>JAJHJA010000084.1:0-493662 GCA_021202915.1 Heliconius himera | reverse complement strand
TAGGATTGGGTCGTCCGAAGATGTTCTGTACCTGGGTAGGGAATTTTCTACTGTTGACCTGTCATCCTTGTATACAAAGCCATCTTTACCGCTGTAAGCCGGCATATGGGGGAATTTAGGTGGGTATCCCCTTAACTATTCCAATTTATTTTTGTCATATACGGCGGCTTTCTCCTCTTCGAGTAACACTCTAAGCAGACCTTCGTTTCCGAGTTCAAAGGTCGTCCTAATTTTCTCGCAGGTTGCAAGGTTGACTTTGATGGTTTCCCTTACAATTGCTGTGTACTCTAGGAATGCGTTTTGCATGTGTTGCATGGCATCGTTTGTCTTTTTTCTTTGCTCTTAAGAAAGCTAAATCTTGTCCTCGATCTTCGTACACAACTATGTTGTACTTTACTAAGGCTGGAATACATCCCAGTAGGTCTGTGACGGCACCATTTTCAAGACCTGCTTTCATTACGTCAACGCTTAGTGTCCGGGATCTGTGTTCACTGTGCCCAGATGGTCGAGCACCTTGCACACCTTGGTGAAAGGGGAAACTCCGTCTTATCCGTCAAATAGTGCGATAGTCTTGTTTTTAGTTCGACATTCCCAGTTCCCTAACCTGATGATATGCTTTCGTAGTCCGATTTCCTCATGATGGTCTTGCTGGTACAGCCCTTGGTAAGGGCAGCTAGACCAGGTGATATGTAAATGGATTTCTTTGGCCCTACGACACAAAAGCTGAAACCCAGTTTCTCCTCTCCTTCATCCATAAACAAGGCCACGGGTCTCAGTTTTAAACCCGGAGGACTGATATGTCCATTACACAGAAAACGTTGGATTGTTGTTGGTTGATCTGTTGATTGTCCAGTTGTAAGATTTTGAACGAGTGTAGAAGGGTGCTTGACTTTCCTAGTTATGCTTTTTGCTACTATCTTACTGCTGTTTCTAGCCATGACTATCTGAAAGATATCCTCTAAGAACTTTAAGAAACTTGGGCGCCTCTGGTTGTCAAATTTATTAAAGTTTCTAGGTTCATACGAGCTAAAGAAAACCGTGAGCAGTCCAAGATTATATGCCACACCGTTTCTTCGATGCTAGGATCGCATTCGCATCCTGGAGTTTCTGTCAGCTTAAATCGATGAAGATAGCTAGCAAAAACCTCCATGCCCAGTCAATATAGGCACAAGTATAGGGCTCCACTTGACGGTTCTGGTAATCTTGAACGCGGCTATTACATCGGGACGAAATTCCTTGGTCCTGCCATCTCTGGACGGATTCCTCTAGAATTTTGGTCTTGACGTAGGCCAGTGATGTTTTGACATATCTGTGAGGGTTCGCTGACAATGCGGCGATTTTGGCAAGTTCGTCTGCTCTTTCATTTCCATCTGTTCCTATGTGTGCACGAAGCCATGTCAATTTTACCTCTCTTCCCTGTTCCCTTATGCGCTGGATGTTCCTTTGTATTGCGTTTGCTAAGGGATGAGTGGATCTAGGGTTCCTTAGTAAGTCTAGTGAGACTCTTGAATCACTTAGTATAGTTACCAGAGGATCACAAGTATTAGTAATTGTGTAGGGTTGCCCTGGGTTGCCCTGTAGATGGCATAAAGTTCGGCTTGAAAGACCGTGCATGAGGGATGTAATGTAAAGACAAGGTTCATCTTCTCCTTCCCTTGTTCCCACCAAGTAAGTGCAGCACCCACTTTTTCGTTTATCTTGCTGCCATCCGTGAAGATAGTGGGTCCAAGTCTCTGAAGGATGTCCAGAGGTTCAGGGTTGGTGTCATCTAGATGGTCGTAGTCTAAAGCTCGCGTGAGGGCTGGGTGTTCCAGTTTTTTTGGATCCTCATTTGCTTCTAGACTTGTGTTTGGAGGTAAGTTGTGGGAGATTTTACCTATTTTCATACAATGAATGAGAGCTTGCTCCTGTATTCTGATGTCTAAAGGGAGCAACCCCGACAGGATGAGAGCCGAAGTGTGAGAAACGGTGCGGTAAGATCTACATATCTTCTGTGCGAAGCCTCTTTGCAGCATGTTTAGCTGTTTTTGAATCATGCGCAGTTCAGTGACTTTGAACCAGGTGCTCGCGCCGTAGGTAATTATAGGTTTAATTACCGCAACGTAGATGGTTCTAATTATTTCCGAGTTCAGGCCCCATGTAACTCTTGCGGTGCACGCCAATCTCTTGTAGATAGCTTTTCTGCATTGTGCAGTGACGTGGGATTTAAAGGACATATTCCTGTCAATTATTACTCCAAGAAGTTTTATCTCCTTGACCAGTTGGATTTCTATACCTGCCATTTGTATGATTAGGGAATCGTATTTAAGTTTTTTAGTTAGTATCATCGCATTGGTTTTGTGCGGTGTGAAACTTAGTTTGTTGTGATTCCCCCATAGCATTGCCGTTCTGAGCGCTTTATTTTGCTTGTTGCTCTAAATTTCCTATGTTATGGCTCGCGAAAATGAGTACCACGTCGTCTGCAAACGCCTGGCAGTACACTCCCTCTTCATTTAGCTGGTGTAGAAGTGAGTCTAAGATGACATTCCAAAACGTTGGTCCAGCTATTGGGCCCTGAACACAACCTTTGGTCGTATCTTTCTGCGACTCTTTTCTTGCATAGTTTAGTTTGATTTTACGATCCCGAAGATATGAGTTGACCAATTTGAAGAGATTTCTTGGGCACTTTTTGATGGCAAGATGATATTTAAGTGCTGGCCACTAAGCATTATCAAACGCTCCCTCAATATTCAAGGAGACCATTAAAACTGACTTCTTTTCTAGTATGTTATTTTGAATTTGGTCTATAAGGTCGCTTAAGGCATCTTCAGTACCGCGTTGTGTACCACAACGCGGTACTGAAGATGCCTTAACTAAACAAAATGCAATACGGCTTTGTACCACAAAGCCGTATTGCATTTTGTTTAGTTTGGGGAGTATGTGCCATTGAAGACGGCCGATTAAAAGTTTTTCTACAAGTTTTCCAAGCACTGAGAGGATCAGTCGGTATGACTTTGGGTGGGTATAGCCCTTTCCTGGTTTCCGTATGATGACCACGTGTGCTATCTTCCGCAGCATGCATCTTCAGCAGCATGGTTGCAAGTCATGATATTATATATGTGTATACACATGTACTATAAATATATATTTCAGTTATAAGTAATTTCATATTGAAATATGCGAACAAAAAGATCTGAATGTGTTTGTGCGCTGATGTAACTTAATTAATGTCTCTGAATACAAATACTTTAAAAAAATAAACGTGATGACGTTTTAAAAAAAATAAATAATATTCATTAAGAATATGATTAAATAGCTATACAGGGACAGAAAAATATTTTGAATAGATTAATTTTTGGAAACAGATCTTCTGATTTAGTGTACATATTTATTTTACATGCACATTATTTTATTGATATAGTACTAAATTATTTTGACTTTTTCTTATCTATACTCATTGTCCATGCTATGGCCGTAATTTGTCTAAGAAAGCAGCAGAAACGATCACTTTAAATACCAACCAACAACCATTGTCTTGTCGTACGAATGTAAAAGCGACGATTATGAGTTCAATTTCCACTCACTCGGGGAAAATAAATTAAATTCACATTTTCATTTCCTAGCTCTGGTAACGCGGCAAAGCCCGACATTGACTACCAGACACCTCTCCTCGCTCCTCCTCGCTCCATGACCAAATTATATTTGTAATTTAAAAAAAAAATTAAAAAAATACCTGGTTGGTATCCTAGCAGTAGTGAAGATATATTCACCGGCAGCGAAAGCTGCAAATATTACAGGGAAGGCAGCCAAGAGGACCATAATAATTTGATATCTTCCGAACGAGCCCACTTCGTTCACTAGAATTTCATCTAAGTCTATTTGTGGCGGCTTTTCATTTTGACCAGACTCAAGCTTCTCGTCGTTAGACATTTTGAGACCTTAGTTTGATGTTTTACCCTCGTCTGGTCCAGACAAGTAGTTCGTGGTAATTGATACAAGGTCTAGCCGTATCACCCGTGACAATCTTTTAACCCTAGAAAGATAACCTACGTCGCAGAGGCCGCCTGCGAAATAAACATATTGATGTCTATGCTATAAGTACCATAGTTCAGCGGCTGTGACCAGTTGATTGAAAAACTCAGTACTCAACTGACTGCACCGTGGATGACGCAAAGACTGGAAGCATCCACTTTGCCAAGGCATGTGCGAAACAACATTGAAAATATTCTTCTAAAATCTGTTGTACAGGCTTCCACAGAAGATGACGAAGAACCCTCAACCAAAAAAAGGCGTTATTGCAGTCTTTGCACGACTAAATAAAAAGAAAAGAATGGCAAAGATGACCTGTGTCAAATGCAGTTTGTGGTGAACACAAGAAAGACGTTTGTCATGACTGTCTCTACAAAAAAAAACTATAATATTAAACTATTTCTATATAATATTAAATTATTTCTATAAAAAAAAAACTATAATATTATTAAAAAAATCTGAATCAATCACTGATTTAAAAAACTTAAATTTAGCATATACATATATATATATATAAATATATTAAAAAAATTTGAAACTGATTTAAAATACTTAAATTTAGCATATATATATATATATATATATATATATATATATATATATATATATATATATATATATATATATATATATATATATATATAAACTGAATTAAAATACTTAAATTTAGCATATATATATATATATATATATATATATATATATATATATATATGCTAAATTTATTTTATTTTTTATTTTTATTTATTTTATTTTTTATTTTTATATTTATTTTTTATATATATATATATATATATATATATATATATATATATGCTAAATTTAAGTTTTTTAAATCAGTGATTGATTCAGATTTTTTTAATAATATTATAGTTTTTTTTTAATTATTTTTTTGTATATATATATATATATATATATATATATATATATGCTAAATGTAAGTTTTTTAAATCAGTGATTGAGAAAAAGTTAAAAATGAATTAACATAGACTACATAATGTACAATTATACTTATTTAGAAAACGTATAAAAATTTGAACGTAGCGGGACTCGAACCCGTGCCTCCTGGAAACCGACCAGCCGCTCTGACTACTATTCCATACGTCCTCAGCAAGCTACGTCGAAATTTTTATACGCTTGTTACAACTTATTTATATTACAACTTATTTATCTCCGTATGGAGATTTTTACAAATTTCCACTGTTCGAGCGGGTTCGAGTCGAGAGTTCGAGTTTTTTAAATAAGTATTTTTCTTTCCTACGTGTGGAATTGTCATTCCTTTAAATGTATATAAAATTTATATTTAATATATAAATATTCCTAAAAATGTAAAAAAATCGTACACGATTCTTAATTACATATTTACATTTGACCTCACGAGTGAAGCTACAAGTGAAAGTCAATATACAATACAAATTATATCGACTGATTCGAAACCACACTCATCGTGTTCATACATTACAAAATTACAATTAACACACAACTAATATTTTTTATAGATATTACGTTTTAGGTTTTATGGAGAAAAAAATATTTGTATCAGTATCTTCAGGTTTTATGAAAAATTAATTTATATTTTTATAGTTTTAGTTGTCTATATATATTTTGATAAATAAAACCCTAGATACACAAATTATTATATTATTCTTACTTATTGAAAATGAATAATTAATGCACTGCCTACCACATACTACTCAGCGATGGACGTACAGCCACGTGTGTAAAATAAACAACACCACCCCATTGCTCTTATTTTTAAATAAAAAAAATAAAATTAATAATTTATACATTAAAATAATTAAATGGAATCAATTCATTTAATTATGGTCACCCTATCATTACTTTAAATATGAAACATGTATTAAATGCGATATAAAACTATGCTATGCACTATATAAATTATTTCAGTTACGCATAATAATATGCAGGTTTTACAAATTTCAGTGAATAGGGTTTTTGGTGTTTATAATAATTTAAGTTTACTATACACACTCAGATTAATTTAAAAATATTATATTTAACTAGAGGGCGCGCGCGGCTTCGCCCGCTTATTAGGAGTGAATTCTAAAAAAACCACGAAACACGTGTTCAATAAAATATTTTAAACAGTCTGAATTTAATTTTTTATAAAAATCGGTGGCGATTTAAAGATTTTTCCATATGAACTTTCAACCCGTTATTTGAACCCTTAGGGGGTGAATTCTTAAAAACCATGAAACACGTGTTCAATGAAATATTTTTAAGAGTCTGGATTTAAAATTTTATAAGAATCGGTGCCAATTTAAAAAAAAATCCATACAAACTTTCAACCCCCATTTCATCCCTTTAGGTTTAAAATTTTTCAAAATCCCTTCTTAGTGGATGTCCAGAATATGAAAACAAACATCTGCCCAAATTTCACGTTTCTACCATCAGCGGTTACGGCTCTGCGTGCGTCTTACCTCAGTCAGTCAGCACAAGTCCTTTTATATATATAGATAACATAAAACACTATACAAATACACTCAATATAAGTACAATTATTATTATTTTTTAGCTTCACACTGTATTCCACATGTAGCAGAGTAGGCAGAGGGAACCTAGCAAGGCCGCGCTTTTTACTTCGGTACCGGAGCGAAGAAATAAAAATATATTAAAAATATAATAATAAATCATTTCCACCAAATAGAAATCGAACCCACAACCATGTGCCACAACGGCTTCTATTTAAAATAATATTTTAATATTCATCAGTATCCCTGGGTTTTATTATTCCAAGTCGTGTCGCGATGGCGGCGACATTAGCCCGGACCTCCTCCTGCACGAGGTTGAAGGACATCGCGAGGAGCGCGATACCGAACAACAAGTACAGAGAACAGAGAGCTATGGAGTGCACAGCGTCTGCTGCTTCTCCGTATTGACCCTGGAATAGGAGAAAAGGCACCTGACAGATATACACGTTGAAAAATTGTTACAAGAGTTATAAGTAACGACCGCCGCGTCGTGGCGCAGCGCGACTGCGGCTGACTGTAAGCGCAACAGCAGTGGACACAGATGGCAAACAGAGTGGCAGAAACACGGTGGCAAACAGAGTGCAGCGTTAAGTCCCGTCAGTTAACATTCAATTTTCAACTTTGTGCATTAGGTTTCCTCTACCTACATTCAGAAAATTTTGTTTTCATACTTATACATCACTCAGACAGGATATTCCGGGAAAGAGAGAGAGAACCTAGCAAATATGTATGAACATGCGTGTAGACTGGCGGAACCTAACACCATCTACACAGGTTACATACATTTTGAATATAGAATACTTACTACTAGGCATTTTGAATTGAATTGACAGACAGAGAACATTTAATAAATATGGATCTAAAAATTGAAATTGAAGTCATTATTATACTTCAAATAATTATAGTGTCTGTTTATACAATGAAAAGTAGAGATCAGATCCCGTCTCTAAAGTGATTAAAAATATAGAAATATTAAAGAAATTTACCTTAAAAATAAGTAGTCTTACCTGAGCTGGTACAAAATCACCAAATCCTATTGTCGTGAGCGTTATAAAGCAGAAGTAAGCCGCATCTAAATAGGCCCAGCCTTCCCATTGCTTGAATAGAAACGTCCCCGCCACAATATACGACGCTACTAAGAACACGCATAGCCATATTGGCACTGGTTTGATCTGAAATATTTTTATGTACTTTTTTTAGCTTCAAGATGTACTCCTCACACGCGGACAGAAGGAACCTAATGTAAAATATCCTAAAAACACTCCATTCCCAACTTTCCGACAAACTTTCACATGTCTTGTTACTCTAATAACGCGAGCGAGGGAGGAAATTAAAGTAATAAAATTATTGCATAGTTAAATAATTAAATTAATTATTAATTAAATTGTTGCATAAAATATATCATAAAAGTAATTAAAAAAATAAGCTCTCTTAAAACTATGACTTTTGTAGATACATAATTTCCAATCAATTTAGTTAATAAGGTACTAATAATGTTAATAAGGTACTAATAGGTTAATAATAATGTAGGTACTGATGGTAATCTATTTAGTATATGTACATATACATATGCTTATATACTAAATAGATTCGTACTAAGAAATTTACATAAATATTATCCATTTCTAAAAATATTATCTCTTTATATAATAAGACAGTAAAAATATTTTGTCTGTACATTTAGTAATTTTGACTGAAATGGATAGAGGGACACTTAAAAAGAATAATAGAAAGCAAAAAGATTTTTGAATTTCTTGTCTGTCTGTCTGTCTGTCGACATATTTTTGTCCGCATTTTTCTCTGAAAGTACAGAACCGATTTACTTGAATTTCACCAATTGCTTTGTTTTAACTCAACTTAGCTACTAAAGTTTAGTTCATCAAAATCGGTTCATTAAAAAAAAAGTTATCGTCATTTGAAAGAAGTCGTAATTAATTCAACACAGAGATAAAGAACGATCTTCAAAGAAATATCAAGTAAATATAAAGATTTTTTGGTTGGTTCGTTCATATAATATATGTAACTAATTTAAAAACTGTACAGGAGTTAATATGCAATTATTACAGTTATTTTACAATGGATATTATGAATCCTTCAAATCAATAATTTAACATTTAAGGCTGTTTCTGAATGAGTAAATTAAATTATTCACTGACATCAGCACATTTAACAGAGTAAAAAGAACATAAAGTTACAAAAATATATACGTGTAATAAATAATTAGCTTTATGTATATTTTATAAATATCAAATATCAACAATGGTCGTATTTTTTTATTTAAAACAATCAAAAATTCTTTGACGATAATGTCGTAAAAAAATCATATTAGAAGTCATTATAGTTGTCAATCAATTCTGCTTATTAAATCAATAATCATGTATTTTAAGCGGGCGAAGCCGTGGGCGAGCCGCTAGTATACAATAAGACTGTACCGTAATGTCTGCTGATAAGAACGATTGAATTATAGTACTGTTATCAATTTTAAATATTCTATAATATATAAGACTTTAGGATTATATTGTTTTAATATATGCTTATTATGGTTTAACCGGGAGGAATAGCCCCTCTGGCACAGACGCCTCACTATCTAAACATCTAAATAATAAAAAAATGCCGTTGTGGTGTAGAAACACGAGTTGTGGAGTCGATCCCATCGGTGGAATGAAATATTGAAAATTGAAATTTCTTCGCTCTGGTAACTAGTGTAAAACAATATATTAACCAAAAGAATAACGACGCAGAAAAATCCAAGAGGAAAGAGACATATAGGAAGATCACACAAAATATGGCAGAATGATATAATTAGAGAACCTGGCCCAAATTAGTTATTTTTGTAATGATGTCTTTATTAATTATGTTATTATTATAGTCATAGAGCGATTTTATATATTAAAGAAATTTGTACAATTTTATTAATAAAAAGCTTACTTCTTCTTTAGCTGGTGCTGCTTGTATTGCATATATGTCCGACTGACGAGAACCCCACGCTAAAAATAAAAAATATATGCCTTTTGTATTTCACAGAAAAGTAGGGAAACTAGTGTCATATCATAATTTCTATTATCATTTTTTATAGAGATTTGGTTCCTGGTAAAATTTCATAAACTTATGTATAAATAAGAACAACATTAAAAAAATATACAATTTTTTTAATCAAATCTCCGTTTATCTAACAGCTACTATCTTTATCTAACCTTTGTATGCAAATATAGGTCATCGTGCTGCTATAGAACAGAAAGTGATCCGTGTCTTGAATTCGGGCGCAAAGCGGAGAACGAAGTAATATTAGGTTCCTTCTGCCTACCCTGTTATATGCAAGATACATCGTAAAACTAATCAAATTTAAAAAAGATACAGTTCACGGGGCATAAGTTGAGCGTTACATAAGTAATTACAAAAGCAGAGCCAGAAAGTTTCAAGTATAAAGGTACTTATCCTAAGGTCACTATATCTGATTATATTAGTCGCAAAATGATCCTACCTATCCTAGATGTTGTTACTCCTGTCTTGACCCATATCCTTAACTATTCTACCACTGTTTATGAATTTCCAGAAGCATGGAAATGTGCACAAATAATTCCTCTTCCAAAAAAATGTAATCCTAAACATAATGCTGATTTCCGCCCCATTTCTATTCTACCGTTCCTTTCCAAAGTCCTTGGAAAACTTATCCACACACAACTAAGTACATTCATAAACAACCATTCCATCCTAAGTCCTTTCCAATCAGGTTTTCGTCCAGGACATAGTACCACATCTGCGCTAATCAAAGTTACAGATGACATTCGACGAGCTATGGATAGAAAGCAGCTCACAATTCTCGTTCTTCTTGACTTTAGCAATGCTTTTGCAACGTCGATTACGACATATTGTTGAGTATGTTGCGTTCTATTAATAAATCTCCGTCTGTGATTGACTGGTTTCAAAGTTATCTTAATGGACGTAGACAACGCATTCACATTGAGGAGAAGGTCTCTTCATGGTGTGTTGTCCAGGCTGGGGTACCTCAAGGTGGTGTTTTATCTCCATTACTCTTTGCAATTTTCATTAATTCTATTGCTAAAAGTATTTCGTGTCCCTATCACATGTCTGCAGTTGATATCCAAAATTATAGCCTTAGTATAAGTCTTAGTCATTCTTCCCTAGATAATTTGGTTAACTCAATTAATATTATTAACAATATCCTCCTTTCAATTTCAGACTGGAGTGAGTTTTATGGCCTGAAATTTAACTCCATAAAATCGCAAGCAATACTAATAGGTAGCCCTAGCATGATTGCACGGGTTGACTGTGAATATCTGCCATCGATAACATACAATCAGACCGTTATCCCATATTACAGTACAGTCAAACATCTTGGAATTCATCTAGACCATCATGGTCTGTACAGATGAGAAATGTAAGTAAAAAAATTCTCCGTACATTAGGCTCTCTCCGACGTCTTCGCTCTGTTTTACTTATTCCCACCAATGTAATGTTAGCAAATTCTCTCCTTCTCTCAATTCTCGACTATGCGGACGCAAGCTATCCTAACTTAACCGAGGACTATGTAAACAAACTTGAGCGACTTCAAAATCTTGCTAGTCGGTTCATATTTAACTTACGTAAGTATGACAATGTATCCGAATTCCGTTTGAAGCTCAAGTGGCTCCCTATCCGTTGTCACCGAAATCTACGTATACTTTCAATTCTGTACTGTGTATTGTTTACCTATAAGTCTTAGCCTTATTTAAGGGAAATGTTTGAATTTTTAGGAGCACATACAAGTAGGTTGAGATTCACTGAGAATCTCACTTTAAGAATACCTACTTTACACTAGTAAGTTTTATCAGAACTCGTTTGTGGTACGAGCGATAAATCTTTGGAACGACTTGCCACTTCCTATTAGACGTTCCCAATATTTATGTATATTTAAAAAATCTGTGAAAAAATATTATTTTAAGACCTGTTCTTTATGAAGATTTATTCCATTTACTTATTATATTCGTAATTATATGACATCATTATATATTATACAGAATTATGTATAAGTATAATAGTGATAAGACCGCCATTTGTGCTTCACACAATGTTATGTGCATTTACTAGATGTAAGTTGTGACTTTGCTTGCTTTTAATTTGTGGTGTACAATAAATTTTTACTTTCGGCTAATTTGTCATTTGTGTTAGCCAAGCACGTGATCGTGACGTATAAACACTCACACAAATGCAAATCTCAGCATAGACCTCGCAAACTTTAAAGACACGTGTTGGTCAATATAAAATAATTAAAATATAGATTGAATGTATGATTATGACGAAAAATATAACCTGATGGTCTTCCTCTTCTCAATGGCGGCGCTTCGTCGCTCCAGCCCTCTCTATCCGGAGACGGCGTCTAAATGTATATGTTAAATATATAAGAAGCATGTAACCTTCAGACGGCAAATATTAAATTGGAAAGATTTTCTTCTGATGGATTATTATGAGTATTTAAGTGTTGCAAATTAATCTTTCTTGACACTTTTCCCTGAATCTCTAAAAGATTTTTGTTTACTCACGGTCACTATAGTAAAAATTTCTAACCATTAAACACATCATGAACCAAAGTATTATTCAATAGAAATATATTTCAAAAGTCTGAGAGATAATGTGTGGGTGGGTTCAGTTACAATATACTTACATATTTTTATATTAAATCAAATTGTAAAATTTTTAAATCAAAATATACAACGATCATGAAATATCATCATGAGGCCAGTCGTGGCCTAGGGGCACAAAGTGTGCCTGTAAATCGACTGGTTGTGGGTTCGATCCCCACTCGAGAAAATGAAATATTTATTTACATTTATATTTTCATTTTCTTCGCTCTGGTGTCGAGGGGAAAGCGCGGCGTTGAGTTCCGCCACTCAACACGCAATGCCTTGGCAGAAAGTGGAGAACGGAGTGTCTTAACATTAGGTTCCCTCTGCCTACCCTGCTGTGTGCGGGTTACAGCGTGAAGCTGAAAAAAATCATGAAATATACATTCATGCATAATTACGTTACAGCATGGCAAACAAAATACGTAGATTATCCGATCGTTAATTTAACGAAGACTTACGACTATGAACTAGCCAAATGTAAAATTTACTAGTAAAATGTTATAATACATACATAATACCGATGCGGTGGCCGTACTGTATCTTCAACAGTGTACAACCGTTTCAACCTCCTCCCACATCTCTCCCCCCTTTCCCCTCCTTCCATAAACTCCCTCCTTTCCCCTCTTACTCCTCTCTCGTCGTCGTCTTCATATCTCCTCTCGTATTCGTGAGCGCTCTTGGCGCGTCGTCCGCTGCGGTACTCTATGTCTCTTTCATAGTATTCTGATCTGCCGCGGTTATACCTACAATTAAGCATTTTGGCGCTTTATATCTTATATTATATGCCTTTTTGACATATCACGATAGATGGAAGGAATCTAAAGACATTCAGTTCTCCAGTTTCCATCTAAATTCGGGACTTGTTAAGTGGCTGAACTCAACGGGACGCTTTGTCTTTGGTCTTTTTTTTTCTTTGATCAAAACAAGAAAATAAAATATTTCATCCCTCCGAGTAGTAATCGAACCCATAACCTTTACGTTTCCTTTGAAACACTGTATTATATGTCACGATGGCAAGAAGCTCGTGCTTTATTTTTATACTATACATTTAAGAATAAAAAACGTTACACATATACGTTCTATATGAATACAAATGTTAAAAACTGGACAAGTGCAAGTCATACTCGCCCACCGAAGGTTTCGTTTCAAATTAATGAATATAGGGCCACGAAGTAACTTATAAATTCATTTTAAAGAAATGAAATAATTGAAATTTGTAATGATTTATCTCTATGAAATACTTAACAAATAAAAAAATATATTCTAATATATTCATATAACTAACACTACCTTCTATCATAACCAGGTTTATTCCTCCTCGGTATATCAAATTCAAAATCCTCATCTTCGGGATCGTATCCGCGGTCTCTCGGCACGAACTCATTCTCCCTCCGTTTCCTCTCCCTCTCTTCCAAGACTTTCCTTTCTCTATAATTTTCATAGTCAACGTCATGAAGGTCATGCATTTCGTACATTTCTTGACCTTCATCGAACACAAAATATTTTTGATTATCAAAATCACGTCGAGGACCAAAATCTGGTTTAGTTTTCGCCGGTCTTGGTAAGGATTTACTTCGTATTTCCGATTTGTAACTTTTTGTTTGATAATCTTCTAATTCTTTAAATGCTGCTTGTAAATCTTGTAATGGAAGTGAGATTTTGGGAAATTCTTCTGTTTTATAAGACACAATAAAGGTTATTAGATTTAAATACAACAATATTTTTTTCTTTTTTTCCTAAATGTTAAATAAACACTTTAAAAAATAAAGATAGGTTAATAATTTTCTTTGGCATATACCATGTGTATAAAAGTTTAAAAAAAAATCTATGTCACACTGAACTTAATTTTTAATTTGAAGCTATAAAAATAAACTGGATAGAGATAAATAGGGCAATGTCAGTTACATTGCAGATTTATTAATTTACCTTCTTCGTCATCGTACACTTCTCTCTCGCACCTTTCATACCTAACTGGAGAAAGGTCTTCTGTCTCGAATTCTCTAGGTCCTAAAACGTGAACGTATCCCTTAAGAAAAAATAGTAATTTGCAAGTTTTGCATTTAAGCTTATATTTTTCAATTATTAAATGTTAATTGGTTTTTATTGGTAATAAAATAAAAGATGAACAACAAGTTATACGAGTAAGATCATATTTGTTAGAATTATGAGTAAATGTTGCTCAGATTAAATAATAAATTATTATTAGTTATCTTTCTTTCAGTTTTTAGCGCATGTTGTATTTTTAGGTAAAAAATAAACTGCTTGTTATGACGGATGATAATTGAACGAGATAACGTTTTAAGAAAATATTGAAAAATTGCATATATTTATGAATCAAACAGAATTATTATCACTGAGTATCATTATTTCATATAATATAAATAAGGAGTTAATTAAATATTACTGTAGGTCGTAGGTCGGTAAGTCGATCGTGCCTCTCTATCGTTTCTTCTGCGCTCTCACTTGCACTCTCGGCTCAGGCGAAAAGTGATAATAAATCGTGCGCGCTGCTGGCGTTCATAAAAAATATTTTAATAAGTTTCAATATAAGTAAAAATAAATAGCCTAACCAAAGGGCCTAGCAGGTGCAGGCGGCTGCGAGCGCGTCCGCGGCCCGAGCACTGCGGAGGGCCGTCCGCGCCGTGCGCGGGCGCTGCTGTAGCCACTGTCACGATACCTACCAATAGAAGTAGATTTTGAACGTTCCTATAAGTTGCTAAACATTTTTATTTTTCAAAAAGTGAATACAAATCTAATTCAATTTTTAGCTTCATGCTGTATCCTGCATAATATACAGCAGAGTCGAAAGGGAACCTAGTATTAAGATACTCCGTTTCCCACCACTTATTGAGACTCAATTCACAATGAGATGAATGGCAGAAACCGCACTGCGCTTTGGTTTCTAATCAGTATAAGAAAATGAAAATAATTCATACCTCCAACGCGTTTAACTAATATTGGAATTTTTATATTAATGGACAAAAAAGTGCAAAATTTTTTATTATTTTAAAATAATTAAAAGTAAAAAGAATCTCAAAATCAAATATGCGCAGCTATCTACAGCTAATTTCCATGACTCATCGACCGTACTGTACTAACTAACCTGCAGTCTGTGTCCGAATGAGATCTCTCAAGAGGCTTTCGTCGTCGAGTCGAACCTCGGGTACTTCCAGCTCGGGCTGATCTTCTATACAAATTATATATTATTAAGAAGAGAAAAAACATTTTTTTATCGTTGTTAATGTGACTACAAAATGATAACATACTATATAGAGACATAGTATACATATAGGTAATTGATCTGTATTGATATGTACCAATTGTTTTAGTAATTGTCTCGCGACATACTAAGATCACTCATGTTTGCAATTTCATATTATCAAATTTACTGAAAATCCTTATTATTATATATAATCCTTATTATAATATATTATTATATATAATAAGGATTTTCAGTAAATTTGATAATATCCTTATTATATATAATTAGGTAATAATAACTCTTTATTATACGAGAACATCCAAAAAAGACAGGAATATAATAAAAATATACATATACAAAAGACGGCCCTAATTCTTAAGGAAGATAGATATTATAATTTATTATTTTATTAGTCGAGTATACAACTTCTCTAAAACTAACCTTAGAGATCTGTGACTTGGTTTCGGAGGTCTCGTACACACGTAACAACATACGCGCCAATATAAAAACCTGAAAAAAATGTTTTTTTAGCTTCACGCCCTTTCCCAAACATAGCAGGGCAGACATAGAGAAAGAGGGAACTTCTCTTTTCTTCTTTTTCCCGAATTTTCAAGGCATTGCGTATTTAGTGGCAGGACTCAACTTCGCACTTTGCCACGTAACCAGAGCAAATGCAAATGAAATATTTATTCATTTCCCCCAGTGGGAATCGAACCCATAAATGTGGCGTTTTCTGTTGAACGATTGTGCCCTTGCGCCACGACGCTCTCATTATAATTTACAACTTAATTAATTTACAACATACTGCTTTCACTTATTCATGTAGAATTGAATAATGGTTTGTAAAGTACAAGTGCCTTTCAAATTATTTATAGCAAAGTTACTTAACCATAAATTGTAGAGTTAATTCTGTGTAATGTAGAGTATTAAGTAAAACGTAAACGTAATTAATATGTAATATTATAAAATAAAGTAATTCTGTGTATTAAGGACATAATCCAGTAGTCTAAGCGGGAGAAGCCGCGAGCGTGACGTTAGTCAGTAATAAAAGCTACTGCAATATATATACCTAAACGAAGAAGCCATAACATCCCCTATATTGGAGAGGCAGAGCAACATGAGCGGAATGCCGAGAATCGCGTAGAAAATAGTCACTACTTTGCCCGTTTGTGTCTTTGGCGCTATGTGACCGTAGCCTGAAACAGATGAATAATTTTATATATTATGTTATATACATCCAAATTGTATCAACTTTATTGCTTATCTTAATTTAATAATGAAAATGTATTATTAGTACGATGGTATTGGGTTCGATTCCCACTCGGTGCAATGAATTATTTAAATTTTCTCACTTTGGTAATTAAACGACCACTCAACACGAACTTCTTGAAAATTGGGAATAGTGTCTTAACACTACGTTCCTTCTATTATGCCGGAAAAAGCGTCAAGCTACCTTTTACTATTATAAGTCATACATACCTATAGTATATTATATTAGTATATTAATCCGTTTATTGTTTCTTACTGTTTTGTACATTCATAATATACTCTTATCAAGGTCAAGGTCAATTTAACTTTCACATAATTTTTTGTATCACAAAAACAACTACATCAATAATACTTTTAAATATAGGGCATTACATAATAATGTACGCTTATTTCTAAAGGCAACGTAACAGCATCGGTGGTTCAGTGGTAGAATGCTCGCCTGCCACGCGGGCGGCCCGGGTTCGATTCCCGGCCGATGCATATTTTTTTTTTTATTTTCATTTTTTTATCATTATTTTTTTTGCATTTTCATATGAATATAATAGTAATAAATTGAACTAACATTTTTTTTTAAACCAACTTTAAATTATGACGTTAAATAGTACGTACCTACTCTTTTTAAAAAGTTAAAATTTATAAATTAAAATAATTTGATGTATTTTTTCTACAATTTAGTTTTGTATACTGTGTCTCTCTTAATGGTGGTCTCTTATGTGTAAGTCTTAATTTTACATACTTGTAGCAAAACAATATAGCAAATGATTATAAATTATAATGTTAGAATTGTATATAGACATTCTGATTTTTTTATGGAACTTGCACTTTGTGAAACATTGTGTGTTAAATGGTTTAACTCAACACCGCATCTTGTCCCAGAACAATGAAATAAAAATAATTTACTCCCCAGTAGATATATAGTAGTAATTGAACCTACAACCGTCGCGTTTGCTATCACAAGCTGAGCCGGTGTGCCACAACATCTCTTTTACCTTACATACTAGACACATGCCTTACATACTAGAGACTAGACTAACGAAATTTCCGTTAACACACATTTCTCGACACATTACGTATTGAATGGCGGAGCGTAACGAAAAAATTGGATTATACGACAATATTTAAAAATGGAATAACTACTAAAACATGTTTTAATTTCCGTCAAAACCAACGGATATCGACGAGGTCGACAACTATAATTGACTGAATCACAAAAAAACACAAATAATATTAGGAAAAATTCATTATCACAATATTATTGCCTTTATTCATGAAATATAGAGTCCATATTGGTAGAGCAAGTGAAAGATTATTATTATAATAATAGTAATAATATTTACTCACTTAGCCTTTGAATTATAATGATAGCCTATTAACGATGAGGTTTTCCTAAATATTTGCAATTGAAGTCAAGGAGAATCTCGAATGTATTGGTTGATTTATAAATTGAACCACTTTTTTTGTTATTAATAAGTCTTAATGGTCTGACCTTGATGTAATAATTATCAAAACTAACTTAATAAATATTTTCATAATATATCTGTAACTTTTATTTTATAACTAGCGGTACTCGTGCGGCTACGCCCGCTTGAAGTATACGAATATTTCTTTAAGTGTATTTAAGAAAAAAACCAGCCAAGCGCGAGTCGGTCACGCCCACCAAGGGTTCTTTATCAATTTCAGTATTGTGATTGGGAAATACTTTATAGGTATGATGATGCGGCGAATAAAATTAACAAATTTAAGTTTAGGGGCATCTTATAATGTATAAAAGTAACTACAAATATAAGTAATCATTTTTTCTATGAAATATCTATGCATTTTTACTATTTTTTGAGTTTTTCATTTATTTGTATTGTAAAAACTTCCTTCGCCCTAAATTTCATTACTAACTCGAATTACACTAAATATTTTGATTGTGCGGTGAATTTCATAAAAATGATACAAAAACGATACATAAATGCTCATATCTTTTGACAGCGTTGTATTAAATTTTTATACTCAAAGGAACTGTTAACTTGAATATCTGATATTAATTTTAGATTGACACTACAACGCAATGTCAAGAAAAATGGTCTTGACAGACTGACAGACGAACAACAAAGTAATTCTACAAAGGGTTCCGTTTTTTTCCTTTTGAGGTACAGAACCATTTACTTTAGTTATGCATTAAATAAATCGAAATGCAAATATTTTGGGAATTAATTTTATTATTGTATTTAATAGAATTTTTTTTAGTTATTTCACATCTGTCTAGGTAAATCGTAACTGCGCGCTAACTGTAAACTTACTTTTTTCTATATAAATTCTGATTCTGCAAAAATACCGGGTTAAAGTATAAATTATATATTTAATGCTCCAAAAATCTCTGTCTATTATTGATAAATTGCAATTAGATTGTGTCAATTAACATTGGAGAATCCTAAATCTCGGTCTTTTTTATAATCATACAATCTCAAGTTTTTTTTATAATTATAGAAATAATAATTTACAAATAATATCAAACAACAAAGAATTGAAAACCAAAGACTTAGCGAATTCAAAAACCATTTGTATAACTATTTTAAGAAGTAGCAATTTTGTCAAATCACATACTTTAAATTGAAATAACTTTTTTATAAAGTCTATATGTTGCTCCACAACCCTCCATCTTTCAGTGTTAGTCCTATAATAATCGGTTCAGCTGGTCCGGAGGTTAGCCCAGATAAACAGAAAAACAGACATACTAAAATAGTAAAATTGCTTAGTTGTGTTGGAACAAACAAGTTTAAAATATATATTTTTTGGAAACTTTATTTCTCTTTTTTTTGCTTCAAAATTTCTTTATAAGATTTAAAGAAAAAACGTTATTAAAATATATTATGATTTTACTATTGTTATTATAAATTCAACGATTTATAATAATATTGTATTTCTTATTTTATAGTGAAAAATATTGATTGACATAGTAATAGATAATAATTAACTTAATCACGCAACCAATTGTCAACAGACTACTATAAAGCGCGGGAAAAAAGGAGCTGTCATTTTTTTATTTTTTATATAACAAAAATGTCACCCAGTGATAAAGTCGCATTAACACAAATCCTTTTTACGTCAAATGTAATTAATTAAATATATTAATTAATACAGCCATTTTAAAATTTAGTTAAACTAAATAAAATATTTTGAAATTTAATTTAAAGTTTCTTTTAATACAAATATGTGGGTCATCTACAGTAGACCTTAGGGCTTTCCCAGTCGTAATTGCGTTAGTTTGGTGCAAGTGGCCTTCGCTTGACTGACTGTTAAATTTTGAAACTCGCTTACTTTATGCACCTGATTATATATGTACACTAATTTAATTACGATTAATCAGTATTGACACTTTTAGTTAGAAACTTAGAGTATAATGTAAAAATATTTTATCAAAATGTAGTAAATTACAAAGTGCAAGTGTGCAAAATGTAAAATCTCAGATTTTATTTAGTTATTTGCGTTTGTAAATGAGTATAAGAAGAAGATTATATTTTATATAGTTTCACCTTGTATTCCGTATAGCAAGTAAGATTAGACAAAGGAAGCCTGTTTTCCAGACATCGCGTGGAGATTAGCGGAGCTCAACGCCGCGTTTTGTATTGTAGAGAGAGAGGAAATGAAAATAATTAATTCCCCCGAGTTTTGCGCCAGGACGACCTCAAAAAATTATATATTTTACAATAATTGGCTTTAATATTATAAATTTTGTGATTTTGAAATAATAAGAAACATACTGGTTCTATTAGAACAGCTAGCTGATATTCGTCTTTTTGGGTATGTTGTTGCGCAATGTTGCTCAACTGTGCCCTTCTCGTGTGAAGGGCGATCCATTTGTAATTTTTGATAGTCTTGTAACCATTGACCAATACTTATTTAGTTGAATATATTAACGAGACTAAAAAAGTTTACCACTTTAAAAAACTTGCGGATTGTACTTTCATATTCCGTTACCATTAAGATTCTTCCGTTGCCCATTTTCCGCCAAATCCTCTAGGCAATGCGTGTTGAATGGGGGACTCAACGCATCGCGGTATTCATTAGGAATGCTGCGCTATTTATCAGACTGAGGAGATTTTTCAAACATAAATTTCCTCTTGGAAAACGAATCAGAACTGTCATGTGTCGGGCTATCTAGCAGTCTTATTTAGTAATAAACATACCATAATTAGTTGAGTTCTGCCACTCAACACTCAATGCTTCCAGAATTCGGCAGAAAGTGGGGAATAGAGTGTCTTAACACTAGGTTTCTTCTGCCTACCCTGCTGTGTGCGGGATACAGCGTGAAGCTGATAAAAAAATATATTATAATTACAACATTGTGACGTATTTGGGTTTAAGAACAAATCTTATACAATATTAACTGAAGAAACGGTTCGGACCGCAAACAAAATGCTTAAACGATTACGTATACTTAAGCAACACTAGTTTAGTGCTAAAGTTAGGCCATCAATACTTTGTATACGGAGCAAAGACACAATTTTGAATTGTGTTGTGTTGTGTTGACACAAGTTTAAATAAAATGTGTTATTGATAAAGTAACATTTATGGAATATTTTTTTTCATCCTTAATTTGTAATTTTTCTAATAGAAAATGATAGAAATTTAGTTTAATAATTGGTAATTAAATATCTTAGACACGCAAGCTCTAGAAAATAAAGAAGAAAAGAGCAGATAATTTTGCAAACGGCAGAATACGTTTTTTTGAATCCTTGTTAAGAATACTCTCGATAAAGTCACTTTTTAATTAAAAAAACATATTGTAATTGGTTCAGAGCCACAAAAAGATACGTCGAACTTACAACACCTTGTTTTCATCGGGGGTTAGAGAGGTCCATTTATATTAACAACTAGCGGCCCCACGCGGCTTCGCCCACTTGAACTATACGAATATTTATTTAAATGTATTAAAGAAAAAAAATAGTATGTTTATCTATACTGTACTACATTTAGTACAGTATAGATAAACATACTATATTTGTCTGAGTAAATGTTTTGATATTAAAAAAAAGGTTTTCTCGTCTAAAATACGACCCTGCGAGAGTTTCAGAATATAAAACATCCTATTTCTTATATCCTATTTCTATTGTCAAAATAAAATTACTATTATTTTGTATACCTTTTCTTAACTACGTAAGTTACTCAAAACTCCATAGATACTTTTTTTTAGATAAATATTCCTTTTCGTTGGTTTCGTATAGTTAGTTCAAAACCAACGAAAAGGAATATTTATGTTTAAAACATTTCAGTTTTTAGTTAGACAAGATCAGCGTAGGAAGTTCTTTCAACTATGTGTATCTCGTTTTTTTTGTTTAACTTCAGGCTTCATCCCTAGCGGGGTAGCCAGAGCGATCGGAGCGCCAATTGCTAAATAAATTTCTCTATGTAACATTTTTTTTTATTAATACATGAATATAATTAATAATATAATTACACAAATTTTAACAAATAAATCCTAATAGCGTGCAAACAAAACTATTACAAATGATCTAGTTAATAACAAATGAGCGTTACAAATAAAAAGCTTGCTCCATAGGTTCGTGTACTATTGCCTGCCTCGCAAGAGTTGAGTCCGGCTGAAGTCAGTCAGTTACATAAGAGTGCGGCACTGGGGCGCGCGCTTAGTACCTACTAAATATTTGTTAATTAATATTATTTATTATTTTATTTCTTTGGTTATGTGCTTAGTTCGTTATTTGTTAATAACATGTATCTAGGTATGTATTTTGATGTTGTTGTATTTTAATTTGCACTCAATTCTTGCTTTACATCGCAGGCAAAGAAAAAAATTTGAATTAAAAATAATATATTTTTCAAATGTTTCGCATTTTTTGGAATATCTTTTTTATTTTTCATGAAACTATCAAATATGTGCGGCATTCTACGGTGCCGCCTGCCCATAGTCGTCAAAAGTTACGATTGTATTTCACTGAACTTACGTTATAATATTTTTCGTTATAATAAATAATAGTTTGTAAATAATTTTTTCATTGTATTTTCTACCAATAACACGCCGTTTTATTAATAATATTCAATTTTTTACAATATTGTTATTAAAATACAAAATCGTAAATGTATAGTTGATTTCCTTTTAATTAATAATCGTCCACAAATTTATCGCAAATCCACAAACATTTATGCTAGGCCATCATGGAGCAGATTCACATCATCTGACTGTAAATGTGACGGTTGTGGGTTTGATACTCACTTGGAGGTATGAACTATTGTCATTTCCTCGCTGTGGTAACAAGACACACAATGTTTTAGCAATTAGGCGGAAAGTAGAGAACGGAGTATTTTAACACTAGGTTCCAGAGGGAATCTAGTGTTAAAATAATCCGTTCTCTAGGTAGAGACCTATCCTTCTAGATGCAGAATACAGTGTAAAGCTAAAAAAATATATACGATTCTAAATTGCGGCCTTCAAAAAAATTAATCATGCGAATGATATCTATATATGGTAGTGATTAAAATGTAAATTTTTTGCACAATTCAAGGAAGCTACCTTGACATAATAACCAAAAGACATAAGTATAGCTTTATACCGACATCTGACAAACTTCGCCTTCAAGGCTATTTTTAACAACATAATATTATCCTTATATTAACTGTTGAGAAACCTCCGCCCGCCCACGATATAATATTACGTTATACGCTAATTTCCCTTTTTGGAATAGAAAGATACCTATGTATAAATAGCTGATAGGGCAACATAGATTTATAAAGTAGCCAATGTTAGTATCCATGATGTTAATTGTTTTTTTGAATTGTGAAAATGTAATATTTTTTGTTTTTGCATAAGTAACTAAGTAACCGTAATCGTATCTCCATTTCTGTTATATTGCACTATGACACTAAATTCCTTTTATTAATCAATATTTGAGACAATACTGGTTGCTACATCCATCTTGTCTCAACTAACTTATTGTAGTTAGTCTTAAATCTTTATCAACTCCGCTGAAACTTATACCTACCACAGTTATACAATATTTATAATAACAACGTCTAAAGTATATAAGCTTCACGCTGTATCCCGCACACAGCAGGGTAGGCAGAGGGAACCTAGTGTTAAGACACTCCGTTCCCCACTTTCTGCCGAATTCTGGAGGCATTGCGTGTTGAGTGGCAGAACTCAACGCCGCGCTTAACCTCGACACCAGAGCGAAGAAATGGAAATATAAATTTAAGTAAATATTTCATCTCCTCGAGTGGGGATCGAACCCACAACCAGTCAGTTTTGCAGTCACACCTCGTGCCGCTGCGCCACGACCGGCCTCAGTATATCTTATGGCCTAAGATCCCATCGTTTAAAACTGTAGGGATTAGATTTTCTAATGAAACTTATATTTAAGAATGATACATGATAGTAGAATAGATTACACTAGGGTTGCCCAAAAAAATCCTGCCGCAATCACCTTTAATTAATGTTTTTCGTAACTCGTTTTTGGAGAAAATTGCACTCATATGTTTTTTATGTGAATCGCACATCATTTGAAAGAAAATCGCATAAGGAATTGGAAAAACAATGGTTGCCAGCTCTCAGTCTGCCGCAAGTCCAAGGTTGCCTGGCTTAAAGAGGTTACTTAATGTGAATATTTGCACTCATGTGTTTTTTTAATGAATTATATATCAAATTAAAGCTTATTTTTTTGTCATCACTAAAACACATGGTTGCCTGGAAAATGGCTGCCGCAAGCAAAGGTTGCCATCATTCGAAATATTTTATTCTGATTCCGTTTGACTGAGAATAGACGATGAAATACGCGATTTGCCTTATGTTTTAAAGTAAAATATTATAAAATAGAAGGTCAATCTTAAAATTAATATTTATTCTAACTGTTCACCTGTTAAATGATGATTTTAATCATATTAAGTACATACAAAAAACTATTTAAACATGAAATCATCCTTATTTTTCCATTGAAATAATGAGTCTATGATATTAAGTCTTTGTTAAATCTGTTTTCTAGATATTAATACTCGTTTAAATCGTTATTTTAAAAAGACTAAATTATCATCTATATATAAAAAACAAGTACCTGACTGACTGAGGTAAGACGCACGCACAGCCGCTGATGGTAGAAACGTGAAATTTGGACAGATGTTTTTTTTCGTAATCTTTACATCCACTAATAAGGGATTTTAAGAAAATTGAACCCTAAAGGGATAAAATAGGGGCTGAAAGTTTGTATGGGTTTTTTTTTAATCGGCACCGATTTTTATAATATTTGAAATTCAGACTCCTAAAAATATTTCATTGAACACATGTTTCATGGTTTTTTAGAATTCACCCCGTAAGGGTTCAAATAAGCGGGCGAAGCTGCGCGCACCCACTAGTATTAAATAAACGTTTACAAATATCGTTCTATTATAAGGTATTAATTACATAATGTTTTCATAATATAATGTAGCTTGACAATTATTGCAGATATTTTATTTATTAATCAAGAAAATATAAAAAATTACCTCGTTATAAACTCTCAATCTCTCTCTTCGTCCTCAGAGAAAAATATATAATATTTAACATTAAATTTAATTATACTTATCAAACATTAGTTATACTTACGTTTTGCATTAGAAAATAATTGAAAAATAAAAATCAAATCAGATTCACGCTGTATCCTGCATGCAGCAGGGTAGGCAGAGGGAACCTAGTGTTAAGACACTCCGTTCCCCACTCTCTGCCGACTTCTGGAGGCATTGCGTGTTGAATGGCAGAACTCAACGCCGCGCTTTGCTTCGACACCAGAACGAAGAGATGGAAATATAAATTTAAGTGAATATTTCATCTCCTCGAGTGCAGTTCTTCTTTATATTTTTTTTTACAACAATGAACTTTTTGTAACTAGTGATAATCGTGCATTGTGTTACTATTTAAGAAAATGTTACTGTATATAAAAATAATTTTTGGGCGAAACAACAACATAATTTTACACTTCAGACTCATTATTAAATTCCACACACATTTTCGCACAAAAAACAGATCTTCATTTTTGTCATGTTAACTAAAAACGTCTTCACTCCAAAACGAAAGGTAAGTAACTAAGTAATATGTTCAAAAACATCTCATTTGGCCATCTGCACTGTTATTGCATTTAGAAACAATACATCTACGAAAATAAAATTATTGCATTTTTATTGCTTTGTATACCACCGCAAAATGTTTATCTATAGTAAAAAGTACTAATTGATATTTGCCGACTCCTGGTCATAAACCTTAAATAGCGTTTATTATTCGGCATTACTGTCGAAATTTCTTAGAATTTATTTGTGATAAATTAATTTTGTTTATTATAATTCTATCATATATATTTCTTTCAATGCAAATTCTTAAAAGTTGCGTGAGAAAAAAAAGATTGCGGCAACCGTTATCAAAAAAAACGAGAAAAAAAAATCAAAAGCAGAGGACAAAGAGAGAGAGAGTATATTGAAATGTTATTTTCCATATTTTCCTAATTAATAAAAAAACTTACGCAATAATTGTCGCCCTTCTCTTCAATTATCTTAAGGAAACATGATGTAATTAATACCTTATAATAGATTGATATTTGTAAGCATTTATTTAATTAGATAATTTAGTCGTTTTAAAAAGATAATTTAAATTAGTATTAGTATTTAGAAAACAGATTTAGCAAAGACTTAATATCATGGGTTCATTATTTCACTTGAAAAATAAGGATGATTTCATATTTAAATGGTTTTTTATGTTCTTAATATGATTATAATCATCATTTAACAGGTAAATATCTAGAATAAACATTAATTTTAAGATTGACTTTCTATTATATAATATTTTAATTTGAAACATAAGGCAAATCGCGTATTTCATCGTCTATTCTCAGTCAAACGGAATCAGAATAAAATATTTCGAATGATGGCAACCTTTGCTTGCGGCAGCCATTTTCCAGGCAACCATGTGTTTTAGTGATGACAAAAAAATAAGCTTTAATTTGATATATAATTCATTAAAAAAACACATGAGTGCAAATATTCACATTAAGTAACCTCTTTAAGCCAGGCAACCTTGGACTTGCGGCAGACTGAGAGCTGGCAACCATTGTTTTTCCAATTCCTTATGCGATTTTCTTTCAAATGATGTGCGATTCACATAAAAAACATATGAGTGCAATTTTCTCCAAAAACGAGTTACGAAAAACATTAATTAAAGGTGATTGCGGCAGGATTTTTTTGGGCAACCCTAGTGTAATCTATTCTACTATCATGTATCATTCTTAAATATAAGTTTCATTAGAAAATCTAATCCCTACAGTTTTAAACGATGGGATCTCCACCTATTATATAAAATATCATGATTACTTATTCCATTGAGACAATCGTGCCACAGTGTGATCCCCATTCAATGGGATCGATTATTTACATTTCTCTATGTCTCGGAGGCACAGTAGAGAACAAAGTGTCTTAAAACTTGGTATTCTCTACCTATCCTGCCATATACGAAATAGAACTTAGCTAAAAGAAGCTGCAAAATACATAAATTTATTTCTTGACTCCATATTAAATCAACATAATGTTTTATACATAAGCGCGATAATAAGCAAATAACCGTAATCAATTCAAAATCAAAACCTCGTTGAGTCATCAATGAGTAAGAGTAAATGATACTTAACCAAGTACTTAGTTTAGTTCTAATTGTAGGGTTTGTTATTGTTCTACGAGACAATGCCGTGATGTCACTGCAACTAACAGTCAGTGAGGGAAGACGTCAAATAGTAGCTCACGTGTCGCGGGAAATAAAATTATACTTATATATGACCTTAGTGATACATATCTACTGAGGATTTATCCGATAAGCCATTAGTTACTTCCTCTTTTATCATCGTTTCAGATTAGCAAAGTAGAGCTGGTGTATTTTTTTTAAAAAAAAGAATCGAAGGAGATCCCTAGAAAACGTGTTAAATTTTTGAAGAACACGAATGAACAATTGTGATAGATTTTTGGTTTTCTTAATATTAACCTACAAATATTTAGAATAAATATTATGTTAAATGTCAAGGACTTAAATTGTAACAAGTTCATCAATATTTTTTACTTTTTGCAGATTTTTTTTCTTTTTGCTTCCTTCCGTATACCGCATAAAACACGGAAGGCAGAGAGAATCCAGTATAAAGAGACTTCGTCCCTCACGTACCACTCAATTTTCGAAACCTTTCGAGTTAAGTGGTACAACTAGCCGCGCTGTGTTTCTTACCATAGCGACAATATAAAAATAATTATTTCATAGAGTGGAAATCGAACCCTCAACTGTCGCGTTTATGCCACACGCTGTGCAGCTACCACGGCATCTTAGCGATAAATTTGTAATATACTTATTATATATTTTATCGTAGACATGGTATTTTCCCACAGAAAGAATCCTTTTATGGCTGTTGGTTGCAACTTGCGCGTGCGCAGAGCGTTGGAGCTGGCCAGACGACTCTGCCGGGGAAGACAGTGTACGCATTGACAGTAAATTACACTTCGGTGACCCGGACACGCAAAGGAATAGTAAAAGGTATTTTTTTTATAAAATTTTTAGTATTCCACACATTTTCGAATATAGCAGAGTATGTACAAAGAACATAATGTTAATACACTCCGTTTCCCACTTTTAGCCTTTAACAAAATGTTGTGTTATTTTGTGAAACCACTAGTGGTAACTATTGTTTTCACAAAAGTCCTACCTATTATCCTCACAGGTATCCTACTATCTGGTAGTAAAAATGTAGACATAAAATATTATATGTATATCAAACTTAAAAACACATTTAAGAGTATGAATCTAACAAACGAATTCATTAATTTTAATAATTATACTTCAAAATGCGATCTTTAGAACATCAATCAGTCGTAATTTGGCAATTATTTTGAGCCAATAAATCTATACATACAACATTCAAATTATACTATTAGGTACACGTACCAGTAAATGCAAGTGAGATTTTGCAATATGCAATAGTTTTAATTTATAAATTGTAGTCATTATTATCGCGATTTATGGATATTATTATTATAATTAAATATGTATCGTGTTTTGTAATAATCTTGTTACTAAATAACCAAAGATAGTGGCGCGGAGGGCGTAAGCGTTGTTGGTTGCGGGTTCATTCCTGCTCCGGGAAATGATTTTTATTTTAATTACACCCATTTACCCGCTCTAGTGGACAGAATGCAACCTCAAATTTCGCAACACGCATTATGATAAATCGACAACGGAGTGTCTTAACACTATATTCTGTCTGCGTCCTGCCACATATGGGATACAACGTGTAACTACTATTATCTAGCTATATAGCGTCAGATTCAAAACTAAATTGTTTACATCGGAGTTGCCAGTCCTCCCTGCACCAGAACCGAACATTAAAACACGCAAGTCTAATTTATTTATCAGATTTAAATAACATATTTATTTATTCAAAGAAAATTGGCTCGACCTCTTAACTCATCACTCTAAGATGCGGCAGTTCGAGGCCACTTCAACAATTAACCACATGAACGGTTTTATAATAATTAAGTTTGCACATCGCACGCGCCGGTCCAGCGAGCGCGCCTTGGCCGACATCCCTATAGCACATATTGTTTTCTTATTACAATACTGTATTATCCCACAATCTCTGTTTGTGAAATACGATACTGTTTACGTCATAGAGCCAGTTAAATTTAATTTGCTAGTTGTGAAATGACATTTCATTCTTTCGTTATTTATACTTTTGTATCATTTGTTTTGGACTTAATAAAAAAAATAATAAAAATACACCTATAGGTATATACTATGCAATATACCTCTATTGACCGTGTTCTTACCAGAAATACGTTGATATTTGAAAAACTATTGAGCTAATTTGGATGAAACTTGAAGTGTTCTCTAATGTGGTACAAATGCAATTTAAATTGGAAAAAATTATCTTGTTATGAGTTCTAGTTTCCGAGAAAATTTGGATTGGACTAACGTACGTATACACCTAGGAAACGTATACACCTAGTAAACAACTAGGAAACGTAAGTATACACCTAGGAAACTTAAATAAAACGTCATGCTCATATATTATCCAATCCTAAGTATGAGATTAAATTCACAATAGACATTTTTTTGATAAATATATATTGACTGGATCGTTTTACTTTACGATAAAAATATGAATAAATTGATTTTAAATATGTTTGTCATTATATTGTCATTATTGCATCGGCATGATCTAGATCTGATTTACATATTAAGGCTCATATATGAAATAGGTTAAGACATTACACGAACTCCAATAAAAGGTGTCATATTACTGCAATTGCATTATAAATAGAATGTTGGTTGATTAAATCGAGGGAATTCCACGACCGTTACACTTGGAATCGTTTACGCAAGGAAATGTTGCTGGTCCGATTGATGATTGTCGTAACTTTAGTATGAACATTTTATATTAGCTATTAATTTTTTTGAGGCCAGTCAGCGCGGAGGCACTTGTATGCGACTGTAAGCACGACGGGTTGTGGGATCAATTTTCGCTCGGAAAAATGAATTATTTAATATTTTCATTTCCTCGTTCTGGTAACAAGGAAAAGGGAAAGCGCGGCGTTGATTTCCGCCACTCAATACGCTGTACCTTAAAAATTTGGAAAGTGAGAAACAGAGTGTCTTATCACTAGATTTCCTCTGCCTACTCTCCTATACGCGGGAGACAGCGTGATGTGAAAAAAATACTTTAGTATAGATGGATCGCCATGGTATCCAAAACCCTACAACGACAACAAGCAAGTTCGAGTTAAGTTCCCACTGTTTTCCCCTAAAATATATCGGAAATAAAAAAAGAGTTTGCTGGTATTTCATCAATAAAACATTATGAACCACAGCACATTTTTGGTATGTCATTTAGTCATTTTGAATTTTAATTAACAAAACGAATTGTGACAAAAGGTACAGTTTCAATTAAAGACCACCTTCTTTTTTATACGGTGTTAAGGTCATTGATGTTTGATGTTTATTGCAGGCGCTACTTTCGTGCGCGTTTCTAATATACTAATTATCAATTTGTTGCCTATGATGAATTTTAAGCATATCAAGACAATTTATTTAAGTTTATACTGGAGCATGAATAGTGTCAAAGCATCACCATCAAGCAGGTAATACTGTCATGGACGTATGTCTATGCAACTCATTTTTATCCTACTACGCGATTCAAGGGGAGTACTATTAATAGGTGTTAAAATATAATTGTTAGGTTCCTTTCATAAAAATTTTTTTCAAATCCCCAAGATATTAACTCCCTCAAAGAAATACTAAATTTTCCGTCTTAGACTTACCTAATAACGAAGCTAATACGCTCTAACGAAAAAGTAAATAAACAAAAAAACTCAACTACCTACTCAAAACTAAAAAGTAAAAACATTATCTATTGTTTACTAGAATTAACAGTCGGGACGTATTCTTCAATCAATGAAATCTTCACAAGAAGTCCTGTGAAATTTAAAAAGTCTCAACTCTTAATCCTAATTAACTTTTTTTTATAGTAACTTTTTTTAATATCTGTAATGTATATTTTTTACATTCATATGTCTTTTATCATTTATTCTAAAGTTCTGTCATTAAATTGTTTAATTGGTCGCGTTTTATTCATTTTCTATTAGTTATAAAAATGATACTTGATTCTATTTGAGTCTTCTAATTTTTTTTTGTTTATTTCAGAGTATCAGTTGTAACATTGACCACAGACCGTATTGCGGCGATGAATAGATTGCCCCACATTCTATTATGTAAACACTTACTCTCGCTTACGCTAATAATATTGATATTGAAATCAGGAACTTACTATTGCGTGGCTTATTTTTTGTATTTTCTGTACGCTTGATCGAACAGAATTAATATTTTTATATTTGGATTTGGGTTATGCAGGGTACCTAGTTTTAAGATATTTTGTTGCCCTCAATTTTCGAGATTTATAAGTGGTGTAGCGAAATTCAACTGAACTTTGTTATTACCAGAGGGAGGAAAGCACAATAATTTATTTACTCGATTGGGAATCGAACTCACAACTGTCACGTTTACCACTGCGCCACGACGACGGCCAGTCTCTCTTCCTGAATTAATATATGGATTCAAAGTTAGAAAACCTAGTGCCTGGATGCCATACTATTTTTCACTATTTTTCCTTCTTTCTCTAAAGAGACGAGTTAATAACAAAATAATTTTAAATATAATGTTTCACCTGAATAGATGTCAAACTCACACTGTGATCACAAGGACAGTGTCATTCAGCATACTTTAGTAAATAAAATCTTTATGTTAAACATAAAAAAAGAATTACTGGACGACTTTAAGTAAATTTAATTCTGTTCCCAAATTACGTTACTGAACAAAACCTGATATATGTTACAGAAACAGCAACATACAACAAGATGAATTCCCCTTCCAAGAGGCAACAGACACGCAAGGATTCTACAACCGGCCGGCGGACGCGGGCCGCTACCCAATGAGAGTCGAACCCGGATTCAATCAGGGGATACGGATAAACGGACAGACTGTGTTCTTAAATGGATATGATAGGTGTGTGATAATAGAGATAAGAATATAAGTTTAATTAAGTGGACCGTTTATGAATATTTCTTAGTATTTTTAGTATCACGCTGTACTTTACATATAGAAAGGAAGGCACAGGCAAGACATTCTGCTGCTCATGCAACCCCAATTTTCAAAACATTGCTTGATGAGTGGTTAAGCTCAACGTTGGACTTTGTCTACTTACAAGATCGAGGAAATGAAAACAAATCATCCCTCTGCGTAAGAACCGAGCCTACAAGTGTCGCGTTTACAGTCAATCGCTGTGTTGCTGAACCACGATGATCTAATGTTATATGACTCTTTTAGGGGGCATATGAAGACTATGTTTATGTAGTCATAATAAAAGTCTAGAACTAAGTAGTGTAAATAAAAAACGAAAGATATGCATTCGCTCATATGTCTGTCTGTCCGTCTGTCACCAGGCTGTATGTCCAGAACCATCACTAGAGTTAGTTAGACAGTTAAAATTCATGGATAATGTAATTCTGTTGCCGCTATAGGTTAATAATATTTAGTAATATTTATTTTGTTCTGTTTATTAGTATTTGTAATACTAATAAACAAAACAAAATAAATATTTAAGGGGACGCCCATGCTATAACATATTCATGCCCATAGAAAGGGAGGGAGGATTGGTCCGTGGGTGAGTTTATTGACTCTTATGTCTTGCACTATGATATCCAGCCATCGCTTCCTTGAGCGTTCGAGGTCTTACTTCAGGAACAGACAGTTGCCGATGCGTAACGTGGCCGTTTCATCTCAGCCGACGCTCTTAGTACTTATTCGCTACGTCACGGAGTCTACGACTACCTCGAAAGAATATGTTATGTATGTTTAAGTCTATGGTCACACCACATTACGCCGTACATTCGATTAACTCTTCCACGAGTCTAGGACTACTCCAAATGGCTAAAGTGTCGAAAAAAACGTGCTACTTCAGTTCAGGACAGGACATGAACTAAAGAACAGATTTCACCGGCCTGCTTGATTTGTGGATGTCCAGAGAAGACAGAACTCGCAGAATAACTCTTTGGCTAAACCTAACGTTAGATATTGAGGTTTGGCAATGTGAGATAGCGAACGTTATTATTCCAAACTGACTAATTCCGAATGTGTAGCTCTCAATCTACTCAAAGATTTTAGCAATATGCTTGAGCTTTGCTTTAGAAAAGTCATGCTTTTTCAGATAATGGTACAAACCCTTTATGCGCGGTTTTTATTATTTGTAATTTTGTTTTGTTCAGATTTTTTTCTTTATTTGTACTAAAAGTTCTCACTTCTTGAAAAAATGATAACTGTAGGTCTAAGGGAAATACCCTAGGTTTAGATTACTCGCAAATAAAGTCGACAAACTTAAGTTTGCAGACGTACGCAATCATTTTGTGTGAAATGAACTACAAATTTAAATGTGCAATAATTTTTTCCTATTAAATATAAACTAAATATTTGTATTGTGAGTTCTAACTTCGTGCCAAATTTCAATAACTGTAAGTCCACAGGAAGTACCATATAAATTTCGATAGCGCGGCAAATTTCATACAAAGTACAGTAAAAACTATGTACATAAATGCTCGTATCTTTTGATTTCGTACACCTAGTAGCTTGATTTTTCCATGGTAATAATGACCCTAAAAATGCAATATGCATTAATAATAAATTAAATACAATTTGAATATTATTGCAAACATATCATTAAAATTGAATTAATATATATTTCAGGAATCAAGAATCAGATGGTACACTAGACTCTCTTCAACACTGTAAATGTGTGTCCCGCCCAGATTGTCAGGTGCAGAACGATTATCGAGTAAGTAATTATTTCAGCTCAACGCGACAGAGAGAAACAAATAAATAAATGTCTAAGAAATTCTGCTTTCAACTACACCCCCATTCACCATCTTTGAGACATTGCTTGCTATGTGGCGGACCTCAACGCTGGACTGGAGAAAGGAAAATTATTATAACTATAACTATTTTCATCGAATCACAACCACCGTTTTCACTTTCAAAAACTGTCCCACCGTGACCCACCACTGACTCATCAGAACGACATGCAGAGCTTTTTTATATTCTAATTTTACGATCCACTCATGGATGACTAGATATCTAAAATTATTTATTGTAACTATCTAAATATTATGATAGAATTTGCAACCTTTACTTTAATTAGCTCTCATATCATTGTACATATTTTTATTTATTTAAACTAACTGACTTTAAACTTACTTAATTCAAATTTCAGAATGCATGTGGCACGAATCAATACTTATGCTGTTACAATCAACCCAGACAGCAAAACAGATATCCTTCAGGTATGACCATTTTTTACTTTAACAGTTGAATAAAATAGTTTTTCTAAATCAAATAAGCTTTGTTTAGTGACTCTCATTTATTTTTCAGAATATTTGAATGAAATAGACAATGAACGACCCATGATATATCCCAATATACCGAATGCTGGAACATTTCAGCCCTCAAATAATATCAATAAAGGAATATTTAGACCGAATCAAGGAAATGAGCCAGGTGTTCTGGTTGGACCTGATGGACCTACTGGTAGTATAGGCCCACAAAAGAATCAAGTACTGGTTGGCCCCAGCGGGCCCACCGGCATTATTGGACCTCAAAACTTAAACAAAAATGTTGGCAATAAAAATATTTTGGTAGGTCCTAATGGGCCGACTGGTGACATAGGGCCGAGTGAAACCGCACAAAGAGGAGTACTTGTTGGGCCAGGAGGTCCTACAGGCATCATTGGTCCAGCATTCAATCGACCAGTCTTAGTTGGTCCCGGCGGTCCAACTGGTATAATAGGACCACGTCGTCCCGGCCAAGGAGTCTTAGTTGGTCCTGGGGGACCCACTGGTATAATAGGCCCGGCTGGATTCAACCGGCCTTCACAGCGTCCAGTGCTAGTGGGTCCTGGAGGTCCAACAGGGATCATAGGCCCAGGTAGACAAATCCTTGTCGGACCTGGAGGCCCTACAGGTCAGATTGGACCCAGAAATTACTTCATCTGAGTGTTTTACAGTGATAACTAATAAACTAATTTACTTTATCGGCAATGAATGTCCGCCACGTGTGTGTTTATGTTTAACCGAGAGCTCGTTGTGATTGCATTAGAGCGTAAATATTTTGGTAGATCTAACGAACGCGCTACGTGCTAACGCCATAAACTGCGGCTTTGATCCACTTGTGTATATAGCTGTGGAAAATGTGTAAATTTATTGAATTATATGTATATATATATATATATATATATAGACATATATGTATACACACATGATACATAAGATATAGTCAAAATTATATTCAAATATTTCTTGTACCATTACAGGCTGTTTGCATCACAAGAACAATCAAACAAAATGTAGAAAAGCAGTCCATCGGCATTAATTTTTGTATAAATTCCATGACAATTTTATCCGCCATTTTAATCAGAATTTGTATGTATATTTTTATTATTTCTTGTGTGTCCTCGAGTTCGAGCCACTGGCCTCAATAACGGCAGTGGATATAAAAAAATGACGTATAGACGCAATCTGGCGCGCCGCCAGCGCCGCCTTGATATATAGTAATGTGCATGAATAACTCAAACAGTAAATTTTTTGACTCCCAATATTTTGTTTAACGTCAAACATTGCACAACTAAGAATTCTGGCTTAATGTTAGTTATTTTAACATTTTATTATATATTTTGGCTGAACAATAAAGTACGTACTAACGTTTTAGTTTTTATTCTATTTCAATAAAATAAATAATATATTTAAATAGAACCGAAAACTGTTTTTATTTTTTAATTATTATAAATTATATTTATATTATATATTTGGCTTTATATAGGTTTTTTTTTTTTAAATAAGATATCGTGATTTATAAGTATCTCTAAAATTCTCTAGAAGCAGCAAAACAATAATATTTCATGTAATAGTAAATATCTTTAAATAAATTTAAATAATAAACGGTTAACTGAAATAATGATCTTAATAAATAAATACGATTAACTTATGTCTAAAAGTTTCAAGTCTATACTCAACAGTATAATCCACAGAAACAAACATGAGCTTTTATAATACTTTTATAAGAGTTCTTACAAATATATTGTTAAAAAAATTTAAACATCATATATATTAATTCAAATTCTTTCAATCCGCTTCTGTAAAATTGAATAACATCTATATAATGGCGCAACGATGCGCAGCGCGGTATTGAGTTTCGCCACTCAACACGCAATGCCTTCAAAATTGGACAGAAAGTCGGGAACGGAGTGTCTTAACACTAGGTTTCCTCTACTTGCTTGTTTAAATTCCTATACAAAAAAACAAATGTCGATACTTAGAAAAATAGTTAAGACTATAGAATAATAAATAGTCTTAGAACTCTTCTGATAGCAAAGAATATTTTCACGTACTCAAAGTCAATCAGAATTTAACTGAAATTAAGGTATGGCATTAGTAATTTTTGTTACCGTGACTATTGCGTCACTGTCACCGTGTACATCACCCTAAATGAAGGTGCGCGCATTTGGACAATTGGGTGACTTTTTGTCCGCGGGGGATGGCAACACGCCCGTGACGCAACTGTCACCGCGTCCATAGGTTTTTATGCCCGTGCGCGCATTAGAAACTAAATGTCACTTCGTGCCCCCTCCACCTTGCGGTTTCCATACTAGTCGTCTTCCGCATAAACAAGAAACAGCAGCCTGCGGCTCCGAATTTTAATTTCCGGAATGGCGTCAATTTCATGTCCAAGGCAAAACGTGTGTTTTCATGAAAATGAAATAGACAAAGACATACTGATTGACTAAATTGAGTTAAGGCCGTAGCTCTATGACAAATCCCTAAACGATTATTTTTTCTACGTTTGCTTTTTTTTCTATTGCTTAATATAGGTGCACAGACAACCATCTCTTGGAGATTCATTTTATCAAATGTAAAAAAATTCGTCACTGTCACCGCAAGTGCGCGCAGTAGCGAAAAGCATAGTGACATGACAGTGACAAAGAATTTATTGTCACCCTGACAAAAGTCACCAATGCGCGCTATCCCCAAAATTTATACGTAGAATTTAATGTCATCCTAGTAGTAATTTAATGACTGGTACAATCTATACATACCTATAGTTGTGATAACGATGATAGAGTAGAATAGCGCTCCAGTAAAAGTCCACTGTATGTGGTCCGTGCTCTCCACGCCATCCCAGCCACGGACTTTCATCTCTAACAAGATTGCGTTTTCAAAATCCTGTAAATATATATAATAATGTTAAAAATAAACATATTAAATAATATCTCTGGCATTATTTGCGATTGAATTCAATTATTTTAAGTAAAAACAAATTAAAAAAAATAAGACGCCGAGTACCCAGATAGAACGAAGCGCTAAACGATATGGCCAACGCAAGCCTTTTTCGCCTCGTCCCTGTCATCAACTCTTTTATATGTGCTTAAACAGATTCACTCTGTATCTCGCATGTAGTAGGGTAAGCAGAGTGAACCTAGTTTTAAGACACTCGGTTCTCCAACTTCGGCAGTGTTGAGTGGTGAAAGTACCTTGCTTGCGAACCTTGTTTTATCTTGTTATCGGAGCGAGGAGACTTAAATAATGAATTAAACCAAGTGAGAATCGAATCCACAACCATTGAGTTTACAATCAGACATTGTGATGTTTTATTTATTTAAACTATATATATATAATAAAACATGTATCCACATACTTTAAGCATATCAACAACTTCAGCGGTCCAGTTGGTCTGATTGAGATAGGACACGCGGTTGGTCATCAGCCAGATGCTCTGCGTCGTGTTGCTGCGTATCTGCGATATGTTCATTTTTACCTGCAATTTAATTAAATAAAATGAATATTAATAAATCTTCACTTCATACACAAAAGTCCTTTAGACAGCAGGGAGGATAAAGAACCTGATACTAAGATAATCCGTTCACAACCATCTTCTTCAAGAATTTTTTTTGTTTCGTGTACCCAAATTAACGTTTTGTTTTACTATATACTAGCAAAACTTAAAATTAAAGATTTAGCAAACCTATAAAGGGTAATTCTAATTGTATATGAGCATAATATATGTGAACTAATATAATATAACAAAAGTAAGTAACATACATATAGATTTATTTTAAATCTGCTCACTAAGTAAATATGTTATATTGAGGAAGCGCAGGAGCATAAACATTTGACTGTAAACGCGATAGGTCGCGGGTTCGACCACTGGTGGAAATGAAATATTCAATATTGAGGCCAGTCGTGGCACAGCGGCACGAGGTGTGACTGTAAAACCGACTGGTTGTGGGTTCGATCCCCACTCGAGGAGACGAAATATTTACTTAAATTTATATTTCCATTTCTTCGCTCTGGTGTCGAGGTTAAGCGCGGCGTTGAGTTCTGCCACTCAACACGCAATGCCTCCAGAATTCGGCAGAAAGTGGGGAACGAAGTGTCTTAACAATATGTTCCCTCTGCCTACCCTGCTGTGTGCGGGATACAGCGTGAAGCTGATTTTATTTTCATATCCTCTCTTCTTTCACACAATAGGTTCCAAAAATCTCTCTGCCTACTGTTTTTTGCGGGATTTAGCATGAAGCTAAAAAACTAAATATATTTTTGTTTATTTTGACATTCTGAAAAGATATGTTTGTTTATCCAATTTAAAGAAAAAAACTTATATTTTAAATTAGTACTAGCAAATCTTATTCGTTCTAACTGCCAAGAGCTGCGTTTCGATACATTTAATTACTAGTGATTTTTGTAATATATATGAAAAACTATTAATTAAGATTACAATATTAACGCAGGAATAAATAAGAAAAAAATATAAATGCCGCCAATTATAAAATCAAGAAATAAATCGATAAATCTTGTAAATCAATACTGATAAATTAATAAATATTACATGGCCATTGATCATTAAAAAAACACAATTCCAATAAGCCTTATTACCTCTCTTTCATGTTGAGCCTCTAATTTTTCGAAGGTGACAGCTCCCAGGATGCAATACGCCACGACCAGGCTTATCATTACAAAGTGTGAAAACACCACCGAGCACAGCTTCCACGTATAATACAAAACCTGAATGCAAATTATAGTAATTATATTAAATTTTATAACTTTATCCAAAATATTCAGCATTTTTAAAGATTTTTAAAGTGTTATTCCACACTTAGGAAAGAAAAATACTTATTTAGAAAACGTATAAAAATTTGAACGTAGCGGGACTCGAACCCGCGCCTCCTGGAAACCGACCAGGTATTCAGCATTTCCTATTGAATATTTAAATCGAGTTGATTTTAATAACTTACTCTTTTACTTAACCACAACAGCAAGTTGTATATCCCTTTATTATTTTGACAATTATTTTATATAACATGGTTATGTTTTGTAGCATTTACTATTTAATCAAGCTTTTAAGAATTAGATCAAGAATTAGCTTTACTCTAAAGTAGGCAGAGGGAACTTAGTGTTAAATTCTCCGTTTCCAGTTTTCAAGATATTGCATGCTGCGTGGTGGAGTTCAACGCCGCGTTTTGAGCAGGAAATTAAAATAATTATAAATAAACAATAATTCATTCCCATGAGTGGGAGTCGAACCCACAACCTTCGCGTTTACAATTAAACATTGGGTGTTGAACATTCTTATTTATTGTAATGGAATGTTTACATTTTGATTACGGTGAATTTTAAACCAAATGCAAACGATGCCAATAAATGTATCATAATAAAAGGATATGTTTATTGTGTTAACTTAGAAGTTTAATATTTTCTATGCTCCAAGGCACCGTAGATCTTTACAATGTACCTTAGATGTTATTTTTAGCCTGATACCTCTACGCAATATTGAGATAAATGGTCTTGAGAGACGGACAGACATACAAACAGACGGACAACATACTGATCCTATAAGGTTTATGTTGGTTTTTCTTTTGAGGTACGGAACTCTAATAAAATAGTGTATTTTTTCACTCTATTCTTTTTCCTTAAAAAAAATAGAGTGAGAAAAAATCTAAATAGAGGCAAGCTTGATATAACTCCGTGTTATGTTTTAATTTACAAAGCAGAAGAACTTGTTCTTAAATCAAAAATTAAAAATTTTGAAATATATAATATGTTGCATTCGCAAATAAGGCCGCCGTGGCACATTTATACAGCGTCTGACTGCATGAATGAATTATTTTCATTCTTTTAGCTTCTGGTAAGAAGACAAGGCGCGGCGTTGAGTTCCGCCACTCAACAGACCATGTTTAGAAATTGAGGCGGAAAGTGGAAGGAAAAAGCGTGAAGCTATAATTTTTATTCTGTCAAATACCACGATTATTTCTATACAATATTACTATCGTTTCCATTAAGTACGTGTTTTAATGAGAAAAATTCATCCCACTAGGGAAAGATTAATATTTACAAATTTTAATTTCTCTGTTCAATTACAATAATTAAAAATAAAGATGCTCCCCTGGCTTAGCGTGGCGTAACAGTCCGCCATCTAGACCACTTTTTGTTTTCCCTATTGTTTTTAGAAAACGGGGAAAACTTATATTATTTTACATTTAATATTATAATTATAACCGTAATATATTTAAAAAAAAGCATTATATATATTTAACATATAATTAAAAATAAAAATATTAAAAAATTAACCTTAGCACACTTGCTCGGCGGCGGAGGAGGGTACTCCACGCGCTCTATACGCGTCTCCCGACGAGACATTTTGATCTAATACCTGTATTTCAAAAATTTATTAATTATAAAATAAAATATGACCATTTTTTCATTGTCTTGGAGGCACTGTATATTTTCATCGACTATTAGCACTCACAGGAACTTTGAACTCTATTATTTTACTTTCCTATAAATGCTTAATCTAAGATCACTGTATATCACTCCATATTATTTAATTTTTTTCATATAAAAGGGGAAAAACAATGTTTGTTTTAATATTAATAATTATATTTACAGCACTTTATTTGCAAGTCAAAATTATTTATAACAAAATTACATATTATAAATATATATGAGTATATTTGTTGCAAGGCGGGCGGGCGGCGCGTGCTACACCCGCTGGGTACTGCGTTATATCGGGCATTCGGGACTTTATGATACACAACTTCCCTCTTACATGAAATTTAGGTTTTGCTCTCGCAATATGTTCTATTTATACGATTTATACGGTTCATTGCGAAATTCTAAATCTGTCAATCAAATTCGTATATATAAATGTAAAATGAAGGTATTTTTTTATGTGCTGTGTTTTTAGAGTTAAATAAATATTGAATACTGTTGTACTCTTGTTGGACGTAAAAATAAACTAATCGATTTTTTCGATATATTTTTACGTTTCTACCAAACATCAAATGGGAGAATGGTAATTATACTTTCAAAGACAAAATAGAGTAACTGCTTTAAATAAATATAATTGAAATTATGTACGTGGTTCCTTCTGCCTACCCTGCTGATTTGGTTTGATTTGATTTCATTATGTACTTATGATCGTGAGTGATGTTTGTTTTTAATCTTTGATTAAATATGTCGGCGAAAGTGGCAGATTTGATTTCATTATAAATAATCACACAAAACTATGGAAAAAATAAAACACAGGCTTAGTTCAAAATAAAGTACATATATTTATTTAATATCACTCGTCACCATCATCTAGCAAAATGGATGTTTAAACAGCTTCATAACAAACTATTTTTAAATTTATTAATTATAATTATATCTAATATAATATTATCTATTTTTATTTTGTCACAATAAAAATTCGTGCTGTAACTATGTATATAATTTAAATAACAAATCTATATTATTTTTTTATTATAAACAATTTATTACTTAATTACTACCATAAAATTATAATATAATAAAGATATAATAAATTTATAACAGAATTTTATATATTATCTAAATAAAAATGTGTATGTCATATTTAGAAACCAACAAGAAATACTCTACTGTATTTGGTCTTTAAGTAAAATATCCTGTTTTTATTCTTTCTTCTAGTATATATAATTTTATAAAATTTTACAAGCCATACAAATTAAATAAACAGTTTTACTATGTAATTAAAATAATAAATACTTTAGAGAACACTCTGTATATCACAATTACTATTTAAAATTATCCTAACAAAATAATTAAAATAAATTACACCTATTCTAGGTATTGTCAAAATTTAGAGGTGGCTTGTGCAGGACCGTTGCTCTGTTCATTAGATTTTGTACTTTTTTTTTGAGTTGCGATGCTTTCCGCCTCTTTGATGGTATCAGGGAGACGTGTGTTTAATGTCTCAGGTGTAGTCAGCATCAGTCCACCAGCAATTAGTGCCGTGGCACCGAATAAGACTGATGGCAGCCATTCAACGTAGATAGCCTGGGAAATTAAAATTTATATTGAAAAAAATTGAAAAAGAGAAAAGAAATCTATACTTTATCTTTTTATCATCCATCAAGTTACAATACGAGTATAATGTGTGTTTTATTACATGGAGTGGTAGCCAACTGTCAAAATATCTATTACAATATTATATAATTTTCAAAATCAGCTTTACGCTGTAGCACACGACAGGGTAGCCAGAGGGAATCTAGTGTTAAGACACACCGTTCCTTACTTTCTGCTGAATTCTGGAGGCATTGCATGTTGAGTGACAAAACTCAACGCCGCGCTTTGCCTCGAGACCAGAGCGAAGAAATGTAAATATTTCATCTCCTCGAGTGAGGATCGAACCCACAACCAATCGGTCTTACAGTCACAATTTGTGCCCCTGTGACTATATAATTTTATTCGGAAATAAAATAATTAAAGAGAATGAAACGTATCATGTTTATTAGAATATATGAAAAAACTAAATTTATAAAATGCTTACAAGAAGAGGCATTTGAGGAGCAACAATGGACCCAATGCGTCCGATCATCGAGCAGAACCCAAGTAGCGAGTGCCGCGCGTGCGTCGGGAACAGCTCCGACGTGTACATGTAGATGCCGCTGAACGCTTGCGTGATGGCGATCTTCCCTACGAGGTACAGGAGGGTGGCCAGCCAGGACATCGCTAGAATGGGGGAAATTTGATTATAAATCTAAACAAAACTAATTAGGTTGGCAAATTTGAAGAAAATGGTACATTTTAATTATATTTAGAATGTAATGGCACAAAAATGTTATTGTAAACACGAAGGTTGTGAGTTTAGATTCGCTCCCACCAGTAAAAATGCAAAGCGCAGCATTGAGTTCTACTACTCGAAAATTTGGCGGAAACTGAGGGACAAAATGTTTTAACACTAGGTTTCGTCTGCGATATAAAAATTGTAAGCAATCTTGCATTACTTTCAGGTTCAAGCACTATGAATGCATGAGCTCAATTCGCAATGTGTCCCAAAAAACAAAGAGCGAATCTCAATGAAATCTGGCTACTATAAGGATACTTCCTCTCACTTACATGAAATGTATTTTAAATACATAAATTTAGTATTTAAAAATATTATACAAAATATTTTTTTCCTTAATTTAACTTACTTTTAGGAACAAATGTAATCGCAACACAAGAAATACCGCAAACTACATAAGCCATCAACAATGTCCTCTTCCTTCCAATACGGTCCAGAACCAAGGCGTTAGTGACCACGGCGATTACTTCCACGCTCACTACCAACATATAGTTGGTGTATTTATCACCGGCGAGTGACACAGAGTTTATGGCCAGACCGTAAAAGACAAACGTGCACGTAATCCACCACCAGGAACAGATGGCAAGACGAGTCATTATTATTGGAGAACGAAGGACTTGGATCCATAGACCTTCTTCCTTTTCTGTTTTCTTTTCATCTAATTTTACTTTCTCCTCCACGCTGGTCAATTGGCGCATAGTCTCGTCAGATAACACGACATTATTCATTTTGGCCGCTCTCAATATAATTTCTAAAGCCTCATCTTTCCGTCCTTTGGACAAAAGCCAACGGATACTCTCCGGAAGGAAGTATATATAAGAGAGGAATAGTAAGGAAGGTGGATACACCACTAAGATAAAAGTACGCCAGTAAGGAAAGGCTTTCGCGAACAACGCAAAACCTAAACCGCCCAAAACTAACATAATGCCGAGGAATGCTGTCGTCAATACTCTCTTGTCCTGTCCCAATAACTCGATAGCTGGAAAAAATATTTACCTTTAATTACTTTTTTCAATATCGTTAAAAATAAGTATATTTTTTTTATTATAAAACAATATTTTTGGATATAATAAACGATATATTTTTGTTTTGTAACGATGTATTGTTATCTTAACTTACTTAGAATGTAAGCAGCTGGGAATGCGCTGGCTCCTGCGACAGTCTCTAGGAACTCTACAATTACATACATTTCGTAGGAAATTGAAAATGCTTTCATAGTACCTATGGCGCCCACTAGAGTACAACTTAGAATTAAAGCTCGCTTCCGACCCCATCTAAAAAAAACAGAAAAGTTAATTCGTTTTAAATTAAAAAATAATATAAAATTTCACAATGTTTTTAGAATAAGTATTTAGGTGTAAAATAAATATTTTATAATTTAAAGAATTTTAAAATTATTCCTAATGCTTTGCCTATTTTCAATGGAAATTCAAAATGATAACTGCTGTTTTTTATTCAATTTTATTTTTTGTATTATTAATTTGCTCACGGCGCGCTATTTAATAAAGATCCGCATATAAATAAATATTTTTGTGAAAGAACTCAAAATTTACCGCGTATGAGTGAGATGTTATTTATTCTTAATTGTTACTATTTATCTCTAAAACGGTGTGACCGATTTAGATACAGTTTTCTTTAAAGGGCGTATAATTCCTCGATATAATATATTAGTCGCCTGTACATGATATATATTAAAGATGTTCAATCGTCAGGGGGCGAAAAAAAAGAGCGGTAGAGGCCATTTCTGTTTTCAAGTTCTGTTAACTTAAAGCCATTGTGGCTCAGAGGGACATCGTAAAACTGCTAACACTATAGGTGTTGATTTGTTATCCCTACGAAAGGAATAATTAATTTCTTTTCCTCGCTCTGGCATCACGAAGCTTGTTATTGGGTTTTGCTACTCAACTCGTAATTCAGGCGGTAAGCGGAGTGAATAGACACTGGACGTCAATCATATTCATGATATTTATATAATAATTACTATTTAAATGTATGGTATGCCATTAACTAATAAATATAATGACTGTCAACTTCAAGTTCAAGTTATATCAAGACAACTATTTATATAATTTGATTACTTAATTACACTTTGTTATTAATTTGTTCTTTTTACGCTTCAAATACACATTGAACTGTCCGTTACTAGTACGTCAGTATTTATAGTTGACTATTGTTGCCTATGGATATCTATGCACAGATAAAAATAACTACAAATAGCAATAAACAATATAAATATTAAATTAGAAAAAAATGTATGAAATGAGCAGATAGTCGAAAATGTAATTTTTTGACAAAAGCGCTACCTATATAGAATAGATAAGGACCCCACAAAATGAAGAAAAATACCAAAAAATAAATTTTATTTTAAAAAGCCTACTTATTTATTACAGAACATTTTTAATTAATTAGAAATTTCTAGTGTCTCTATTACTGAAAGTAATATAGATTTCATATAGTTCCGTTACCTGTCGGATATGTATCCCAGTATAGGCAGAGAGACCAACATGCCGATGTTGTGAATAGTGCCCACCAGCGTGCGCTTCCACTCCTGACATGCTAGGTTGAACTAAAAATATACATATAATATTAAATCAAAAAATAAATTAACTTAACGCTGTATCCCGCACATAGCAGGGTAGGCAGAAGGAACCTAGACACTCCGTTCCTCACTAGACGGGAAAGGGGGAACATATAATATTAACAGATAAAAAATATATAAATTATGTTTTTACCCTTCGAGAGAGTCACTATTAGCAAAATATAAGCGTAGATATTAAGCATTTAACAATTATTTCGCTTATCCGCTCTGGTAACAAGTTGAGTTCTGCCACTATGTGGAATACAGTGTGAGGCTGAAAAAAAATTGTAAATGTCATACGTATAATGGAGCAGACAGAGGAAACGCAATAACATTTTTTTTACGTTTTCCACGTACCACACTTTGTCTTGATATTTGTCAAACGAAGCTAGGAAAATTTAAATGTTTCTATCATATAAAGAAGTTGTGATGAATATTTTTTACAATTTATATAACAAATATGAATAAAAGTTTAAATGTCAACATAATATTAATAAAAACTAAGGTATCGCATTAAGACGATACTTCTTACAGGTCGATAATATTTATAACAATAAAAAAATGTAAGTTGATACCGACATAGAAATGTAAAGCAAAGGTAAAAAAAACGGACAAGCGCGAGTCGGACTCGCCCACCGAGAGTTCTGTACAAAAATTGGAGGTCTCGAGCTTTTTCTGAAATTCAAGCGTACCTTAGCCCTTTTATCTGATACCTCACATGAAGTAGCGGATTAATATAAAATTTGCCCCCTTTTAAGACTATTATTGTTTAGGATTTAACCGGAAATGTATAGTTTTAAATGTTTTTGTTTTTTTTCTAAACTAGTACTATTTCATAATTCTAGGTATACTCGTAGATGCTAGCTGCCAAATTTCATAATTCTAGCTGGAAGCATTAACCGCTAAACATATATCAATGGAGACAAAGTTAAAAATAAAAACTTATCAGTAAGTTTTCTCTGTCCACCCAAAAGATGTACATTTATAAACCTACCTCAGCTACAATAGTCTCCTTAGTAGCATAAAGCCAGTGCTCGCAAGGCCGTAGTTCATCTGAGAAGGTATCTTTGTCGCAAGGAAGCTGTGCGTCGAGCGGCGCCTTGCTAGCACAGCGCCGCTCCCGCCCCACCGCCGGTAAGGCGCCCTCTAACCAAATTGGCGTGTACTCGGTACTGTTGAGTGCTTCACATTCCGGTACTACGCATCTGTAAAGGAAGAAAGTAAATAGGATACGTTTACAACTTTTCACCGTCGTGGTTTCACGCTATATCCCACAAAGCAGGGTAGGCAGAGGGAACCTAGTGTTAAGACACTCCGTTCCCCACTTTCTGCCGAATTCTGCAGGCATTGCGTGTCGAGTGACAGAACTCAATGCCAAATCAACTCACTTAACCTCGACACCAGAGCGAAGAAATAGAAATATAAATTTAAGTAAATATTTCATCTCCTCGAGTGGGGATCGAACCTACAATCAGTCAGTTTTACAGTCACACCTCGTGCCGCTGCGCCACGACTGGCCTCGATTGGATCGTGGCGATGGTAAAAATAGTTGCCTTAAGTCATGTGCGCGAAAAAATATAGATATATTATAACTTGTCAAATTATTTGAAATGAAAATTCAAAACTGTATTTTGCTTATTAATTTAATCATCTATTTTAATGTTATAAATTTTAATAATATTAATAATAAGCCCATAGACCAACTTGTGGCAAGCTATTATAATTTTGACCGCGTTAAGTATCTTAAATTGCACATATTAAAATTCAAAAGGCAAATATTTATCGAAATTTATATTATTTAAAAAACAAACAACAAAATCTTAGAATCTTTTTCATAATTTTGTGTCTTCTTTGCAACCATTCAAAACAAATAAAGTATATATTTATAATATTTAAATAGCTATTATGTTGGCAAAAACCAAATACAAACATCCGCCAAAAGAAGCTAATAGTTTTTTATTCGATGAAACTTGTCGAAAACTTGTCGAGTTGTTGTAAATTCTAATAAACTATTGGGCTTGTTTATTTTCTTTTTAGTTTTATGCAGTCGGGGCTTTTGTTTTTATAAATATTTTTTTTATTTTTCACTTTTTTGTTAGGATTCATTATGGTAATGATAATCATGATATACCTTTTTGAAATCCTCGTATTAAGTTCTTGAATTTGATACCCATATTGTGGTATTCGAAACGAAAATATTTTTTTTTCACTAAGTCCAATGGAGTCCCACAGCTGCCATAATTGTTTTTTTTAACTTCACCTATCTAAGAACACTTGGGCTGCTAATACGAATCTAACGATACCTCAATTATGTAAATCTGTTCAGCGGTTCTGGAGATATGAGGTAATAAAGAATATTACATACATACAAGTTACGCGCGAAAAACATAACCCTTCCTTAGCTGTCGGGAAAAAGATTGCATTTTAATACAAAATAAAACCTTGATCTGTTTACATACAATATAAACTTAGAATAAATAAATAGATTTATCTTTGGCCTAGCCAGTCACATCCAGTCTAATCCAATGACACAGTATGATGTGACTCTTTATTAATCCACAAAATATGTAAAAGAAGAAAGCGGAGATCGAAATTTGAGAGATGTAGCTTCGATTCTAACTTTCACCTCATCTAAGAATATTTCCACAGAATTAATATAGCTACTACAATTAATAATACTTTAGGACACCATCTTTATATTCTATTGATCTAATTAAGACTTTGTTATTATTAATTTTTAACTTCTCTCTGTATCCCGTACATAACTGTGTAGGCAGAGGGAACCTGGGAACCTAGTATTAAGACACTTCGTTCCCATTAAAACATTTTCGTTCCCCACTAACTCTCGAATTTTGTAGGCTTTGTTGAGTGGCGGAACTCAACACCGCAATGTTTTATACATACAGTGTAAACTGAAAAAAAGAACTATGAAACAACTAAGGAATGATTAAATCAATAATTAATGTCATCTCAGTAAAATCTAAAATTACATTCTTTGAATTAAAGTAGTCAGTGGATTTGTATAAATATAATATGTACCTAACTATTATGCAACAAGTCCACGGTACGACCGCAAACTTAGGTAGTAACTTATACAGAATAAATTTATTTCTATTTTTATATTATTTACAACCGCATCACATATATGTTACTGCTCGAGACATATTTTTTGTTAAAATTACCTCTATTAGGTTTTTTTTCTATTCTGTATTATACTTTCGGCTTTATCTTTGCCCCCATATGACACAAGACACATTCAAAGTACGTTAGGTAATACAGCCCCCTTCCGCGGTGTATACCTACCATTTTTTTTTTATTTCAATCAGTAGTTTTTGAGATTTGTAGCTCCCTAACCGTAATATTTGGCGCACCGTTCTCTCTGACTACCCCACTAGGGATACATCTTTATCTTCTATTGATGAAGTTGATTGCGTGAGACTATATAAGTTTCTAAGATTAGTGCGGTCAACCAAGCAAACTCTTCAGCCTCATAAATTAGTATAGCGTAGGTACCTATATATAAACAAGGTACTCTTATTTGATATTTATATTATGTTACTACTATGCCATACTACTTTTTAAAACACGGCCATCAATATTTGATTAGAAATTGAAAATATAATCTTTGTATGCAAAGATCGTGAGTTAAAATTCCAAATCCTTTTATTTAGCTGCACGTTATATCTTGCATATAACAGGATACACAGAAGGATCTTAGTGATAGACGCTCCGCTTCTCACTTTTTTTATTCTTGAATATTCATATCATTGCGTATTAAGTGGTGAAACTCAACGCTGCGTTTTATTTCTTAGCACAAGAACAAAGAAATCAAAATATATAATAATTCATTCCCTCGAGTGGAAGTCAGAGGTTACACGCTGTATCACTGAACTACGTCGGCCTCAAATATACTCAAATGTACGTTACAATTACCAATGCTAATAAAACCAAAAAAAATGTATATTAATAATATTTTTTGAATGCTACAAAAATATTTTTAAAAACTTATCTTATACATCAAAATACACATCGATATATACAACTTCATTTCGCATTACATATATAATCTTAACTCTTAGAAAGAAAAGGTATATTTTTTTCTAAGTATTTCATAAGGAAAAATATTTTTCCTTCAATAGACGTTAATTAATTAATTAACATTATAGCACTGCTATCCAAATAATGCCTGCAGAGTACGTAGATATAATCTGACAACCTAGTGTTACAACACTCCGTTCCCATGAAGACACTTCCCTTCCCCATTAGATCTCATCGTAGTTCTATTCAAAGCCACTTTTAAAAGTGTATTTTTTAATTATAAAATCAACGCTACAAATAAAGAAAATACTCGTATCTATACTACTGAAAATAGTTCACATTATGAAATACTTAAACTAATTACGAAATACAACTAAATATCACTGCTCACATCACAAATATTTAAATAATAAAAACCTAAAGAATTAATATTGACGTCGAAAAGAGCACCTGTTGAGTTTCTTGCCGTTTTTTTGTTAAAATTACCTCTATTTAGGCTCTACTCAGCATTCATTTCTTCGGACCCGATGGGAGCTTTCTGTTCATACAACGATTCAAAATTTATTTGCAAGTTTATATAAATAAAGAATATTTTAAATCTGAATTGTGCTATCCTGCTTGAAAAATGTTCCATTAAAAACATTTTTTTCATGCAGCTCATGCGGCAGTCATTTGTAGAAAATTGACTGCGGCACCAAGTACCAACCAACGATCAAAACGTATATAAATATATAAAATAAACACTCATAATAGAGACATCGTAGTTACAAAGCAAAAAAAAATATTCAGCTCATTTCAGTTCCCTAATTATAGCGTTTCTGTCGTGCCATTTGAGCTCAAAATCGCTTCGCCAACGTTACTTTGTATAAAAGCCTAATTCAGGTGTTCTGCTAAATCATCGTCATTGAGTATAGAGGTATAATATAATATTTCTGACGTATTCTATTATTATTTAGCAACAATATCTTAATGTCATCTAATGTACATTACCATAATGGCCGCAACAGCAGTGGAATAAGCAATTATACGACTTTTTTTGCTTCACTCTTTATCTCGCACATAGCAGCGTAAAATGGAACTACGTTTTAAATGAAAAAAATCTTTGATATATTTAAATCATATTTTCTATGATTATATATATCATTCCTCCGCTCTGATAAAAAAAGTGCGACGTTAAGTTCCGCTGCTACAAACACAATTTCTCATATCATTATCGGAGGATATAGTTTCTTAACACTTGACTCTTTCTGTCTATCCGGCATAAAGCGTAAAGCTATTGTAAATCAAAATTATAAAATAAACAATATGTATATTTATATATATTGTATGTGATTTGGTCTCTCTTATTTGCAGATAGATGTACGTAATTTATACACGTGATTGTTATGTAAAGGATATAAGCATGTTGTTAGATCTTGAATTATATTTCAATATTCTAGAGGCATTGCTTGTTGAGTGGCGGAACTCAACGTCGCGCTTTGCCTCGACACCAGATAATATAAATTTGATTAAATATTTTATTTCCTCCGGCGTGCGCCCTGGCGCAGGGGCACAATTGGTGCTAGTCGTGACTAGCCCCAATTTAATTTAATATACTTTAATAATAAATAACGAGGAGTCACTGCATTTTAAAATATTTACAAAGACAGAACATTTAGACATTCAGACTTTCATACTTATAAGGGATCATGTACGGAAATGCACTGAAAAGAATTAAAATAATAAATATCTCAAATAAAAAATATTCCATATTTAAATTATTATATATGGGCATGTTGTATACAATTTTATTATAGAAAATATCAATAAAATAACAACCCATTCCTTAGAATGCGGGAAGCAAACACAAATACTTTAGTGTATTAACTAGGTCAGCTAGGTTCGCTACAATGATACTTAGTTTGCCTCAGAATTGGAATTAGCTGGCATCCTTATTATGTTTTGAAACTTCCGTTGTTTCTGTTATTATCTTGTCCGTGTCATAGTTCTCAAACATGACGGAGCAAACTGCACTGTGTAGTGTTGGAGTAGTACTAGTTACTTACAATATAATAAAGAACGCTGTCATGCATTAGCACTACGAACGTGCTTAAATTACTTTAAATGTTTATTTAAAGGAATTTAAGCACGTTCGTAATGTTAATGCATGATCAATTGCTCAATCAAATCCTTTGATCAATGATCAATTCAAATTCCTTCAGTATACTGTAATAGATGCGGAATAGTATTAAACAAAAACTAGTTTAATACTATTTCGTATCTATCCCTAATATACTGAAGGAATTTGAATTGCAACATTCCATTCTCTTCTTTTCGCTTAATCTTCGTGACATTGCGTTGCGTCCCACTTACCTATTTAGCCAGTCAGAATATGCCTTCCGACTCATTTACTCCACTTTGCACAATTTTCAACATCTTCGGCAGTTAGTACATTGGGTCTCATATAGTGCATCACAACATCCAGCCATCGCTACCTTGGGCGTTCGGGAGGTGTAACTCCAGGGACAAACAAGCAAGGCACTTCCTTCCGATATAGGTAACATATACCATATACCTGAGCCGGCCATACCATTTCAAATGACGCTCTTGGAGCTTATCAGCTACGTCTCGAACTACCTCGACTATATGGCGTACGCAGTAAGACCGCGTTACGCCGCACGCCCAACTCAACATCTTCATTTCCGTGACGTGATGCTCCTACGTACGCCAAGACAGTGCTGCTATATAAAAGATCCGGTCGGACGATGCTCTTATATATCTGCCCCTTGATTTTGGGCGGTATTCCTCGATCACAGATCTTGCCTCCCAAAGTGATCGATGCCTCCGGACTTGAGCATTAGCAATGAGGTACCTAAACTTTTCAATGTTATCGGCTGGTTCAGGACGTATATAGATAGTGCTCGGGTCTCTGTAAGCCTCCATCAAAGTTCGATAAGAAATCGATATTGAGACCCAGAAATACATTCTCGGCGGAGCATGAGATCACTTATGCCGAGCGCATGTTATGACTCAAAAACTTAATGCTCCTATAACTATCAAAGTCTTGATTACTGTACCTTACCTTAAAAATAGGGTATAAGAGTAAGTTAATAACGATTACTACGCTTCGATCGGAACATCGTCAGGTCCCACCACTTTTCTGTTCTTCGTGCGGAAGGCAAAGGTTCATTCAAGGGTTATTGGGGCAATAAGTAGAAACTTAGGCAGTGGTTCGTGTAAGACTGCATGGACGCTGAGTATTCAGCAGCTTCCGGGAGCCTAAGCGGGAGTCTCGAACCCAAACACATGCATGGCTTATATCCTGAGCTTGTATTAATTTATACATAAGCCTCCACAGTTACAAAGTCATCACACAGTGGTGATAAACTCTCTTTGCGGGCTACGGCTACAACTCTTTTGTTGGCGCGTTTGGCACGCTACTGTATACTCCAGTCTACCTTTCTATTGCTGCTACACCTTAAAGACTTCTTTTCACAAATCACCTTCTGCATATTCGCATTCCACCGCCGTGTCTCCTTGTCGATACACATCCACATCCTCTCCTAGAAACACTAAGTACTCGCTTGCCCGGCATAATGTTGGAGCAGTATCGTTGCTACTCTAACGCGACTGGTGGTGGGTTCGTTCACCACTCGAGGAAATGAAATATTTATTTTAATTTATATTTTCATTTCTTCGCCCCGGTGTTGGCGCAAATTGCGGCGTTTAGTTCCGCCACCGCGCACACACACACGCAATGCCTCCAGAATTCGGTGTAAAGTGGGAAACCTAATGTTTTAACATTATGTTCCCTCTGCCTACCCTGCTGCGTGGGGGATACAGCGTGAAGATGATTTTTACAAAATTTTAGAATAAATATATATGAAATAATGCAAAAGTAATAAACCAACGAGTGAAAATTTTGCAATACGTTTGCTTACATTAACGATCGTCGGCGCAGCATGCGGGTGTTATTAAGTGACTTGAGACTGACCACTATAGTCGACTACTATATACGCTATTAAAACTTGAAGCAACAGCTATGTTTTCCATAATATATTTATAATATTTATTTTATGTATTCCATAAGATATTTATATTATTAAACTTTCATTTATATCTACCTTTATTTAAGGCCGTCGGTGTAGAGTAGCGGCTCAGCGACAGAGCGCGGCGTGGCGGTTAATCTCTAAAAGAGGTCTAGAGGTTCTTGGAGAATGAAGTTTATTAATACAGGGTCCCATTTACACCGCAATATGCGTGAAATATAAATCCTGACATTTGTGGTAGCAATCTTTCGAATTCAATTCAATTTTCTATTCAACGATTTTTATTGTTGTTTTCACTCATAGCCAGAGCGATTCATGGAAAGATATATAATATATACTTATAATATACAAATAAAGTTAAGAATATTAGATTTTGTAATTTGATATCGTAAAATATGTAATTATGCATTTTCCGCTAAAACAGGAAATAACGTAATAATCACTTAGTTCTAGCAGGCGAAGCCGCGAATGTAAAACTAGTAAATCAATATTGTAATGAACAGTGAACTAACGTAAACAAATAACTTAACGTTTTAAGAATTTCATAATATTTAAATAATATTGTAAAGCTAAGACGAAATAAAAATAAAAAATATTTAATTTCCTCAGGTAGGAATCGAACCCACAATCTGTCACGTTTACATTATCTTTTTTTTATATTAAATTTATATTCTATACTCCTATAGACATTTGGCTAACGACCTTTCATAGTATCATTGTGAAACTCCGCAGATTGTATATGTCATGGCCGCCAATATCTTATAAAAACATCTTTGGTTACCACTTTTTGCAAAGTTATCAACATTTTTTTATTAGATTATAAATAAATATTTATATGCATTTTATTAGTATTTATTTATTCGATGCAAAAAAAAAATATTTAATACTACTACTTTGCTTCACGCTGTATCCCTTGCGGCGTACTTACATAGAAGGAACTGAGCGCCTCAGACGAACAGACAGTCTCTGCATAGCTCTTTCGTCGTCTGTCATCAACCTCTAGATACATGCCCTCCGGGGTCGTCACGCTTATTACGTGATCTTTTCCCAGTATCTTTGATACTGTGTTTTGCAAGGTCAACCGAGGTGTGCCCCTACCTCACTTACCGCTCACTTTTTTATAAATATATATATTTTTTTAATCTGTTTTTATTTAGGGACTTTTTAAGTAAATAATTTTTTTGTTTTGTTTTCTTTCATCACTCATGTTCCAAACGATGACGAGCTCAAACCACTACAAAGTGAGCTGTGCTGACAAGTGAGCACACATTCTCGTTAGTACCTGCCATCTTGTGCATCTTTTCATACTACGAACATATACTCACAGATATTTTAATACTAAAAACATACAAACATTTCAATACTAAAAGTGAAAATAATATGTGCTGTCATGTTTTAAGTAGTTGCTTACCCAGTTATTAATAACTTTGAATTTTTGTACATTATAATTTGCAGAATTTCAGATTAATCTTCAATTACATTATTAATTTATTTAATGTATGTATAAGTAGCACTCTATGACATTCTTGACATTATAAAACAATTATGTCAACATTTCTTTTCTGGGTAAATGATAATTTAAGAGTTTAGTAACTTAAAAGTAAAAAATAGAGCCTCTGTAGGATTGATCTTTAGACAAATGGCCTTCCATTTATCTCAAAATCAAGTAGAGGTATGACGCTGAAACGAATTTAAAATATTCAGTTCTTTGACTCTACATCTATATAGAGAAAGAAACAAGCTTACAAGTCAGTACAACGAAAAACACGCGCATTTATGCATCATATTTACTGTATTCTATATGAAATTCGGCGCCTAATCAAAACGTATAGGATACTTCCCGTGGACTTATAGTTATAAAATTTAGCACTAAAAAAAATTCAAAGTTTAAATTTATACATTAATAAATTTATAAATTTAATCATTTTTTAAGCATCAAATATTTTTTTATCCAGGTTCAAATCCCGCTAGAATGTATAGTTTATATGAGAAATAGCCCTTTAACTTATCACCGAAAAAAAATTCTACGTTAAAACACCTTAGATAATAATAAAACGTTAGACACAGTTGTTAGTAGAACAAATACAGCGTACGTAATGAGATAACCGTGGAGCCATAAAATAATTACCACCGGCCACCGAGACATGCCGCTAAGTAGTTAATACTTAGGTACCAATACTAGTTAATCTGTGTAATGTGTATTGTTATTAAAAAGGCATTTTTTTTCTTAATTAGGTTGTAGTTACACTGAGCGTAGATAGCTCCGAGTGCATTCTATAGCACTTGCAGTATTTGGTATAGAAATGCATGGTTTTTGTTGTTTTTCTAACTGTATGTGCATTTTATCAGGTTCAATATAGATAGAGGGAATCTGAGGACCTCGTGTTATGACACTCTGTTTCCATTAAGACACTTCCTGTCCCCAATTTTCGCTGCATTCTGGAGACATTGCATTTTGAGCGCTGGATCTCAAAAAAAATGCAACAGGAAGTAATTCCTAAAGGGTGTCAAGTGGTTCTAGTTGCCTTTATTAAGCCACTGGTTATGGGTTAAATGCGACCTATAGCAAATATTTGTATTATAGACACTATTTGTACGTATTGTTGTTAAATAACGTACCAAAAATGTTAAATAAAGGAAATAAAATCTTGGATTTATAGGAAATCATAGCTAGGTGGTATTTTTCCTAGAGATTATATTTTCTTTGAAGGTAATTTAATTTTATAACTATAATATTTTATATGAACATAACGTAAAAATGAATTTGCTGATAAGAAAACCGTTACTTATTGGACATAAAAAATGAAATCGTTACGATAATAACATTATAAATTAATTCCACGCCTGTTCTTGAAAATAACTGTTTTAATCTACTGAATCGGGCTATTATTATTGACAGGTATATTGTTGCCAATAGATCTAATACAGTACTAGTAGACGAGACGAGAGTGATTGTTGACATTATTATCCCACATGATGACAATCTCGTGAAGGCCGAAATAAAAAAACTATGTAAATATTTGAACTTAGCCCATGAGATTACCGCCATGTGGGATTTCAATTTGATCATTGTGCCGATAGTAGTTTCAGTTAACAGTTTTATAATAAAAAGCCTCGACCAACATCTTAAGAGGTTATCGCTTAGCTGTTGGGTCAAGAACCGGATGCAGAAGGCAGTTTTACTTGAGACGGCGCGTATCGTGAGGAGGTTCCTTCACCGATGGCTTGGATCCTTGTCCCACCGTCAGAAGAATGATTTTTATATTTTATAAATTCGTATACATTTCTAAATATTATTATTTAGAAATGTATACGAGTATATTTAAAAATACAAAATTTACTTCGCTTATGTAATAAAAGTATATAGTAAATTAAAAACCTAAAATCTTTATGCTTACTAACTTTACATTCAATTTTACCTGTATGGTACGTCCCCTGCTAAGAAAATGTAATTTGTTGCATGGAAAGCCATCACAAAAGGCACTACAGCCAGCAATGCATAGTTCTTCAAGTGAAACCGCTTGAACTGACCCAACTCCTGCATCAAAACCTCCGTATCCACGCTGTGACCACTCGGCGTAACTTTTTCACTCGCCATTTTTATTATTATATATTGATTATAAAATTAAGCACTATTTACATACTAATTAACAATATTTAGAATTTATTTTTTATATTTATTTCGACTATTTTAAAGTAATTTCAATTCGCAACGTTGTGACACGCACGTTAGATGCGCGTGCGCCGCGGACAACTCTAACAGTGCGAGTGATCCTTATATTATATACTAATAAATATTATTCAATTTATAAGAAATATTAAATAGTTTAAATTCCATGCTTAATCTCTTGTGACAATGAATATTGAACTTGAAAAATTCTTAGTAAATAACTAATTACTACATTATTAACGTTCAAAATGAACTAATAACATGATTATTGCATAATTATGTTGTATTGCTAACTAATTCGTTTCCTTCAATATAATGATTATTATATAAGGATCAACCTTAATTTATTAGCAAATGCTCGCTTTCATACAATGACCGTACATGATTTAAGCATAAAAATAAAAAAAAATAGAATTAAGCAACGAGCCTCCACACGAGCATTATACGTTCCACAATGTTATAGGTATGTATGTCACATAAAACATACTTACATTTGCTTTCATGGTAATTTCCAGTACTAAAGGTTGGAACTTTCTCTTCTGCCGTTTCATCTGACACACAGAAAGTTTTACAAGCTCATCAATATTCGAAAATATTAGAATTATATCATTCTATTATTTCTACATGTTCTTGTCAGTTTTACGCTGTATCCCGCATATACCAGAGTAGGGAGGGAACCTAGAGTTAAGACACTCCGTTCCCAATTTTTTGGCGGATTTTTCGAGGCATTGCGTGTTGAGTCGCAGAACTCAACGCTGATGTTTGCCTTAGTACTTACCAGAGTGAAGAAATAAAAATATTAATAAACAATAATTCCTTCCCCGAATGGGAATCGTACCCACAACCGGCGCGTTACAGTCACACACTTGTGTCCATACATCACGACTGTTTCTTTACTACAGGTATTCTATCATAATACTTATATAGTTTTTTTTTCACGCAGCGTATGTATATATAGCAAAATTATTTTAAAGACAACAATTTTTTTTTTTTTTGGAGGGCTATCGGGCTATTTCTGAAATTCAAGCTTAACTTTGCCAGAGCTCTTTCATTTAATACCTCACTTGAACTAGCGGCTTTAATACCAAATTTTGCCCCTCCATTTAAGGAGTTTTTATTTTTATGAATTTAACCACAAATGTATATTTTTTTAGTTTTTTTCCTGAACTAGTACTACCTGTAGATGACAGCTGCCAAATTTCATTATTCTAGGTCAATCGAAAATATTCCATTAATTTTGATTCCCTTAATAGTGTCGAAATATGCGTTTTTTCGATATAAACGACCATACCTTTTTTGTTAAGTAAATGTAAAAATATGATTTTTATAAATAAAATCATGGAATCGTATATTAAGGTATGATTTAAATTTTAATTCGATATCTCCAAGCGTTCTTGAGATAAATAAAAGTTTTTGACAGCAGACGGACAGACGGACGAACAACGAAGTGATATAAAGGTTCCATTTTTTCTTAAAAGGTACGGAACCCTAAAAAGAATTAGAATGAAGAAAATAAACGACATATATATATATATATATATATATATATATATATATATATATATATATATATATATATACAAAACTATATATATATATATATATATATATATATATATATATATATATATATATATATATATATATATATATAGTTTTGTTATACTTATTTAGAAAACGTATAAAAATTTGAACGTAGCGGGACTCGAACCCGCGCCTCTTGGAAACCGACCTGGTCGGTTTTCTAAATAAACAGTTTTCTTTCCTAAGTGTGGAATAGCACGTTAAAAATGTTCAATGGGTTTAATATATAGTACTATAATAGTTCAATATATATTTATAATACCTACAGATAATTTTCTTATTTATCCCACACTTTTAAGAGTTAGTGATGGAAAATTTCACTTTTTTAATTAATTCGCTATACAAATAAGATTTTAACTAATCTTTAAGAGGAAGGAAATGGTGAAAACACATATTCGTTTAACCTTTATTGCGTATTTGTTTAGCGTTTGCGAATAAGATCCTGAAGGTTACAAATAGTTTTATTACATCGAAATTTAGAGTATACGCACATAAGAAGATTTAGACAATTTAGAAGTGTGATTGTTTTTTTTTGCCTCTACACTTTATCCCGCGTTCTGCGGGGTAAGCAGAAGGAATATAGTGTTGTAAGCAGAAGGAATTTTCGAGACAGTGGCAGAAATCAACGCGGCGCTGTGTCTTCTTACCAGAGCGAGAAAATGAAAATATAAATTGAAATGATGTATAAATAAATTAATGCTATCTTTATTTTCTAAGCGGAGAGCAAAATACTTCTCTCCGTCCTCTTTGTGAAGTGATAATACAGAAAGGCATACAATTCATATAAAACTTGTACTCTCACTTATTTCTAAAACTTGGACACTCTGTTCTCCATTTTAATTTTAATTTTAACATTTAAATCCAAATAAATTTAAATTATCTAAATACATCATAAGTACTGGTAGCCTTGTTGCTTGTTGACATAACAAACAACAGAAAGTTATTAAGCCATCCCTACACATATAAAGTAAAAATATCATTGAAATTCACAATTAGTCACTGTACTACTATAGTATACGATGTACCTGTACGCGGTACAAGGCTGCCACTTAGATCACCTATAAAGGCCAAGTTCAACGACGAATAAATATAAAGCAGTAAAATAATGTGCTATCTCTTTAAATATGATAAAAAGTTGTTAGCATATTCTGTAATTTTATAATTCTTATCTTTTATTTTATATACTTTCATGATAATTTTAAAGGAAGTTGTTAATAAGATTTTTAAATAAAAAAATTGTCAACATTATAAAACAATATGAATCTTCATATTATGTTGTTGGCGCAGTGGCACAAGGTGTGACTGTAAAACCGACTGGTTGTGGGTTCGATCCCCACTCGAGAAGATGAAATATTTACTTAAATGTATATTTCCATTTCTTCGCTCTAGTGTCGAGGACAGGCGCGGCGTAGAGTTCTGCCACTCAACACGCAATGCCTCCAGAATTCGGCAGAAAGTGGGGATCGGAGTGTCTTAACACACTAGGTTCCCCTGCAGTGTACGGGATCCAATGTGAAGCTGATTGATATTATGTTGTTGTTGTTGCCAATTTTATTATAAAAAATAAAATATACTATAAAAGAATACAAAAAAAATGATAGAAAATGGACACAAGTTTTGTTTGTTTTGTTGTTGAATCGGGATGTCCTTTAAACAGAAAACGCGAAACGTACGTCCAAAAAAAATATTTACTTCAAGTAGGTATATATGGCACAGCTTTCACATTAAACTCACATGATTGATATGACTGGTAAAAATCAAATCTGGAATAAAAAAAAACATAAACAGAATAAACAAAAATACTTTCTTGTAGTTAAACGCAATAATTTTGGATTTCGATGATTAAATTTGAAATTATTTTCACTTAACCTCCGCCACTTTACACTTAATGACTCGAACATTGAACAGAAAGTCTTAATACCAGGTACTCTACTTATCCTCTATGCAGGGAAAAACGTAAAATTTGTTATTGTTATAATATACTAATTTATATATTTATAATATTATATTATTAAACAAATAAAGATTAATTCAAATTAAACTGATCGCTTTGCCCTATGTCTCCTAAGAATAATTAAGTAGTCAATAAGAACACGTTAACATTCTTGGTAACCATATCTGTCGAGTGCTTTATCATTGATAAAGGATTCCTTACAGCAATATATAGGTCAAGTAACCTGCGCCGATAATTTACTATCGAATATTGCAATTGAAAGCGGTTGCTCCCAATTCGATAATACTGTCATAATAAATGTGAGTATTATTATTTTTACATTAATTATAATTAATATAAACTCTTGTGTAGAACTGAGTAAAGTTAGCATTTTATTATTTTTTTGAAGGCAAACTTTTGATCGAATGTTTTTTTTAAGTATTTTACATATCACCCAGTCAGACAAGCCAGTCGTGGCGCAGGGGCACAAAGTGTGACTGTAAAATCGATTGGTTGTTGGTTCGTTCCCCATTATAAATATTTATTTACATTTATATTTTCATTTCTTCGCTCTGGTGTCAAGGCGAATCGCGACGTTGAGTTACGCCACTCAACACGCAATATCTACAGAACTTAGCGGAAAGTGAGGAATGGAGCGACACTAGGTTCCCTCTGCCTACCCTGCTGTGTGCGGAATACAACGTGAAGCTTATATATTTTTTTTATTTAGACATCTCATTAGCTGTGTTTTATACTTACCAAAAGAATCCAGAAACCCGTCACTAAAATATGTGAATATAAATTATGTACAAACTACATTCTATTAAAGCGACAGCAAGGTATATTGTTTAATTTATGGTATTCTTTTATTATTTTTTCTTTTGTCGAATTTAACAATAGCCCTCAGGCTATGGTACTATATCTCAATGTAGTCATAACTAATGTTTCTGATTCCAGCGTCGAGTATAATAAATATTGATTAAGTAATAAAAGTTCAAGAATAATACTTATTTATAAGTTAAAACTATATATTTATATATATCTATATATTATAATTGAGGCCGGTCGTGGCGCAGCGGCACGAGGTGTGACTGTAAAACCGACTGGTTGTGGGTTCGATTCCCACTCGAGGAGATGAAATATTTACTTAAATTTATATTTCCATTTCTTCGCTCTGGTGTCGAGGTTAAGCGCGGCGTTGAGTTCTGCCACTCAACACGCAATGCCTCCAGAATTCGGCAGAAAGTGGGGAACGGGAGTGTCTTAACACTAGGTTCCCTCTGCCTACCCTGCTGTGTGCGGGATACAGTGTGAAGCTGATTTATTTATTTTTTAAAACTATATATGCAATTGACGATAACACTAAATAAGCTGTAATTTTATGAATGCTAACGGTAGTCATTTCAGTGGAGGTCGTGGTGCAGTACGACAGACTTTGTCTCTAACCGTGTTGGTTGTGAGTTCGGTCCTCACTCGGGGCGAGTTATAATTTTTTAATTATTTTGATTTCATTTGTAGAGAAAGCGTTGAGTTACGTCAGTCACGTATTATCTCGAAAGTTTTTTGCAATATTTGAAACGGAGTATCTTACAACTAACACTAGGTACCCTCTGTCCATTCTGCTATAGGCAAAAGATGGCTTTTTAATGACCAAAGTGGTTGACTGCGGCCACGTTTAAAATAGTGTTTAAAATATTTTAATCAAACAACGTTTATAGTCGAAGGTTGTATGTATAGTAAATATTGATTGGTAGAGAAAGACCCATTATTTTTCATGGTTGTAATATAAAGTCAGTATTGAAATGTCTTGTAATGTATTATTGGATTCTATTGAAATATTATTGGTGCAGTATTTTTGTCATTGAAAATAATAACAGTTTTTAATATGGTATAAAACTTGTGGTAATAAACTCTTTCACTTTTGGTACTTTCGAGTTGGGTGTCGAAATCTTTGTTGTCTGTTGGGCTTTTTCTGAACAGAAAATAAAAAATATTTAGTAATGATATTGTAAATATTCCCCAAGATAGTATTGAACCCACAACCCACCAGTGTTTTGTCAGACATTCCTTCAATTCGTCATAATGGAGCCATATTTTTTTTTATTATTGAACATTTCACATATAAATATAAAATATACTATTTAGTTAAGTGCACTATTGCATCAGCACTATGACACTGTAGCGCCCTTTTTAGGCGCCTCCTTGAATACCTTGACTTTCTCAATAGGCATGTTTATGTTAAAAGTTTTATATGCCACATTAATTAAGAAAGTGTTTAAGAAATCAAGTTCATTGCAAGTCGGTTTATGTATACTTTACTCCAATTCTTTTCACTATTTAAGAAGTCTCGTGGATTTAAAATGAAGATATTATATTCTCGATGATAAAGGTATCGATTTTTATGGTACATTTACCAGCACTAATAGAGTTATATATGGATGCTCTAATTAGATTTTTGTATGATAAATTTTGGTACAAGTTTGTATGATAAGTTTTTGTGCAATGTGTGCAAAACGGATCTTGTCTCATGTAAATTAAATGTAAAATGTTACTTCATTTTTTTATCTTCACGCTGTATCCTGCACATAGCACGGTGAGCAGAGGGCACCTGGGAACCTAGTGTTAAGACACGTTCCCATTAAAACAATGCCGTTTCCTACTTTTCGCCAAATTCTGGTGGCATTACGTGTTGAGTGGCGGAACTCAACGCCGCGCTTTGTTACTAAAACGAGGAAATGAAAACAGTAAATATTTCACTTCTTCGAGTGAGAATTGAAGCCACAAATAATCGACGTGATAATTTAAACCTCGTTGAGATATTTTAAACACTTAGAATATTTTTTTCCAATCGTATTAAATATTACAAAATGATATATTTTTTTAACTCTATGAGGCATTTAAACTGGCTTATCTTTTAACTTATCCACTAAAATTAGAGATTTTTCTACACATATTGAGCAAACAGGAATAGATCATAACTTTATTTATATTATTTTATCCTGCGGGCTTAACAATACAACCCTACTATGAAAATGACAGAACCTCTAACACTTAATTCACAAAAGCTGAGCGAGCGAGCGTATCACGCTCGTCCAACTTAGATAGTTGTGGCTTCGATTCCTACACGGAGAAATATTTACATCCCAGACACATAAAATATAAAATATAAAATTATATTTTATATGTCTAAGAGATCCGTGGTGATAAAAATGTTAATAACAATGCTTTTGCCTCCAGAATCCGGCAGAAAGTGGGAAACGGAGTGTCTTAACACTAGGTTCCCTTAGCCTACTCTGCTGTGTGCGGGATACAGCGTGAAGCTCATTTTGATTTTAAAATTAATAAAATTATAGTTTTATTTACATGATACATTTACGATACGAGTCCAAACCCAATTTAAATCACTGAATTAAAAATTTGTTTTAAGACAATACAAGTGAATTCACTTAAGCATCCTTATCAGTGCTTTAAAGAGTGCAAAAAATTATAATTGGTCTATAAAATCAAATAAGTTAGTAAGTAGTAGAAGTAGTGGTAGTAGTAAGTTTCTACTGCACACGTCAAAAACCTCACTTGATTTCTATCAATTTATCACTTACCTATAAGGAATATCCGCTGCAAGGAAGATATACGTAGTGTGCAGTAGCCCAACCTGCACGGCCGCCATCGCCACCAGCACGTAGACGCGCAGATGGAACCGCCCCGCTTGACCGAGCTCCCGCATCACGTTGTCCGGACTCACTTCTATACATTTCTCCGTTTTCTCTGTTTTCCCCACTTCCTGCTCTGATGCCTTTGATACAGCTGAACTCATTGCTGATATATTTTTTTTTGTTTAGAAAAGATCTTGTATTTTTTATTATACAAACGACGAATTAAAGTCTGCAAGCTTTATGACTCCTTCGCACCGCATAGGTGCTTTATCCCGCCGGTTGCCCACAGAGCACTGAACTCGCAGAACACACCAAGTGCTGATCTGAAGACGGCAGACAATGCCAATTCGTGAATAGAAAGCCGCTCTGGGTCAGGGCCGCCTCTCGATTGTCATTCATCTGTGCTCATTGCTACATTTGACTGGACACGCACTTGCAATTATATGCAACTCGTACGGCGCCGGCGACTTGCAAACACTCAAATTTGACTTTGAGAAATAGTGAACCGGCACTTGTAAAATTATTATTGACTTACAACGTATCAATAAGGACCAGCAAGGTTAAACGTTCTCTTGAACACATTCTTAATTATTTTATATTGCCCTTAAAAATACACATATTTTTAAAAATATGCAATATATAGATACCTAGCACAATTGCTAATATTGCTTTAAGCCAAACTTAAAGTTAAAGCAAGGCCAATTTGGTAGCAAAGAAATTGGGGTTAATCGGCAATGTGAGAGAGTACTTCACACCAAAACACCGTTAGGCCCTGCATAGGGCCCCGGTTGGCTTCATATTGTATACTATTCTCATTTCTGGGCTGGTGCACACCAGTATCAACTTGAACCATTTCATTGCATACAACGTAGCGCCGTTCGAATCGCTAGGGAGACATCTCCTTGCTGACTGTGGAATGGCCTACCTGCGAAGTGTTTCCAGGTCGATTAGACTTGGATACCTTAAAAAAGCACGTCTGTCTCCACCTCAACGGCCGGCATGGCTGCATCGCCTCTAGTATTGCACGGGGTCAGTGACGCTGAAACTCACCATCAGGTATCCTTACGCTCGTATGCTTTGTCTTTTCCATAAAAAAACTTTAATACCAACCAACTACCTCAAAACTAAATAATAAAAAAAAAACAAAATAAAGAAAATAAAATCAAAAACCGTATAAAGTATAAATGAATGAAATCAGCCGAAGCCACATCTACAATGAGGCATGACAGACTCGTCGTCGTCATACTCAATTAACTAAATAGTGCAATGCTAAGTGGTAAATCGCATTAACAATGGGTTCGCACTGCATTATACGATTTATGCAGCTTTAGCCGCATTATACGAGATATGAACCAGAGCGATTCTTGAGTTAAGTTTGAACTTATTACAGAAAAAAATAATATTGATAAACAATCGATCTATACCTTTATGAACGGTAAGACGGGTAAAGGGAGGTAGTTCAGTACAACAGTACCGAAAAGATACTAAAGAAAGGTCACATAAAAAACATGAGGACCCGCGAAAGGCATGTATGAAGAGGTTGGTGACAGTGGATGAAGCAGAGCAGGAAAAGAAAAGGTAAGCGTTTGGACTCTCTGACTACTCCGCTAGGGATGCGCGTGAAGCTAAGTAAGTATGTATTCATACCCGTATATAAAACTCTGTACTTAATAACTTGAAACGTACCAAAGGTTTGGGGAAGCACAAGGAGAGGATTTCTCGAATCACCTACTGGAACGGTAATGAATATTGGAAAAAAAATGTTCTAAAGTGAAGCGACGCTTACTTTAGATATAATATCAATCTCAAAAAGTAAGACATGCATTTCGTATAGGTATTTACACGTTGGTTCGATAATAATTTAAAGTCTTACGAAAACAAAGAGGCCAGTCGTAGTGCACACAAGCTTTGACTTGTGGAGTTCGATTCCCACTTGAGAAAATGATTTACATATATTTTCATTTCCTCACTTTGGTAACGCGGCAAAGCGCTGTGTTGAGTTCTGTCACTTAACAAGGAATGCCTCAGAAACGTTCGGGGAACGGAAGTCTTAATGAGAACGGAGTATCTTAACACTAGGTTCCCTTTGGCTATGTGCGGTATACACACACAGTGCAAAGCAAAAAAACTTATGAAAATAATTAACAATCTTAATATTTGCGCTTTAATAATTGTAGACACTCAACACGCAATGCCTCCAGAATTCAGCGTGGAGTATGGAATGAAGTGTCTTAACACTAGGGTCCCTCTGCCTACCCTGCTGTGTGCGGGATACAGCTTGATTATTTTTTTTTAATAAATGTATCAAGTATCAACTAGGTTAATTATATATGAATTGAAACGTGCTCGAAATGAGGCTATTTTTTTTGTATAAATATATACATACATATACCTCTTATCACAAAAATTACATAAATAAATGAAAGAATATTTTTTTTATATGGTCTTAGAAAAAATAAATAGTTATTAACTCTACATTTACTTAAATAAGCTCACCAATAATATACTGTTATCAAACTCGTATTAAAGAGGGTAGATGTAGGTGTAAGACTATAAAAGCAATAGAATTGTGTCTATCGAGGTTCATGACCTATGCTTGTGTCGTGTTCGCTCACACCAAGATAGACCCTTCAGAGGGTCCAAAATATATTCCTTCGTAAAGCATCCGGATGCCCATACATAGTACGTACGAAACGTGGACCTACAAAAAGATTTTAAACTTTTTTAATTTAATTAATTCTGCAGATTCCTACTCCAACTCCTTTTCTCATTGTCGAAGCGTGTAAGTACGCTCCTTCGTCACACACTCGCCACACTCGCTTCTTCGTCGCCCTCGTAACGTCCTTCTAGATCCCGACGACCCAATTACAGTCGCAAACGCCCTGTATATAAGAGGGATTCACTCCTCAGTCTCATAACACACTTTCCGCTGCCGTAAGAGGCGGCGTGTCTAGTCTTATCTCACGTCGGCGCCTCAGCGCGAATGCTCATATTTTTTCTTCAGGCGCGAGCTACTCTCGCACCTCCCCGCCCGGTGACGCTGTCAAGACCAGTCCAGGTCAACAACAATAAAGTCTATTCGAAAAAAGAAAGTCAATCGAAGCAGTTGCTTGTAGGCAACGGCACTTATTAGAAGGAAACTCGTGTGAAGTATTGTTATTAGGTGATACATATCACTTATTGCAATTACATAGAATATCTTTCCGAATCATCTAGAAACATATAGACGATATGTGTTTTTATGTTGTTTTTTTTTAAATTAACCGCTTACGATTTCTTACAATACTTTCTCCACTTGGTCTAGATCAATAACATATACATACATATACTATAATAAAGAATTCTATAATTCTTTATTAAACGATCGTGATTTTTTTAACTACGCAAAGACGTAGTTAAAAAAATTATGACTAATATCGCTGATAAGCGGTGCGATTTTTTTTAATCGTACAAAGATATTCCTCGTCTCCTACAATAATTTGAAAGCATTTTATAGAACAGACGCATTCCAAATTAAAGTATAAGTTGAAAATGAATGGATGGATGGATGGTTTCATTACATAAATTTTTTCCATATTTTTCCATTTCCACGTAGACCTACATAAAATTTTTCCATTTCCACCACTATTACAATTAAAACAGGATGTAAAATAAAACCATAAAATGAGCAAATATTGCGATCTTATCGAAGTTATTTTATTGTCATCAGACATCTTGGGTATCCTACATCTAAAATTATTTCTTATATATAAAATTATAAAAATTATATATAAATATAACTTAATTTGTAAAATAATTTGTAAAGTAACATGTCAGTAATAATTATTGGGCTCGGAGCGTATTGATCATAACAATTTAAGTAGATCACCATATAATGTATATTGGTATAAGGCATGGCTTGGAGCTACTACTTAATAAAACTTATGTTAATCTTAAAGAAATAAATAAAGTGTGTATATAATGAACTAACTCACTTTGTCTGAACATTTGACACTGTAGAGTTTAAAGTATTAGTAAATAATATTAATTATGTCTAAAATTAACAAATATAAAGTACACTTAAAAATTATTAATTCGGAGTACTTCTTAGTGTTTAACACTTGTTCGCTAAGCGTCCAACAGATCTTGATCCCTTTAACCTCATATTATCTATAAGCTAGTAACTATTCTATGTGAGATCCTTATAATATATTAACGTATAGGATCACGGCACAGTGGTGGAGATGGATTCAGCGGAGGCTGATGAGTCCAGATCAGCGAAGGAATCTGGAAGTCGACGTCCGAGCGTATCTGGTACTAGTCGTGTAAGCGCAGCACTGACTAGTGGTAATGCACCTAGAAGCGTTGTGGGCACCCAAGCGCCGTATGCAGCCTGCAAATTATAATATTAATATGAATATTAAATATCCAAATACTCAATACAACAAAAATATTGTTTCAGGGTGCTACTTCATGTCTTTGCTGCACAGCAGGGTAGGTAGAGGTAACCTCATGTTTACTTTCCACCGAACTTTTCAGACATTGTGTGTTGTTTAACGGATCTCAACGCCACGCTTCGTCTTCCAGAGCTACAAATGTATCGTGGCCGACTTGAAGGCATTCTAAACATTTCTTTACTCGGAAAATTTTTAGTACACTCGGAAATAAAATAGTCAAAAGTAAGATAAAATCAAATATGCGCAGCCATCTACGGCTAGCTTCAATACGGTCACTTACTGTATTATAAAATTTAAACTTACCAGCAAAGGCGTCTGGGGTGCCAGTATAGCACCAATACGTCCGCAAGTGGAGCACGCGGCCAGTAGCCGCTGTCGCGCGCGCGTCGGGAACAGCTCGGCTGTGTATATGTACAGGGCGTTCAACGCCATGGTGGCACCCATCTTGCCCGCTAGGAACAGAACTATGCCTACACCGCTGTCTTCTGGAATTAGTAAATAAAAATAATTATATTATTGGATATTAGATTTTATGTATCATATATTTATTTAAGGTTCATTTAAGCCAGAGAGTAAGAAACACCATACGTTATAGCTTCTGCAAACCTCTTTCACCTCGTTTAGGTTTACTATCATTAACCTCCTCATACATACCCTCTGGGGGATCCTAATGGACTTTACGTGACTTTCCTCCAGAATAATCGATATTATGTTCTCGAAGGTCAAATGAGGTCTTCCCCTGCCTCTGTTACACTGTAACAGAGGCAGGGGGTGTTCGCTTTCAATTTAACTCAACTTAGCACGCAATGCCTCGAGAATTCAGCGGAAAACGAAGAACAAAAGTATTTGCAATGGAAAAGGAAGTGTTTTGACGCTAACTTCCCAGGTTCCCTCCGCCCTACTATGCCTGCGGGCTATACACCGTGAACCTAAAAAAATCTATTGAAAGTATCTAAAATCATATATGTATATTGTTTTACGGTTCAGTCACGTTATGTGAAGAATTCAGCTTCAAAATAAATAATAAACTATCATTATTAAAGGAAAATTTAAAATAATGAATAAATAAAGACATGTCGGTGAAGGTAGACCAATCATTAGCACAAATTAAATAATTGTCATAAACGTAGCAAATATTAAACTAATAATAAGTTTTACTTGTTCGATAATAGTCAATATTTAATTACACGACATGCAAATTTTATCACAGAAATACTATAATTAATATCCTTTAGCTGTACTTATTTATGCCAATAATATAAATACAAACATATTTTACACAATTTAATTAAATGAGTAAATAATAAATTATGCTCGTAATTATATTATTTACATACACTCACAACAATATCCAAGGATCTGTGACGTGGACAGAAGGACAATCGAATAAGTTTCTTTGGAACTTTTATATAGAGTCAAATTAATATAGATGGATCAAAGTAGTAAATGATAACAATTTTTTAAATGATACTGTCATGGCTTATTCAAAAAAAATTAGAGAAGGATTTAAGAAATAACAAAACCATTCAACTTACGGTTAGGCAAACAGGGTATGGCAATAAGCGCAACAGAGGTCATCAGGAAGGCGGCGGTGAGTAGCGGGCGGCGTCCAGCGCGGTCCAGTAGCAGCGTGTTGAGTGCCAGTGCGGGCAACTCCGCCGCGGCCAGTAGTGCGTAGTTAGCATGCACTGAGCCAGCCAACGCGTGAGATCGGACAGCTAGGCCGTAGAAAACGAATACTGCGCAAGTCCACCACGCGAAGCAGACGAGGAGGCGGCGGCGTAAAGCTCCGTATCTGGATAATTTTATTGGATTTTTCATGGGTACAATTGTTGCTCAAGAGGATTAATATTTAAAAAAATAATAATTTCTACAATCGCGCTAGACATGTTAAAAGATGTGATCAAAGCAAATTAAAATATCAATAACTTTTTGGTATTACAATATTACATACATCATGTACATCAGGTGCATCCAGCACATAGCATGGAAGAATCAAAGTTTTAAAACACTCCATTCCCATTAAAAGACTTCCGTTCCCCACTTTCCGTAAAAATTTTTAAGGCATTGCATCTTGAATAACAGAATACAACGACGCTGTCGTTACTTTACCGTTCCGTGCCTCGTTACCTGAGCGAGGAAGTGAGAATATTAAAAGTTTTTTTCCCCCGAGTGAAAATCCAACCTACAACGCCTTTACAGTCGCACGCTTGTGCCCCTACGCCACGACAGCCTTATTACATACAAAATAACAAATTCTATTTTTACGAAAAAAATCTTACTTGATAAACGCCCTGAACAGACTTTCTTCCTCAACTATAGGTTCCACTTTCTCCGAGACTTGGTCTCTTGACAGCATTTTATCCAACGTGTCTTCTGGAATGGCGACTTTGTTGGCTTTCGCAGCTTGCTTAATTACGCGTACGGCCTCAGTTACTTTTCCACCAGCAAGGAGCCATCTGATACTCTCAGGTAAAACCCAGGGGTAGAGCAAGAGAAGAAATGAAGGTGGATAAGCCAGGCGAGCCCACGTGCGCCAATAGCCGGTCAGGTAATCGAGCAAAGCGAGTAACGCTGCTCCCGCAGACAAAGGTATGCCAAGAAGTAAACTAGCTAATATTCTTTGTTCCACTCCAAGCCACTCGATCACTGAAACGATAAATAAAGTATATAATTCTATATATATTAATATTAGCAAATCAATATATTATTAAGATTAAGCTTAAAAAACTTAAATATAAATTTAAATAAGATTAAATAATACATACTAAGGACAAATGCAGCTGGATAGACGCTAGCCCCGAGTACTGTCTCCAGGAATTCAAATACCAAGTACACGGGATACGAGCCCGCAAAAGACTTGCACAATCCCAGCAATCCTGCACCGGTACCGCTCGTTAGTAGCGCTGCACGACGACCATATCTGAAGTAGTTAAGATAAATTATATATAAAAATGTGTATGAAAAATTGTCAAGTTTTAAAGGCGACAAATTTTTATTTTTTAGGATCCCCAACAGAATATCACAAAAAGGTAGAATTGAGAAAAATCATTTTGGAATCTGGAATAAAGTTTTTAATTAACGTTTTAATTTTACAATTAAGCAATTGGTACAAACCTGATCAAAATAGTATTTTAAGCTTGTTTATCACAAAAACAAAAGCAAGTTTTTTAGTGCAATCATGTGATCTCAGCTAGTTTCTCACATGACTTTAGCACTCAATTACCAAAGGCCAGTAGTATTGTGTCTTTTAGTGATCTAGGACATTCACATCGAACTAAAAATATATCATAGTTGTTTATAATTCCATGCCCTAAATAGCCGGAATAATTACCTCGTAAGCCGTGACTTCGAAACGCGAGAATACGATGTGCGGTAAACAGATTGTAATCAGGTATAAGCCATTTGCATGCATATGTATATTACCTTCATTAATACAGTGCTCAATTTGTACATTTAATATTCATTTAAATTTGATGTCAAATAGGCACTTTACTTGGCACCGACTTCAAAATATTTTTTTGTTTATCAAAATCAAAGTACGTTTTACATTATGTAAAATTATTTTTTACTTTTTAGTTCGTTGTTTAAAGTCGGTTTTTTTCTGTAAAACTAATATTTTCCTTCTATACAGAGACATATAGCTATGGGCTAAGAAAAATGGGGAGCCTGGTGGCCTGTGCCTACCTCAGAAATTTTGCTAATAAAAAAAACGCTGACAAACTAAAAAAATATTTTCCTACACGCTATCTGTACAGTCCACAAAAAAAGTTTGTCTGATTTATACTTAGTTTTTTGTTATTGACAATCTTGTGGTGACCCGACAGTATTCGCAATCGTTATAGATACGATGCATAGATTTTCTCAGGACAATTTTTATGTTTAAAATATCTTACTATCTGCATTGTGATAAATTAAAATGCGACATTAGTTGTTAACATTATACAATTGTTTTTTTCCTTTTTTTGTCTAAAAAAGTGGTGATCCAAGGTTCTCAACGCTACATTCTTTCACTCCAAGGATAATTCTACAGCTTTTTTTGAATTATTGGTACTTATAATAAAAATGTAACGGATCGCTGTATATAAGAAAATCTAAGGATCTAGAATATATATAAGGATATCTATTATTTGGGCCAAATTTTCAAAGTAGTGGGACTCAAAATAATATTTTTTACTATTTTAGACTGTTTGTCTATAGATTTGTACACGTTTTCAATATTTTATTTTAGTAAAATTAGCTTAGCTTATATTAAATTACGTTCCCATGCAAACGAAATCGTAGGCATAGCTATTGTATGATACATATATTAAAATAACAAACCTGTCAGACACGTATCCCATAATAGGCAGCGACACCAGCATGCCCACATTGTGCACGGTGCCCACTAATGTGCGCTTCCACTCTTGACACGCGAGACCGAACTGTCGGACATAATTTTTTTCTGTTAATATTCTAAAAATAATAAAGACTTTTAAGTATAAATAACATGTGAACTTAACAAATAAAAATTGCCTTAAAACCTAGTTTAAGGTCATTTTTGATTTAAGAATTTCTAATAAATTATTTTTTTAATAAAATTTACATATAATAGTTAACAATATTTAGTAATTGTCTTTAATATAATATAATAGCTTTCACCGGTTTACAGTGGTTTTAACTAAGAATTTTTTCTCATACCTAACAAATTTTAAGCGTAAGGTAACTCTAACCTCACGTACTACGTCACGTAGTCTATATTATTCCTCGATATATGGACTATTTAACATAAAAATAATGTTTTAAAATAAGCAGGTACTTTCTAAGATTAGCGTGATCAACTAAACAAATCTTCTGCTTTCTAAGATTATTATAGAATTATAAATTGAAATATAATAATTAAAAAGGCACCGTGAAGCAGTGTTCGGTTCCAACTCAATTTATTACTTTAATTTTTTTTGATCTGGTAACATCAAAGCACAGCGTTGAGTTCCGTCACTCAAGACACTCTCGAGTGTTCGGTGAAAAGTGGGTGACTGATTGTCTTAACACTAGGTTCCTTCTGCCTACCCAATTATACGCGAAATATAGCGTAAGGCTAAAAAATTAAACAAACCTCAGCCATAATACTACTATGCTGCTGATACACGAAGTCCTCGCAGTCCAACTCAGTTGTGTTATCAAAACCGCCTTCACTGCACATTCCGTCCAGGGTGGGTCGCCGCTGGCACTCCGAGTCCGGGGGTAATGCCCAGATGGACCAAGCGGGAGACCACGCCTCATCTGGCACCGGCCCAAAGAGGGTACTGTTGTCCTCGCACTCTGGGATGTGGCATCTGAAAAAAAGGATATATTTTAAAGTTACATAAGTAAATAAAATCAGCTTCACGCTGTATTCCGCACACAGCAGGGTAGGCAGAGGGAACCTAGTGTGACGATACTCCGTTCCCCACTTTCTGCCGGATTCTGGAGGCATTGCCTCTTGAGTGGCAGAACTCAACGCTGCACTTTGCCTCGACACCAGAGCGAAGAAATTGAAATATAAATCTAAGTAAATATTTCATCTCCTCGTGTGGTGATCGAACCCACAACCGGTCGGTTTTACAGTCGCACTTTGTGCCACTGCGCCACGACTGGCCTCAACATATGTTAATAGTAATAATAAAAACAATGGGAAATTATATTAATTACAATAATTATGTTAATAATAGTAGTTAAGGCTATTGCGTCGTGGCACAATGCCACAACGTCTGACTATAAACGCGACGCTTGGTAGGTTCAATATTCTGGCTTTACTCAGAGGAATTAATCGTTTCTATGTTCTCGCTCTGGTAAGACGACAAAGCGCGTTATTGGGTTTCGCCACTCAAAGTATCGAAAATTGGGCTAAAAAGGGGGAGCGAAATAGAGATTTTAGCCTGTGTTTTGTATTATTTACTTACACAGGAAAATGATACCAAGAACAAATGGAATACAAAAAAATCTCCATTAAAATTATAATCATTGAAATATAAAATCCAATCGGTTTTTTTTTGTTATCATTTTCCTGCATATGTATACAATACACACAATCTAAAATCTCTACTAAAAAAGAAAAGCTAAAAATAAACTGACGCGGATCAACTTTTACTTTTGCACGTTTTCATATTCTTGTTTGTATATTAGTAATTCTTTTATGAGCGAGAGCCGATGACTTTAAATAGCATTACAGCTCAGTTATGAGATTGCAAGCTTTGCTTATTTTTCTTTTTTTATTTATACATGTGAATTTCGCAGTGTAAACAAGTACAATACGGCAAAGTCAGTCCTGTTTAACCAACTTCTGTAACTAACCGACTCCTGTAAGAAAAGGAGGTTATCAATTCGACTGTATTTTTTTTATTTTTTTTAATGTTTGTTACCTCAGAACTTTTGACTGGGTGAACCGATTTTGATTATTTTTTTTTATTTGAAAGCTAGTGCTTTCGGTCTTAATATGTATAATAATCGGTCTTAAATATGCATAAGTTATGTGCGCCACAAATGGATGAATAACTCAATATCACGCTAACCAATTCTGATGATTCCTTTTTTTATTTTAAAGAATACACTTCAAGGATAGTTTGGTGAAAATTTGTTGTCAGGTTCTGACTATGGGATCCGGTTGAAATTGAACAAGTTGGTTTTTTTTTGTAAAAAATATAAATATCTGTAATAGTTACAAGGAAGACCATTGTTAAAATCGTTGTCAGAAGTGAGATTCCTCATCGTTGCTTTAATTTTCAACCGACTTCAAAAAAGGAGGAGATTCCCAAATTGCCCGAATATTTTTTATGTATATTCTTGTCAATATGCCAAAATGTTAGCATGTACAATAATACCTAATGAAGTTTGAAGTTTTACATAGAATGACCACTAACTTGAGAAGCAGCCTTTTAAGGTCTACCCATTACTTAAAATCGCAAAACAAATTAATTTTGACATAAACCATCGTCGTCGTTTTCATAGAAATACGGACGGATAATGTCGCCACCACAAAATTCACACCAAACAGTGACTTTTTCGGGATGCATTGACGCTCTTGGACCTCATGTGGATTAATATCGTTCCAAATTCGACTATTTTGCTTGCTTATGTACCCATTTATCATCCAAACTATCAATATATATGTATTGATAGTTTGGATGATCGTTACTACCGTACCGATACCGGTATTTTATTTCGATTACTGATTGTATTATTATTGGAGGTAGTGTGCTGTTTCCGGTAGACTTCCAATAAAAGCTCAAACCACACGGCACTTGTGTTCATTACATGCTAAAATCTTATTACGGAACGTTTTTATTACAATTAGTATTAAAGTATTTTAATCATAAATAGAATTGGAGTGTGTGTAACAAGAGTGAATAAAATAATTGTAAAAGCTGGATTTTATGTCCGATTTGTTGGTTCGTCCGACAAACATAAAATTTCGTTTAGAAATATGAAACATTTAATTTTAAATAGTGTAACGTCATTTTATTTTCAGTCTGTAGAGCCTCATTTTCGACAGTCGGATTGGTGACATCTTAAGAAAAATATCTATCTACTACATTAAGAAACTAACTAGACCATCGAAAACGTGTTACAAAATATAACAATTATCGGTTGTGTAATCTAGAGGGAAGGCTATGCAACGGTTTCATAAACAATAATCGAATTTATATTGACAATTTATCTAAAGAAGTGAGCACGTCTAGCTTCATTATTTAGACGGTTATGAAAGCTTCCTTATAGAAGAAAGTTTGAATCATGTTAATCGGCGAGCTGTGAAGTATCTCATAAATAAGTAAATCTCATACAAAATCAAGAATAGTCTGAAAAATATATTTTTAATTAAATTAACATTGTTAATTGAAGTTAAAGTTTATTTGAGTGTTTATTATTTGAATAAAAAATTGAGTAATCACGATTCCCCACTCGGCGGAATGAATAATTATTTAAATTACGTATATTAAAATTCAGAGTGGTCCACGTTTTTTTAAAATCAGTTAAATAGTTTTCAGATATGGGTATCGTATTCCAGAAGGGGACAAACATACATTTGCAATATCAGTACTTGGGGCCTTGACAATTTAATTTACTACTATAACCTTTTTTTTTCATTAAATTTTTTGATAATAAATTTTCCTTCAAGTAAATGCCAGTGTGTAGATGTCTACTATGAACTTTTGCATAAAGTGTTGTTTGACTCAGTGTACTAAGGGCTTGTTCAAAACTGGTAGATTACTCATTGACAAACCGGCTTGTGCTGTTTTATATAAAAATATATATATTATTTTGTTTCAATTAAGATTGCAGTTTGTTTTCATGTCCTGTGTACAGACATTACAAAAGCTTACTTCGAGTGTATGTAGTAAGAATGGAGGAGAGGACGGAGTGTTTAATCACTCCGTCCTCCTTCCTCTCTTTGTTTGTAAGTCTAGTTAAGGTATATACATATTAATATATTTTAAATGTCTATTTCTGTGCTGATTTTGACTTCTGTTAGGAAATTCCTAAAAAGCTTCACCATGTAAAACTTAAAGAGTTATTTGTGGTTTTCTAAAAAGAGTTAAAAAAAAGAAGAGTTCAAGATTAAAATAAATATTTATTAATTTAAGTTCTTTTACGCTTTTGTCTCATATACAACAAGACAGGCAAGGAAGACCTAGTGTTAAGACATACCGTTCTCCACATTTCAATTTTTATTCCAACTCCGTGTGAATTGAGTGGGAGAACTCTACGCTGCGCTTTGTCTGCCACATCGGAAATATTTAATTCCCTCGAATGGGGATCAAATCTACAACCCTCAAATTTACAATCAGACCCTACCACTGCGCCAATACACTACATTACTTTGTAATATAATTGAATAATTAATAAATATCGCTTTTTCAAACCTATCAACTACATATTCTAGAACTTCAAAGTAGACTAAATACCATATTAAGGTCGGTGTTCTTATGTGACAAACAAATGACATATTTGGTCGCCGCTCCCTCAATTAAACACATCTGGCGCGTACTGTACATATTCAATTAGACTAAATTGAAAATGTTAATGCTCCACGCCTTACGTAACGCTTACTCATATGTAACATGCGAGTTAAAAGTTATATTTTTTTATAGACTATCGGTGTTTACATAGATAGATAATCTGTTTATATAAATATTACCATTTTAAAATGCTATTTTTTACTGCATAATCGTCGCAGAATATATTTTAGTTAGATATTAGCTAAATGTGCTCGTATATAGATAAGTATATATTTATTTTAGCTTAGATTCCTTTTTTATAATCATAAAATATATTCATCCGTCTAAACAATAATAACATAGCAAGGTAGGCAGACTTAATTAATTTTCGAGATATTATGTGTTGAGTGCCGAAACTCAACGCCGTGCTTTGTCTGCCAGGGCGGAAAAAAGAAAATAATTTACTATCGCATTCATATAACGTTTCTACATTATATTAATTTCAAAGCTGTTTTGTCACATGAATAGAATAGAGTCAATCCGTGCCCTCACTTCCACGATATCACGCAACGCAGTATGGCTATAGAAAGTATCTACAATCGTAATTAAGTTAAGTTGGGTTGCCATTTAAGTAGCTGTCAGTACATTACACTGGCGGCGCCGTCCCACCCTAAACAGGTATTATAAAAATATTTCTAGTACTATAAATAAACTAATACCTGCTCCTAACTACAAGCTACGCTACTCGCTGAGCTGGACAAGTTGCTTAAACTCATTTATATGTATACGTATACTGAAATGTGCCTATACGAATACGGCACACACCCACGAGTTTATTAGGCTATTCAATCAATCTTAGAGAACAGGCACTGATGATCTCGAAATCATGACTATAATATCAAGTTTTACTTATTGTTATTAATTGTAACTAAATGATTAAAATATTACTAGTGGCGACATTTAGCTATATGTGTACTTCCTTACCATCTGTCAAAGTCATATTCATTCTCTAATAAACTACTATCCAATGTCCATGCGTTTTATTAGGTTATGGGCCCAGACCATAATTCGCGATAAAATTGCAGTTTTTATTTCGTAAATATTTACTTTTCGTGGACTATCAGTGTACCGTTTGATATTAAAATATAAAATCGCGGTGGAAATCGCTCCTTTGTGGACCTATATCCAGATTGACTGTCGGCTACCTCGTGGCGTAGTAAATTTTTTGCAAGATGGCTGGAAGTTACATAGTGAATGTGCCTAAACTAAAAGGACGAGAAAATTATGATGAATGGGCGTTTGCAGCGGAAAATTTTCTAATGTTAGATGGTGTGGATATCCATAAACAGGAATCTACTGATGCCTTTTCCGTTGATGAAAAAAAGGCAAAAGCGAAACTCATCATGACAATTGATTCATCTATTTATGTTCACATCAAAAACGAGCAAACAGTTCAAGGTGTGTGGAAACGTTTGAAGTGTCTTTATGACGACTCTGGTTTTACGCGTCGCATCAGCTTACTTCGTCAGCTAATTTCTATTCGATTGGAAGATTGCGAATCAATGGGGACATACGTTACACAAATGGTGGATACTGCCCAGAAATTAAAAGGTACCGGTTTCCAGATCACTGAAGAGTGGATTGGTTCGATGCTATTGGCGGGGCTAACAGAAAGGTTTGCTCCCATGATAATGGCTATAGAACATTCTGGCATGATTATCAGTACGGACATTATCAAGTCAAAATTATTAGACATGAGTTCGGAAGTTGATACCAACGTAACAAAAAACGCTTTTTTGTCGAAAGGTTGGCAACACTGTAGCAAGAAAGCCAACATAGCAGATACACAAAAAAAGAAAATGGCGTCTTCGAAATCTGTCAAAGCGTTACGCTGTTACAAATGTAAACAACTCGGTCATTATATGAATAAATGCCCGAATAATAAAAATAAAAGTGAAATAAATGCTTTTAGTGTGATATTTATGCACAGTACTTTTCAAAAAACTGATTGGTATATAGATTCCGGGGCAAGCTCGCATATGATTACAGATAAGAATTGTTTAGAAAATGTCACACTCGGCCACAAAGTAAAGGAGATAGTAGTTGCAAACAAGGAAATAGTACCAGTTATATGCTCAGGAAATACAATGATTAGAACCATAGTTGATAATTCAGAATTCGACATTACAGTCAAGGATGTGTTGTGTGTTCCTAACCTGTCAACCAATTTGTTATCGGTAAGTCAACTTATTCGAAATGGAAACAAAGTTAATTTTGAAAAAGAAGTTTGCTATATACGCAATAGACAGAATGTACTGATTGGAAAAGCAAATTTGTTGAATGGAGTATACAGGTTGAATATAAAGTCAGGAAGTTTGGCGGCATGCTCAGCTACAACAATGACAAGTGAGATATGGCACCGTAGACTGGGACACATTAATAGCAAGGACCTGAATGCTATGAGGAATGGCGCTGTAGAAGGAATTTCGTACATTGATAAAGCAGAAATTGATAAATCTAACTGCATCACATGCTGTGAAGGTAAGCAGGCAAGATTACCTTTTTCACACAAAGGCAAGAGGTGTGAAAATGTGCTTGAAATTGTTCATGCGGACCTTTGTGGGCCGATGGAACAGGTCTCTTTGGGCCAAGCAAGATATTTTTTGCTTTTTGTTGATGACTTCAGTAGAATGGCTTTTGTCTACTTCCTCAAGGCCAAAAATCAAGCTTTAAAGTATTTCAAGGAGTTTAAAGTTCTTGTTGAAACACAAACAGGAAATAAACTGAAAGTTTTAAGAACAGATAATGGTAGGGAGTTCTGTTCTGTGGAATTTGATGACTATTTAAAGACAAATGGAATAGTTCATCAAACAACAAACCCGTATACACCAGAACAAAATGGTCTTTGTGAACGACTAAATAGAACAGTTGTGGAGAGAGCTCGATGTCTTTTGTTTGAAGCGAATCTTGATAAAAGATTTTGGGCAGAAGCAGTCAATACTGCTGTCTATTTACGGAATAGAACGCTAGCTTCGGGTCTACAAAAAACACCATATGAGTTATGGAGTAATAAAAAACCAGATCTCAGCCACGTTCGGATATTTGGAAGTCGTGCAATGGTCCATGTTCCTAAAGCAAAGAGAACCAAATGGGATAAAAAATCTGAAGTATATATCATGATTGGTTACGCAGAAAATACCAAGGGCTATAGATTATATAATCCAAGGTCAAAGAGTATTACTACTAGTAGAGATGTTTTCATTATGGAGGAAACAAACTCAGATATAGTACAAGCAGTGGTAAAAGATAATAAAGACATTGAACCTATTATTGAAGATAAAGAAGTGGAAAATGATACCACTTTGAGTCCAGAAAAAGATAGCTTAATCTCTGAACGGGATGATACATATATACCATATGCGACTACTAGCTCGTCTAGCTCGGAAGAATTCTGTGATAGCAAGTCTCTGTGTGATGAAGCTGAAAGCTTAGAACAAGAGTTTGCTGACATTGGGAAGAGAGAAAAAAGAAAACCAGACAGGTATGGATATGGTAATATATGTAAAATTGATGAAGGCTTGGATGAGAACAATTTCACATATGAGGAGGTTATGAGTGGACCTGAACGAGAGCAGTGGTGCAGTGCCATGGAGGAAGAGCTAAAATCCTTTGAAGAAAACGAAGCTTGGGAATTAGTGAGCAAACCAAGTGATGCTAAGGTGGTGCAGTGCAAGTGGGTGTATAAAAAGAAATTAAATGTTAATAACACAGTGCGATATAGAGCAAGATTAGTGGCAAAAGGTTTCACACAACGTGAAGGCATAGATTATAAAGAAACTTTTTCACCAGTGCTTAAATTTTCCACTTTAAAATTGTTATTTGCTTTGAGTGTTAAATTAGACCTTAATATATGCCATTTAGATGTAATTACAGCTTTTTTAAATGGCCACTTAGATGAGACTGTTTATATGCAGTTACCTCAGAATTTTAAATGTGATATGGTTCAGAATAAAGTTTTAAAATTAAAAAGGGCCATATATGGGTTAAAGCAGTCAGCTAGGGCCTGGTATAAGCAGGTTGATGATTATTTACAAAAGTTGGGGTATCAAAAGTCATTGTATGAACATTGTTTGTTTGTAAAATTATCTGAAAATGTTAAAACATTAGTGGCTTTGTTTGTTGATGATTTCTTCATATTTTATAACTGTAATAAAGAAGTAGAATATTTGAAGGGTCAATTAAGCAAAAGATTTAAGTTAAAAGATCTAGGTCAGTTAAGACAGTGTCTAGGTATGACTATTAAGATACAGAAAGATTGTATTTCTATTGATCAAGAGAAGTTTATTGATAAATTATTGTATAAATTTTGCCTGGAAAAATGTAAAAATGTAGAAACTCCTATGGAAATTAATTTGAAATTGAAAAAAGAAAAGAAATTAAATTCAAATTTTCCTTATCAACAACTAATAGGGAGCTTAATGTATCTGTCAGTTTTGACTAGACCTGACATCTCATATTGTATTAGTTATTTAAGTCAATTTAATAACTGTAATACAGAAACACATTGGAAACATGCTAAAAGAGTTTTAAAATATTTAAGTTGTACAAAGTCATTTGGCTTAAAATATGTTAAAAATAAATTAGATTTAATTGGTTTCGCTGATGCTGATTGGGCATCTGATAATTTAGATAGAAGATCTTATACAGGATATTGTTTTGTATATTCAGGTTGTCTAGTATCTCATGAAAGTAGAAAGCAACAGACGGTGGCTTTGTCAAGCACCGAAGCTGAATACATGGCTGTATGTGAAGCTAGTAAAGAGGCAATTTTCTTAAAGAATTTATTATGTGAATTAACTAACAGACCAGATAATATGCCTATTTTGATGTATAATGACAGCCAAAGTGCTTTAAAACTTACTGAAAATTCTGTATATCATAGACGTAGCAAACATATTGATATAAAATTTCATTTTATACGGGAAGCAGTATGTAATAAATTTGTTAAATTAGAATATTTAAAGAGTTCTGAAATGCCAGCTGATTTATTGACTAAAAGTCTGTCTAAAATTAAACATTATTATTTTATGAATAAGATGGGTGTGGTGGCATTACACAAGTAATATACTCATAACATTGTTTTGTTTGATATTGTTTAATAAACATATTTTAGATTATTTAGTTAAGTGGTGGTATTGTTATTAATTGTAACTAAATGATTAAAATATTACTAGTGGCGACATTTAGCTATATGTGTACTTCCTTACCATCTGTCAAAGTCATATTCATTCTCTAATAAACTACTATCCAATGTCCATGCGTTTTATTATTACTTGATTATATTTTAAATTCAAAACTTTAATTTCAGAAGTAAAAGAGAAGACAGAAGAATGCAGAAAACGGAAGTTTTCTGGTTTTCTTTTTTAATCTGAACCTGGAAAAGTAAATTGGTATAGCTAATATATTCCAATTTTCGATATTCAGTAAAGATTTTTTTTACTATGTCCCAAACAGAAAAGCGTCTTAAGCGGAAAAGCTTACCAATCCGGAAACGAGAAAATTTTGTTTGTTTTAATTTTGTCAAAAAAATGTTGTTAAAAAAAATCTACACTTTCAATAGCTTTGTAATATGTGTGTGCTTGTTTAATTATCTCGCCCTTGATTTAAAGTGACAATAATTACTTCTGCTATAAACGAACACATAGTAATATAAAATCAACATTTAATCGAAAATCAAAACATGGAAAAAATTGAGACAAACATAATTTTAAATCATCTTAAACTTATTTTTTTTTCAGTTTCACGCTGTATCCCGCACACAGCAGGGTAGGCAGAGGGAACCTAGTGTTAAGACACTCCGTTCCCCACTTTCTGCCAAATTCTGGAGGCATTGCGTGTTAAGTGGCAGAATTCATCGCCGCGCTTTGCCTCGACACCAGAGCGAAGAAATGGAAATATAAAATCTTAAATTGTACTCAACAATATAAACAATATATATGAATGTAGTAATTAACTTATAAATATTATTAATTATTGAATAAGAAATAAATTAATACAATTAATAAGTTAAAAATGACTACAACTTACAGGAAAAAACATAAAAGGTGTTTTTTTTATAAGTGACAAGTTAATTGGCATGGCAGATGACAACAAAAAAATGTAATCGTTTTGTGTAACTCTCACAGTCGTCACCTTGGCATATACCTACAAGATTTTAGCACTGAGCTTGTTTTTTTTAAGACACAATTACACAGCTGAAGGATAACTACAAGAGAAATTCGGGAGAATTTTTTTTATAGGAAATGTACCTATGACGAATTTTTAAAGGAGACGGAAAATCTTGGGTCCAAATATAAGGAGTAAGATATGGCCTAAAAATAGTTATATTTTTTCTATTTTAAGATATCAAAAATCTGCTTAATTGACAACTTGGACGCTTCCAAGTTGTCAATTAAGCAGAGATAAAATTGAAAAATACTTTAATCTGTAATTAGTAATCCATTACAGTACAATGAAAATAAAATATTTTTCATTTTAATCACATATAATTACAGTATGAATAAAGAAAAAGTCAATTAATTACTAAAAATACAAAAAGAAATCTTTTTTGAATCGATTATAATCAATCATATTTAAAATGACAGATGTGACTTGCCATTGTCTAATGATTTTTGCATTATTTGCTTCTTTCGTGTCGGTCGCAATATTGTGACTTGCTCGGAACGCCATACTTGGCGTTAACACGAAAAGGAACAGAACAGAACAATATGACTTTTATAATATTCTAAACTAAAAATACTAAATATTAATGAGAACTCAGTAATGGTTTTTTTCAGTTTCACGCTGGGTGGGGTAAACCTATGGAATTTAGTATTACGACACTCCGTTACCCACTTTCCGCCGAAATTTCGAGTCATTGCAAATGATTGGCGGAATTCAGCGCCGCGATTTTGCCTCGGTACCTCTGGTGCTAATATAAAAACGCGGCGTATAAATGAAATTGTTAATAAATAATAATTCATTCTCCCGAGTGGGAATCGAGTCCACAACCGTCGCGTTACAGTCACACGGCATGAGCCCCTGCGCTACGACGGCCTCACTGTGCATTTAAATAGTTCAAAAAGTATTTTTTCCTTCTTCATAAGTTGTTTATAGCGTTAACTTAATTATATTAATAACAATCAAAATTATTTTATTAATACTAAAACTTTCAATCCTTAGCGACTGAATTAAAAAAAAACATGAATACAAAAGACAAAATTGTACCAGAAAGTACGGCTTTTTTCATCCAAGGACAACGAAACGGTAAAAGTATAGTAGATTATTGTAATAAGAATAGCAGTAAGAAGCCGAAGCGCGTGGGATCTCGCAAAAAACCGCTCCCGCTCTGAATCGCTTGAATGGACTAATTCAAGGCCTATCAGTTGTAGCTTTTGGAACATTCCATTAGTCAAAAGGTAAAAAACTATATAAGCTATAACTGAAGGTGTAACTAAGGAGCTTTTAGACAACGTCATATCCTGCGTATTTGTATTTTAAACGGAAATGTTAAACCTTTTTTTAACATAAATTTATAGTAGTTTTTTGTGTTACCTGCAATGTTACCTACGACATTGCATCATAAAATAAAATATAATTCTACCTAGTAACTTTCCATTGCTAAAAGGAAAAAATTAGGAGCAAATTTGACATATACAATTATTATAGACTAGCGACCCGCTCGCGGCTTCGCCCGCTTTAACTACTGAATTATTCATATAATGTACCTATGTTTGCAAAGCACTTAAAATTACTAATGTGAAAATTATTGAAACCTTAATGCAACCCGCATTTAGCTCCTCGTAGCTCCAATAAGAATGTTCCAATTGTTTAAAAAAATACCTGAACAAATGACACAAACAACAGAAAACTTAAACGAAAGAAATTATAAACAACAGACTACCTACTATTCTCTTACCCAAAAATACTTAAACGAAAGATGTAACCAACAATGCCGCGACGAAATACATTATAATTATTGGATAACTCCAAAATACGTGCAATCGCTTCTAAATTTACTTTGCTATAGATCCAGGCACAGAATTGAAGCATTCTCTCGTCCATCTCCGTAGTAGCTCCGAACGACATCTGGGCGTTGGTTCCATGGCCGTGGTCTCAAGCGATAACCTGCTCTAGAGCAGACACAGAGAGAGGCGTGCGGGACGGGATTGGAAAGATTATCAAATGCCATCTAGGCGGTCGACTCAGTCAGGTGAGACCCTCGGTTTCCTGAGGGAGGCCCAGCTTAAACGACCAAGGATCAATGCAAGGCTCATGAGTCGCATTTGGAGGAGGATAGAAAGTCCCTCGGAAGTCATCTGACGTCTGACCTCGGATATGCCACGGAGTGCTGCTCCTTAGGTGCAGGTGACCCGATACATTGGCGCAGCGGAATGCGTTGGACGCGAGACGACCAATGTGTACTTCCAGGCTTTCTATTTTTAGGTTGCGGTGATGCGTGGTGTTTCTCACGTAGTATGGCGCCTGCGTCACTCGACGGAGGATGAGGTTCTGGACCACCTGCAGGATTTCTCTTTGTGTGATACTCGCTAGGGCGATTTGATGTCATCAGTGTATAGTGCGTAGAGAGCAGGTGACAAAATGCTGCCCTGGGGAAGAACGGCAACGATCGAGTCGCTGCTATACCTCGAACTCTTAACTCTCAAGGAAAAATGTCCTGTCACTGAGGCAGGGAGGCAAAGACATGCGCGACGTGCTGGGGGGTGCCGGCTCTGAGCACTTAATGAAGTAGGTCCGGGTGCCAGACGTGGTCGAATACGCGTACTACGTCGAAGAAGACTGCTATTGCTCTCTCCTTTCGGTTGATCGCTGTTACGGCGTAGTGTAACCAGAGTAGTATACCCGCTCGCCAAACTGCTCGCTTCATGGGTGGATGTGCGCCTGGAGAAGTGAGAGGAATAACTTCTCGGACAGCTTGGAGACCGCGCAAAGGAGGGTTATAGATCGGTACCCCTCAGGCTGCTATGGGCTCTTCCCAGCCTTGGGCAACATGATGAGCAGGCCCTCCTTCCATGCCCGGGGGAAGCTAGGCGGGTGCGGCGGATCCATTTTTATAAGCAAAATATCGAGGGCGCGGGAGGAAGCGTGGAGGTCGGCGAGCCGCTACACAGCAAGAATTTTTTAGTATCGTAATTTCAAATCTGTGCTACTAATCAACATTTTGATCTACATTAAATGGCCAAGATAAATAATATACTTATTTATACACTGAGAGTAAGGGATAACATGATTCGATATAGCTTTTCTCTAAAACTATTTGTAATTTCGAAATATGATTAATGAAGGTAATCTCCACTAACAATTCAATTTTGTTTACTTTATTGTATAAAATATTATATAATAGTGCTTCAAAAATATATTTTTTTATCAACAATCATATAACCCAGACGTTTCGAACGTCATTCTTTAGCCAGGGTCATACCAGCGCGATTTCTATATAACATTCGCTGGCAAGCTAATGCCTTGAGTTCATTCAAATGACGATAACTTTTTTTTTAATGAACCGATTTTGATGAACCAAACTTTAGAACCTAAATTGAGTTAAAAGAAAGCAATTGGTGAAATTTTCAAGTAAATCGGTTCAGTAGTTTCAGAGAAAAATGCGGACAACAATATGTCGACAGACAGACAGACAGACAGACAAGAAATTAAAAAAAAATCTTTTTGCTTTCTATTAGTCTTTTTAAGTGTCCCTCTATCCATTTCAGTCAAAATTACTAAATGTACAGACAAAATATTTTTACTGTCTTATTATATATAGAGATTATAAATACTAACATAATTTATTTCTATGATATATAATATATGAATATTACAATTACTGTTCGAGTAAGATTAGAACAGATAATAATAGCGTTTTGTCAAACAAAATTAAAGTACCAAAATACGATCATAAAACAGATGTATTTACATAGGTGAATTTCCCTGAAAATATTTGTAGAATTAATTCAGTGGTTCATAACAAAGAATTAGAATAACAAATGTATGCACATATGTACGGACACTTAAATTTGTATAAAAGACTTAAGTTTTATAATATAATAGGCACAATCTCAAAATTCTTTATATAATTTACATTTAATTATTTGTATTTTTGTTTCCAATTTTATTGACCAATTTTTCAGAAAGAACATAATATTAACAGACAGGGGGAAAACCTAAACCTCAATTTTCGACATAATATTCTAGTCCGTTCCGACTATCGAGACTTGTCGTAGAACTCAGTGAAGTGCCTTTTCTACCAAAGCGGGAAAATTTAAATTTTTATTAGTTTATTTATGTAATTATTTTTTTTTATTTCTAATTATAAGACCTATACTCAAGGTATACAAAATTTTAAAAAATATTAATCAGCTTCACGCTGTATCCCGAACACTGCAGGGTAGGCAGAGGGAACTTAGTGTTAAGACACTCCGTTCCCCACTTTCTGCCGAATTCTGGAGGCATTGCGTGTTGAGTGGCAGAACTCAACGCTGCGCTTCGCCTCGAGACCAGAGCGAAGAAATGGAAATATAAATTACGGTAAATATTTCACCTCCTCGAGTGGGGATCGAACCCACAACCAATCGGTTTTACAGTCACACTTTGTGCTCCTGCGCCGCGACTGGCCTATAAAAAATATTAATAAAAAGTGAAAATGTTCTGCAAATAGAATAATTCAATACTCCGACCACAGCCAAAACACAAAGGCGCCGCGCCGTCATAGTAGCGTCGCTTCCGCATATCGACTCACCTAAATATTAGTTTTCAGCCGTAATCAGTACAGTGTACACGGCAGGGGATAATGACCTTTGCGTGTTTTTTTTATTTTAAGCCGGCTTTATCTCTCCTGACCGCCTTCAGAAATGAGGTCGTGGGTCAAGCTTGTGGTGGGTTAACAATATATTTGGAGAAATGTACTCAAAATTATTATGCAGGGGCACAAGTGTGTGAATATGACGCGATGGTTGTGGGTCGAACCCACACTCAAAGAAATAAATTATTATTTATCTATATTTTTATTTCCTCGCTCTGGCACCAAGGCAGAAGCCTGGCGTTGAGTTTCGTCATTCAACACGTAATGAAAAAGTTTGGCGGAAAGCAGGGAACGGAGTGTCTAGTGTTAACACTAGATTCCCTCTGCATCTCCTGCTGTGTTCGAGATACAGCGTGAAGCTGATTTAATTTTAATTTTACTCAAAACATTGTTTTACTTCACACTCAAAGTCAAGTCAATTAAGGCAGAAGATATTATATTAACAGTTATTTCAGATACCGTCAAATGTTGACACAGTTACAGTAATAACAATGTTTGGATAGTACCAATAGTTGATACACAGCAATCGCTGTACCAATATTTTTCTTCAATCCAAAATTTATTTGAATCTTTAGACCATCTTGTTCCGTTAAACTCAAATTTGCTTGGTAAGTAAATTTTGTTGACAATACTACGTATATACCTATGTAGTTAATGTACTTCGACATCTTTGATATGGTATTGTGGCCCTAGTAAAAAAATAAATAAAATAAATCAACTTCACGCTGTATCCCGATCACATACTACAGGGTAGGCAAAGGGAACCTAATATTAAGATACTCCGTTCCTCAGTTTCCACTGAATTCTGGAAGCGCGTCAGCAGAGCGAGGAAATGAAAATATGAAAATATTTATATTCCAGGATTGAACCCACAACCAGTCGCCTTTACAGCGTTACTGCACCACAACTGGCCTCAGGTATTTAAAATATGATATTTTTACATAGTAAAAGCATGTACGAATGAGTCCGTTAATATCGATGGGCGGCGAACGGGGAGGCCACGCGCTCTGCACGCGAACGCACACTGCGAGGCTAAAGTCCACTCTAATTTAACTTTTTAACGATACTTAAAGCTGACAAAAACAGCTTAATAAAAAAGCTGTTAGACTAATGTCTATTTAAACAGACCGACTATTTTTTTTTTTAAATTTTGTTTCAAATAATTTCAATAATAAATAAATAACCACGACTTTAATTTAAAAAATATCAGTCAATAAAGTATAAATAACTATTGAATATTAGCCAATAAACAATAAATAACTATTGAATAGCTCTATTTTTTGTGTAAAATGTTGTAAAAATACAAATTTTGCAGTCTGCACTTGCCTCAGAATTATTGGTAATGCTTAATAGAGTTACATTTCGTGTGGTACCATCGTATACCGCTACCACCACGTAAACGCGGTCGCCGGCGGTGTAGAGTTGCCTTCCTGCTTACCGTGTTACACCCTCACTTGCCCATCAACTTTGATCTTATGTTAATTATAAGTATTCATAACTATGTATAGTATTTATAGGAACATCTTTTATTCAATTCAATTTAGGTCAACCCGATAGGTGATCCAAATGATATTTGGACTATCATTCAGGTCGATGTAAATTTTGAATAGCCAAATGTAAAAAAATTAGTCTTTTTTTTTCAGTTTTACACTGTATCCTGAATGTAAAAGGGTAGGTTGACGGGAGCCTAATATTGAGATATACGGCTCCCCACTTTAAAATAAAAAAATTAAATGTTTTATTTCCTCGAGTAGAAATCGAACCCACAGCCTGTCATGTTTACAGTCACACACGTGTGCCCCTGTGGGATGGCTGGCCTCATCGTTATTTACAGTAGGTATACCTACACAAAACACATATTTATATAGACATTATAAAAAGGTATGAGGAAATGGATGGCATTTTCGTTATTAAGTTATTATTAGGCGTGAGTAGATTACACTACTATGTAGTACGCACTGCGACGACGTTATTTATTTCGGTGCACACGCGTGAGGCACGTGTTGCGTGTCGCCGGGCGTCACGTGAGGAGCGACCGGTACCAGCGAACAACCTCCTTCCACATACAATTCTAATGTATAAAAAAAGATTTGCATTTTTTAAGCTACTTCATCGGTAGTATTCAAAGGTTCTAGTAAAGTAGGGTCCATATAAAATAGGTTATTTCAGATATTATTATGCAATAAAAAAGTCATAGTAAGCACGAACATTTTCTCGAAATCGAATCTTGTAAGAAATCGAATCGAATCTTGTAAGCACAAACATTTTCTCGAAAGGTATACGTCCAAATTAAATGCTATAATAGCCAAAGCTTATCTTCATAAAAAAATCTTGATGATAGAATAACTTTTGCTCGTAAGTTTCAATTACTTACATATATTTAAGTATTTCGGCAGCGCACGCGCTTAAAGCAATTCGGTCCTAATTATTATTTCATGATTGCTAACTAAGAATTAAACCTTCATGTTATATATTTTTTTATGTTATATAACCTACAGCACTTTTCACAAAACAATAAAAAAGTAAATCCGACCAGTAGTTCCATAGATCTTAGCGTTTAAACAAACTCTTCAGCTTTATTATATTTGTATAGATATAGAAGCATAGATCATAGATCTAATGCACAAGTAAGTAACGATCTAGATCTGTTAAACTAAGTATTTATTGATCCAATACGTTTTAAGTAAATAAGGCCACGGTGTAAACAAACATGTAATGTGTTCGTGTCCGCGCGTGCGGTCACGTGAGTGAGAGCTGCGCGGGCGCACTCCGCTTTTTATTGCTGCACGCCCATGTCCAGTGTTTGTTGAGTTGTTGTTAAAACTTGTGCCACGGATTAGTAAGCGATACATTTTGTAGATAAAGCTGTAGTGTAATTATATGCTGACGCAAAATGATACTGGCGATGTCTATTTGTGTACTGTAGAGGATTTATTTGAAGCTTTTTATGAATGAAACTTATTTTTTTTTCCTAATGAAATAAACTAAATACTGAATTTTTGATGATTAATATTGAATAATTCTCTTTTTTTTAAAAAAGTCAATGTCAAACAAATATTTTTGCGTAATAGAAATCTTTTGTTTCCCCAGACTTGCTGTTCAAATTCGGGATTCTAATTCTACAATCAAATGCAATGTCTATAAAATAGACAAAAAATGAGGAAACATTTAATATTTGCCCGCATCGTATGATGTGATTTGGGCGGAGAAGATTAAAATATTATATATCACCAACACGACGAAGCCTCCAATCTACTATCTATCAAATTCTGTAGCAACAGCTAACTCATCTGTTCTTCCATAGATAACAGTACAGTGAGGTCACCCGATCTCTTATCAGTCTGCAAGTTTGCCTAAGCGGGTCACGGAGTACCGGCCATCGGACCTCAGACACCGGCGCGAGGCAGCTGACGGAGCTGATAATCCCACACTTGTTTACCAAAATTATCAGTTTTAAATATATTGCTTTTTATTATATTTGTTGACACCAAATTATTTATCTGTGTCATTAATAATCTAAATGGTTTTACAATTTTAAAAATTCGAAACAAAATATATAAATTCTCGCTGACTTTAAAAATTATTACTGGATATTAAAAAATATAGTACGGAATTGGAATTATTGAGGTCAGTCGTGGCGCAGGGGCACTAAGTGTGACTGTAAAACCGACTTGTTGTGGGTTCGATCCCCACTCGAGAAAATCAAATATTTATTTACATTTATATTTTATTTCTTCGCTCTGGTGTAGAGGCAAAGCGCGGCGTTGAGTCCCGCTACTCAACACGCAATGAATCCAGAACTCAGCGGAAAGAGGGGAACGGAGTGTTTTAACACTAGGTTCCCTCTGCCTACCCTGCTTTGTACGGAATACGGCGTGAGGCTGATGTAATTGGAATTAGAATTAATAAAAAAATATCAACGCAGTAATAGTAATAGTCGCCTATGATCCGCGGGGCCACCACGTGAGTACGACAACAATACAGGACATATGAAATGTAAACAAAATGTAAATATCTATATAAATATTTATAGAAACAACGATACCATTCATGTTTACTTTAGCACAAGGTTTTTATTGTTTAGTAATTTAAATATTATTGTCTAAATCACGTGGAAAATTATATTTTAATTTTGACTAATGACGCCGACAACCGTAGTACGACCGTAGTACAATTATACTCTAACAATATTTTTATTAATATACATTTTTAGTATTTTTGCTATCAGCGAGCCGAATGTGACCTGATACTTATTCAACTGTAGAGCTTGATAGACTTACGTCGGCTGAAAAAATGTTTATTTGTTCAGCTTAAAGTAATCGTGTTTTCTTATATAGTGACTAGTATGTTTCTTATAAATGAAGTAAATATTAATGCAAACAACATTTCATAAACTGAGATTAATTAAGATTATTTTTAAATGTAATTTATAAAAATAGAATTTAAATTGAGGAAGAAAAGAATTAAATCCAGGCACGTTCTATATTATGAAAAATGACAAAATATGACATACATGTATGTTTACATAAAATATCGCATGTAAATACTACCAAAGAACGCAATAATTTTAATAAGAGAGTTTAACGCATTTAGTAGAAACGTCCCGGTTACAAGTAAAAAATTAGTAAACCCCGAGAGGAACTTGCCCACAGATTCTTCGTACCAATTTCAAGATTGTTTGTCAACTTTTATAAGGTGTACTTCCCGTTGACCTACACCGGGAAGAACACCTTATAAAAGTTGACGAACTGAAATCTGTGGGCATATGCACTTATTTTGTACAAAATAAACTACATATATATGTACTCGTAAGTTAGAAATGTTTTTAATGAATACTAATAAGTTTTAACTTTTTGGATTTTTTTCTTTTATTTGTATTGCAAGTTCTCACTTCACGTTCTCACGTTCTCGATGCATTTATGCATTATCGCTCGTATCTTTGAATTGTGTTGACTAATTAGAAGCTTGATTTTTCTATGGTTCAAGAGATATTAGATATTTGTTACTAATTTCAGCTTGATTGTTCATACAATCTTGCGATAAACTTAACAGAGGGACAGGTCAGGTGATCCTATAAGAGTTCCGTTTTTACCTTTTGAAGTACGGAACCCAAAAAATACTTAAAGTACTTAATAAGGCTTAAGGTAGATATAATTTTAAAAAAATGTCAAGAAATTGTTGTTTTAAGATTCTCTTCTTCGTTTATAATATCAAACTCTCAAAAGAGAGCTGGACCTAACTATAATATACTAAATGTCATATCTTAAAACACATTGAATGTTGGTCCTGACTCTTACTTAAACTTACATAACACAATCTCTAGATGCTGTAAGATAGTTGAAAAATAATAAATCAAGGTGGAGTTGGCAAATTACTATAAAAGCACCGAAACTATCCTTACAAGAGGTATTCCGTTATACTCGGTTAACTACTATTGTTATAATCTGTAATTATAAAAGCTGTTGTAAAAAATGAGTGAAAAATGTGAACTACAAGAGAAGTAAAAAATCCAACCGTGGCGCAGGGGCACAAGCGTGTAGCTGTAAACGCGAGAGATTGTGGGTTTGATTCCCTCCTCTCGTGTCGAGACAAAGCGCGGCGTTGAGTTCCACCGCTCAACACGCAAAGGAGGATTCCTCAATTCGACGGAAGGTGCTAAGACTAAGCTCCCCTCTGCCTACCCTGAGACATGCGGGATACAGTGAGAAGCTAAAAAAAAACTACAACTGTTTTTCAGGGCTGTCCCTATAGTACAAATGACTTCATTTTTTTCAGGATTTCATTTTAGCTCATATATACCTATTTTAAAGTAAATTTAATTCTATTCGCATGGTAGGTACTTATTTGATTAAATGAATATTCGATTACATTTGGTTTCACTTCCTGTTATTTGGCGTTTGAATAGAAATGATCGCAGTTTAGCGAATCTTAGCCTAAATACAAAGGACTTATTATACATTCTTCACGAACATAAATGTAGCAAAAAGCAAGAATTATTTTATATATTTGTAAGTTCTTATAAAGTATTTTTTATATTAATGATTGCAACTATTATCATTAACTTGACTAATTACCAACTTAAAGATAATAAAAATTGCCAACGGAAGTGGTTCTTGCGGTGCTGTGACTACCTGTCACATTAAATATTTCTTGATTTTAGTGTTGCACGGAAAATTCCTTAAATTTAGAACGTTGGTATCGAATTCTGAAGGGTAGAGTAATGTTGAAGTTTTAAATAATTTGGAAATAATTTCCTATAATAAATGTTTATAGAGTAAATTTATCAATTTTTATTTCTTCGCTCTGGTAAAAAGCAAAAATAAGTTTTGTAATCTCTCAAAAATTTGGACGGTGCGTGTGGAACGGAGTTTCCACCAGGTTCCCTATACCTGCTATGCGGGTAATTACTATCTTGTTTGTTTATAAATTACGACCATGTTTGTTTATGAATTACAAATTTACATTTTTCACGTAAGTTCAGAACTGGTTGAAAGTGATGACTGCTCCATACATTGCGGTCGGTCAGACATCTTGGCGAGCGTCGCACACGCCCGTACTACATACGAATTACGAATAAACGAAGGCAATGCCCCATCGCGTCGCTCTCTTATACGACTACACCTAAATTAGACGCGACGTACTGATGACTGATCTGTTGTCATTTTTTTGCTTTGGCTATCATTTTTTTTTTAGTTTCACACTGTATTCTGCATGTAACGGTAGAAGTAGTGTTAAGACACTCCGCTCCCCATTTGCTGCGGAATTCTGAAGGCGTTGCGTGCTGAGTGGTGGACCTCAACGCCGCGTTTTGCAAAAAAAATATAAAATTATTTATTCCAATAGACTTTTGCAAGTACTTTCAAATCGAAAATAAAAAATAAACGAACAAACATTACCGGCTCGGAAGGCATTTCTGCTGAGAAGGTTACAATTTTATTATTTAATACATTTTTTATCTTTTTTTATCTGTATCCTACAGTGTTAAGACACTCTGTTCCCATTAAGATATTTCCATTACCCACTTTCCGTCGAATTACAATAATACAATAAAAAATATAGTAATCGTCGTGAGACGTCCTCATACCTAGTATCTATTATTAATTTTCCCGATCAGAATTATTTAAGGATTAAAATATAATATGTTTCATATAATATATTTTAATATATTTTTTTTCCATTTTTACGCAATGACATAGAATTACACTGTATAAAAGAAATTAAACTAACTCTATTTATTTTGTTATTTTAAAGCAATATTTAGAATATAAAAATATAATTTGGTTTTACAATCACTCTGAGTGATAGTGGTTGTGTTTCGTAAACTTTATGACAATTTTATGCTATTATAATTAAGCGATTTACCGTCTATAAAAATATCTTAGAGATTATCTTTCGTGTTAGTAGAATATGTTCTTCAAACTTAAAATACTCATAAAATCCTTTTGATATTTGCCTATGTTTTAATTTTTTATTAATATTATAAAGCTGAAGAGTAAAGAATATGTTTGGTTAATTGCCCTAATCTCAGGAAGTACAGGTTTCTGGTTTGTGATAGTCTATTAGTGGAAAAAGGCTATGGTATCGTACATAATGTTTATCATGTCCATTTAACCGACTGTACCGGCTGTTTATTTGTTGTATTTGACACGAGTGTGTCATGTGTCATATACAACTCTTAGTTGGTCCATTTCTCCACGCAACCGAAACTGTAGATAGAAGCTACTTTTTTTATGAAACTGCAGTTATCTGATAGTAGTTGGTGTTTGTTTATTTCAGGCACATCGGAAGATCGGACTCAAGCTCGCGGGGGCGTTGAAGCCTCTAGTCATTTCTTATTAATAGACAAGTAACACTTAGACGAGCAGTCTATTCGATCCGCTTCAAATACGATAATATTAGATATACGTCGCAAGTGCGTCTGCCTGCACTCGGCGGAGTGAGGACGAATACTCATTTAGTATTGAAATTGCTTCAATTTAATGGTAATATGTGTGTATATAGGCGCGGTGTGCGACGCGCGCCCGGCCTGCCTGCACCGCACCCCGACGACGCGACGTCTTGTTTACAGGATAATAATAGTCACAGAATCTATTAACTAACTCGTGATTTTGTGTTATACTGTTGTTTATGTTAATACTTGAACTTACGTAGTCGCTAGTATATGGAAAATATGTACATGGATTTTTTTTATAATAAATATTTCGTAAATTCATATTTTTACATAAATATCAAATTTGTTAACGATATATAAGCATTTCACTGTCAATTTATAAGTTTCAGCGCCAGTTTTACCACTGGCTGATAAAGTCACGGACAGCCGTATCTGCCAGACAAGCTATAATTTTTGGTTTCACAGGTCTCGAATAGCAATATCTAGTAGATATACATGTGACAAATGCATTTCATTTTTACATGATTATTTCGAATTACAAAAAGGTAATAAACAAATCATATGAATGGTCCCTATTATTATCGTTAATTAATGAGAAAATATTCTTGAAAATATAACTTACTTTGTATTTTTATCCTCTGTCTGTAAAATAGCATTAATTATTAGATAAATATCTGAAACTTTATTTGTAACCGGTGAAACTGGCCCTAACAGTTATTCTTTAACATGACTATGATAATTTTATGGACAACCATGTACAAAATATGCAGTAGTAAGAAATATGAAAATAAGTGTACTGACCTGTGCGGAGTGCGCGCGGCGAGGAACACGTAGTTGGTGCAGTACATGCCGGTCAGCAGCACGGGCAGCGCCAGCAGCGCCGCGATGCGCGCCTGCCACCAACCCCATCCAACACATTCCTTCTCCATATTTACACCTCTATATTTATAAATCAAATGTTGACTCGCCCCTTGTCTTTCGAGGATCTGATCGACGTTTTACTAGTGATCAATGTGAAAGGTCGGACAATGTTTACAGTCAACAGAGTAGGTGGTTGTAGCATGTACAAGAGTACAAGCGATGTGACACGTCCCGCCCGCCGGAGGGTCCGCGCGGTAATGCCGGCTGCCGGCCGCCTCGCCAGGACCGCTGCGAAAGGAGACTACCGAGTACCGAGTACCGAGTACCGACTACTGACCGGCGCCCGCTCACCGCAACACAAACTCGTACATGCAAGTGATTAAAAGTGATCATTCGATGCGGAATATAAAGCTAACATGGATTAAAGTGGCGACATGACGCTCTCCTCGCCTCTCCCGCCTCTCCTTTGCCATTTTCATCTCTCTAGCTTCCAATAGCTTCTTTTGTTTCTAGCGCCTCCTTGTGTGTGCGCTGATAGGCAAGATGCTCGCTAAAGATATGCTTTGAATTTTTCAAGCTTTACCCGAAAAAAAATATTTAAAATATCTTCATAGTTTCTATTACTGTTAACATTTTATTTCAAAACATTTTTATATTAATAAAATGAAGTGATATCGTCATCCTTTGCTATCAGCCTGCTGCGGGCCGGTGTGGTCGGCGGCCGCACACCGCACGCGCACATGTCGAACGCTCTCCAGATATAAATACCCCCGAGAAGGCATGGCGCGACCAAAATAAATAAGTGTACCAAAATATATTAACCTTTTATATGTCAACTATGTGCTATGACTGCAATCGCCACCAAATTGTTTTGCGTCAGCACGCCGAAGTCGTAACATATTTAATGAGAGAACGATTAATAAAGTATAAAATCAATTAAAAAATATAATATCATATATAATTTTATTATATCTAGATTCTAGAAGAAGCTGCATACATCATAAAAATAATTTTCCAAAAAAAAGTGCCTGGAACAATTTAAACACTTAATTTGTGTAAACAACGTAGATGAAGTTATGAAATGCTTTAAAAAGCAGGCGCTGACACAATATATTAAAATAATAGATCTATTTTTTTGGAATTTCAACTATCGGGGTTATGGGTGTATACCCATAACACCGATAGTTGAAATTACATGAAGGACAATAGGAATATAGGAAGAGCAAATTATCAAAATTAATGACTCTCTTACTCATTTTATCACAATATATTATCTTTGTTTTCTTTTTTTTTTTATTTTTTTTAAGCTTCACGTTGAAGACACTTTAAGCTGCTAATGAAGACACATCCCTTCCCCACTTTCCACCAAATTCTGGAGGCATTGTTGATGGGTGGCAATATTTAATGTCACGTTGCCTCGTTACCAGCCTCCCCGCCCAGTGACGCTGTCAAGACCATTCCAGGTCAACAGCAAAAAAGCCAATTCCAAAAAAAAAACGTTACCAGCCTAGATTAGGGCAGGTGAGGCCAGTCGTGGTGCAGGTGCACAAGCGTGTGGCTTAAAATCTCGATCTATTTTATAATCATACAATCTCGAGTTTTTTTATCATTGCACAAATAATAATTTACAAACAATATCAAACAACAAAACATTGAAAACTAAAGACAGCCAATTCAATAAAACATTTGTATAAGATAGCTCTTTTGTCAAACAACATACATTAAATTGATATAACTTTTTTATTGTATAAAAATGGACTTTATGTTGCTCCACAATCCCCAAAAGTTATAAAGATATTAAAGAATAAAATTAAAGAAGCACCTTTAATTTTATTTTTATGTATAGATGTGTACGCTTCAGCTTTACGCTATCCCTAATATCCAAACACACACAACAAACGAACAAACGGACAAAAAATTTAAAAATCATTATGTTGTGTTCTACTACGTTACTAAAGATCCCAAAATTTTTTTCTCAAATATCTTCCAAATACACAACACCGATCCGTTACGATTTTATTATTAGTAAGTAGATATAGATTTTTAGAATATTACAAAAAAACCGGATCGAGTTGGGCTCGCCCACCGAGCTCATCTTATTAGACTTTCTTAATAGGTACGGAACCCTAAAAATTATTGTACCTACTTAATTTCATGTGTGAATTCAGTTTAACACAAAGTAATAATAAAATCAAAACAATAATACACATTAGAAATAAAAATAAACAAAGCATGTGATGTGAAATAAATTATTTTTAATGGTTAAGGATAAATGTACAAAAAATAAAACAAGTTCTTTAATACGAAACCAATTAATATTTTAAACAAGAAAATAAGCTTAGTACGTCACAATTACATGGAGAATTATCAACATGATATTAAGGTTATTTACCATGTTACGAGTAGAAAAATTGTAGACTTTTCAAGAGGTAGGGCTTGTAGGTCTAGTAAGAGGCATTAAAGCTAGTTGGTTAGATCATTTCGGCGTCGACCAACGCTTGGCGTTGAATCTAATATCTATCGTTTGTAGCGTTGAACAGGTTTGGGACTTACCTAATCCTGTTCACTTCTATACATTCTTATAAAACTAAATTATTTTTTAATTCTGCACTGTGTGTAGGCCGCTCATTTAGAGCCATTTTGACAATGATTGTCCAAAAATGTTCATTATGTGTAATATATTATATATTTTAACGCATAATATATAATCAGGAGCACGGGCAATGTCACCGCCATCGCGATGCGCGCCTCCCGCCAACCGCAACCGCCACCTTCCTTCTCCATACTTAGGATTTCTTCTTTTTATTTCCAAATAAATTAATCCAATATCTTTCCCGCTTTCGAGCAATAATTACTGGTGACTAAAAAGGGTTCGGGTAGAGTTCAGCCGGTGGAAAATATTGTAGTTGTTGTATTGGAAGACTTGCACGGTTGTATTGGCGATTTCATAAGAATGGTGAAGTGACATCCGCTTCCCCCCACCTCATTCTCAAGTCTCAATCGTCTCTTTCGCCTATATTCAGGCTTTCGAGGGTCGTAAACGAACCTATAGATACGCGGTACGCCCTGATTAGATTGAGAAAGACAGAAAATATTATACAATAGGAAGCATGTAAATATAAAATTCAGCTAAAATATACATTGACCAAGAAAATTGAAAATTAAAAATTACAACATATACATACATAACAAAGGGTCAATAATAAGTAACATCTTTCAAAATTGTTAGATAATAAAATATTTATAAAAACAAAAACCCCGACTGCATAAAAAGACTAAAGAAATATAAACAAGCCCAATAGTTTATTAGAATTAACAGTCAAGTCGAGTCAAGACAAACAAATTCTTGAATTTAGTTTTTAAGGTAAAGTACCTTAATCAAAAACCCTCTTTGGTCAGTTGAGCCACTTTTATGGTAAAAGATGAAATATCATATCTTTTTATTTTTTCGCCATACCATTTCATAAAAATGATGTCACAAAAAAAGTGCCTGAAACCATTTCAACACTTAGTTTGTATAAACAACGTGGATAAAGTCATGAATTGCTTTAAACAGCAGGCGCTGAGATAATAAAGTTAAAGTATTAGATATATTTTTATTTTTTTTTATAATTTCAACCATCCAAGTTATAGATATACAGATAAAGATACTATATGAAGAACAATGGGAATATAGAAAAAGCATCTTAACAAAAGAAACGACAAAATAATGTTTGAAATTTATCATAATATGTTCTTTTTTTTTCTTTTTTTAGCTTCACTTTGTTTTGTTGTTTCACACTGCCAATTAAGATACTTCCGGTGTCTACATTCAATTGCGTATTGAAGAGCGGTACTCCAATGCCGCGCTTTGCTTCATTACCAGGCCAGGATTAGCAAGTGAGGTTAGTCGTGGCGCATAGAGTAAGAGCAGCAGGTTGTAGGTTCGTTTCCCGAGAAAATTCAATATTTAATATTTTCATATCCTTGTTCTAGTAATATGTCGTTGATATTAATATTAAAAGTAGTATGTAAAATAATGTATGCTTGATATTTACAACTGCGTTTCCATAAACGACGTACTTCAAAATAAATGGATTAATAAATATGTAGCAAAAAAGTTTAATCAAAATCCATCCAGTAGAGTTCTTGTGCGAAAGGCAAAGAGCAGACAGACAGATAATAATTAAAAATATATATTTTTGGTTACTGTTATTTATATAAAGTAATTTGATGCATGTTTTTAGTATAAATTTAATATCCAAAATTTCCCCTCTTTTACGGTTTTATTATATTTTTAATTTCTCAATACAACGTTAATTGGCCAATATCAAGTAATTTTGCACTCTACTGGAACACTCTAAACTGCATTAATCCAGTATTTTTTTCTTATTTACTTATAACTAACTATCTTAACCTGCAGCTTCACCTCTGTGGGCAAATGGAGTAGAAATAATTAGAGGTGAGTCTCACAGATAATGTGGGTTACATCGAAACGATTAACGTGATATATTACATCTTTATGTTAAGCGATAAATGGACTATACCATTTAAAAATATTTTTTCAATTCCGACCAAGATTTTTTAAAATTAGGGCGTACATCCTGTAACAGTATGTACCTTGGGTATAAGTTAAATATAAATAAATAAATAAAATAAAATATGCATGGCAGTATACATAAATAACATAGTTAATTATAAATAATACAAACTATATATTTTATATACCATATTAATCGAGACGAGTTCGTGTATTGTCGTCCCGAGTGTCGCGACCGTCGTTCTGTCTATATAGGTGGGTGCAGAACTCGGAAGGCAGCGGTCGAGTCGAACTCTTAAGTAGTACGGTACTAATAAATATGATGCACATAAAGACTCGTACCAAATGTATAATAAATATAATATGATAATTCAAAGCCTATGATGGCACGATCTTTTAGGATCGAATTTCTTATAAAGGCAATATATGTGTAGGGGCGACACATATTGTGGATCCAAGTGATCTTTGAACAATATTATGATATTGAATGTTGCTTGACGTCGCGGAAACTGACGTGATGGGCTTATGCGAACTGTTATAGCGACATTAACTATGTCGTGGCTGCTGCCGTCTGGCAGTACGCTCGCGATACGTAAGCTATGCTTGTATGGCGTTGGTCATTGATATATTATATACCACTTCTACGACTTGGTATACGACTAGTAGGTGTGCGATGCTATTTTATGTCCCAGCTCTGGTGTATGTAGTAGTGTCCGCCTGTCTCGTACGGGTGTGTGGTGCTATTTTATGTCCTGGAACTCTGGTGTATGTAGTAGTGTCCGCCTACGGTTCGAGACACGACCTTGGGGTGTGTGCCGTGCGTTTATTTAACATATCGGCCGCCATGCGGTAGTGCGTTCGTTCCAACGACTTATATTGATCTCACAAATCAATCAACATCACGAATCACCATTCTAATACAATCTTAATATAAACAAGCGTAACAAGTACCTTCGGAAAGATCACACACAAACGTCCCGGAGGGTTCAACGATGACTGTAAAGCCGCGGTCTGGTCGGAATCCACGGTGTAGGGGCGGGGCGGTGCCCGTACTCTTTCTTCCTTTTATTATAACTAGTTCGCAGTTATAGTGGAGGGGAAGATAGGACGCGCTCTAGGCATTTCCTCGGACGAGCTTCGAGTTATGACAATGTCATATTGTCGAGTTTCCAGTTATCTAAATAACTGACACAAGAACAACTTCTGGTGGCAAATGTCTTATTAAAGCGATACCTTCTAATGGCATAATATAAAATTCTTAACTCTGTTACCTCTGAATCTCTAAAAGATTTTGGGTTCTTCACGATCACAGCTATAAACGGTTCTAACCACTAGACACATCACGAGCCAAGGCATTATTTATTAAATAATATTTTAAAAGGTGTTTGGGATGTCAGTTACAATCCGAACAAACAAACCTTATCAATCAATATTGTATACTTAAATATTGTAAATGCTATTGCCGACACCACGCACAGTTTAAAATTAGACTAGTTTGACAGTTTTTGAATTTAGACAGGAATAAAGGTAAGATTAAAATAAAATCATTAAATAAAAAATAATAATATCATAATATTTAAAAAAAAATCAAAAATTTTATACAATAAAATTAATCTTTTGAAAATTCTAAACACCGTAAAGTTATCATAAATAATGTGTCAATGTCGTTAACGTCCCCGAGCTCTCTTGCACCTGCGCGTGCGACGCCAGTATCAGGTGTGCCGTGTGATATGGCGGAAGTCATCGCCCGCAAACTTGCTCGTGCTTTCTCTTACTATCTAATATGTTAATTTTTGATAAAAGTTCATATATGAGTGCAGTTTTATGTCAAATTATTAAAGTGAATCAAAATTATTAAGTGTAATGTATACAAATAGAAAAAATAAAATATATAAAATAAATATATAAAATATAATATTTAACTTAAGGAAAACGATGCAGAGAACAATCAAACGAGTTCGATGATACCAAATCAATTTACACCTAAAACAAGTAAATAAATTACAAGAATATGGCGCGTGATCAAATGGAGAGCTCTAAGAACAGTGATATTATAGTAAATAATGTAGAGAGTAGAAGAAGCGTAGATTCTTCAAGATCGAAGGCCTTGAAGGACTCAAACGAGGCACTCGAGCTGGCCCTCGGAGAGTTGGGTCATTTCGGTCTCTATCAGCGCTACGCACTGTTCTTGCTATGCATCCCGAACCTTTTCGCCGCTATGTACTCCCTGAACTACGTGTTTGTTGCTGATCTAGTGCCATTTCGGTAATCTTTGTTAATTAAAAAAAATCTATTAATTATGATCAATAGATAGTACACTTAACGACAGAATCGTCTTTTTATTATTCGTCTTTTAGTTAGTGCCGCGTAACGAAATTTAATAGGATTATATATTAATTAATTATCGTAAATCTAAAGAGATTGAAAACCAACATTCTTGTTGTCAGTCATATCTCACCATTATTTTATCATTAGTTTTATTAAGAGTCATTAAGATCTCGTTTATAGATAATAGTAATTAAGAATGTGATGATTTTTAATTCAATGTTTGGTAAAAATATGAAAAATGATGTTCAAGTATGTAATAAATATGTACCTACGTATACCATTATCAGTATTTATATTATGCTAAGTAATGATGATTTTTTTGACAAAAATATTTCTTTCAATTAAACGATTTAATTTCTATTAAGACAACTATATAAAATAATTTAAGATAAGAATAATTTTTTTCACACGACACAGATGAAACTACTGGGAGCACTAATAATAAGGATTTCTCGAAATCGCTAAGGAACCGCAAATATCTTACTAAATTTGCTGATTATAATTAATTATTTTTAAACATTTTTTAAAGTGTTATTCCACACTTAGGAAAGAAAAATACTTATTTTGGAAACCGACCAGGAGGACTGACTCCTGGTCGGTTTCCAGGAGGCGCGGGTTCGAGTCCAGCTGCGTTCTAATTTTTATACGTGTTCTAAATAAGTATAATAACGCACAACGATGACTTGAGAAAAAAACACAGAAACTCTTCTTTATTATGACTGCTTTCTTTTAAATTCATTGAAAATATTCGTATATTCTATCTATCTTTTCAGTTGTGATTCTATCATGGTATTCATCTGTGAGCAAAAATATGTCACTATTTGCCCATTATTTCTTATTGAATAAAATTTTATAGACAACTTACTTGTGTCCCCTTATACAATATGTTTTTGAAGTAATAAAATAGTATTGGTGTCTTACATAATAGTCTAGTTCCGCCACTCGATACGCAATGCCTTCAGAACTTGGTGGAAATTGGGGGAACGGAGTGTCTTAACACTAGGTTCTTTCTGCCTACCCTGCTGTGTGCAGGATACAGCGTGAAGCTGATTTGATTTAAACAACATATTAATTCAGAAATTTCCGTCTTTGCGCTATACATTTACTGTTGTTTACACGAATGAGTATGTACATTTATATGTAGATATATAAGTTCTTCGTACACATGGTATTGTTAGCTTGTAACGCGTGAATAATTACAATTCGTAGCACGACTATTTAAATGTTCTATAAAACCTTGAGATACTTTGTGTATAATACGCACTGTATTAAAAATACAATTCCTTAATTATACTATCAAATAAGCATATATTTTTAATTGTAAGAACTTAAGAGGCCAGTCGTGGCGTAGAGGCACAAGCAAGTGATTGTAGGCCACTGGTAGGGTTAGATCACTACTTGGTGAAATTATTATTTAATATTTCAATTTACCCAACACGCATAGCCTCCAGAATTCGTCGGTAAGTGGGAAACGGAGTGTCTTAACACTACGGCTCCCTCTGCCTACCATGATACAGCGTGAAGCTAAAAAAAACTTTAATTTTATTCTAATTAGAAAAAAATGCTATTGTATTGTACACAATCTATTATGTTAATACAATCGATACATAATAATAAAAAAATGTTTAATCTTAGTTTTATGCAAGGGCGTGTATGAAAAGCACTTTAACTAAACAAATATATATTATTCCTAGATACTAGAAAAAGCTTCAGGATTCGAACCCACTCTATAAGTACCCTATATCTTTTATTTTATTAATACTTTCTGTTTCAATGTGTAATGTATCCCTTCTAGCTGTACGGTGCCTGAATGTGAACAAAATGGAAGTTTCTTTGATAATTCCACTATAGTGGATCTACTCCCTGAAGATCAATGTCGTCGCTTCACGCCGCTCACTCCTGACCAGCTGAGCTGCGCAAGAGAAGACTATCATACAAACAATACTATCCCATGTGATGCCTTTGTGTATGAAAACATGGGCACTATATATGCAGAGGTATATAAAAAAATGCTTCACGCTGCATCCCACCGGTGACCCGCATATGGAAACCCAGTGTCAAGATTCCCCGTTTCTCATTTTCCATCTAATTATGTAAGACGTTGCTCATCGAATGAAGGATATGAAAGCCGCGCTTTATCTTGTTACCAGAGCAGCAAGGAATTGGAAAACAACCATGCCACCGAGTGGAAATCGAATCCACAACCGTTGTATTTTCAATTAGACGCCTGTGCCGCTGTGCCTCGACGGCCCTAAGGTACGCGGTACAGAGCTACCTCAGAAGTAATGTCATATAATCTGCAACTGCTATATTTAGATTTTTTTCATTTGATTTAAGTTGAAATTTGAAATCATCATTATTTAATAGATATCTCAAATGTTGCAGACAAGTAAGATAATATTTTATCTCCACAAATTCGGATACTTTCTGTGTTTATGCTCTGGGCTTATCTGAAGATAATTTAAAGATAATAATAGATTTTCCCATAATTCATAAACTTTAATATCGTTCTAAAAATATTTAATTTGACAAATTTAGGTTCACAATAAGTAATTAAAAGAATAAATATTAGAATTCGTGCACAATTTCTCAATTATCCATTTTTTTTATTAACAGCGCGACGTTGTCGCTTCGATTCCTACTCGAGGAGAATGAATCTATAGTAATAAAAATAAAGGAAGAGTTTGTATGTTTGTTTAAATGCTAAGATCTCTGGAACCACCGGTTGGATTTACTTTTGTTTGGTATGAAAGCTACATTCTGTAGGAATGCTATAGGCAATGAAACATATTATTTCTTTAAAATTATTTATATAATTTTCTAGTTTGACATGGCTTGCAAGGAGTGGCAGCGCACCCTGGTGGGCACAGTGCGCAACGCGGCGTTGCCCGTCGCTCTCATTCTTACGGGATTTGTGTCAGATGGGTAATATTATTTTAATGATTTTGACGTTCGAATCCAGGAAACCAAAAAACACAATGTTTTGACACTAGGTTTTACTTCACAAAAAAAATTAAATATTTTTTATTTATTATAATAGAATTCACCTAAATTCGTAATGACAAAGTATATTAAGTTAATATTGAAAATTTTATATTTTATATAAAAAAAATATCACTCTTCATAGGTGGGGGCCGACGCACAGCATTCTGCATTTTTGCAGCGTTCGCGGGAGCTCTGGGCATCGTGAAGTCTTTCGCGCACAACTATCAACTCTACCTCGCTATGGAGTTCTTTGAAGCTGCTTTAGGATACGGCTTCAATAGCGCGGCGTATGTCATGAGTAGGTTGTGTTCTCATCTTTTATCTCATAATTTATGTATATAGATGAATTGATATTGTTAAGTAGTAATCCGGCACTATTTATAGCACGCTTGGGCAGTTAAGACCAGTTTTACTAAATGCTTATCAAATTTATAAATTTGTATCAGATGATTCAAATTGATAAATTTTATATAAGTTGAAATTTGGAAGATGGAAATTTATACAACAAAATGATTTAATAAAAAAAAATTCTCTGTCTATCTCGCCTTTATGACGTTATGGAATTAATCTAGATAAATAATGCATCTGCATAACTATGCACAATAAAAATTATATACATAATTTTAAAAAATGCTGATTTTAGTGGTAGAGCTGGCGCGTCCTTCACTTCGAGCAGCCTTTGCCTGCGCGACCGGCGTGGCCTACGGCTTGGGCGGCGTGCTTTTCGCCTTCATCGCCAGCCGCGTCCAGTACTGGCGGGATCTTTTACGAGTTATACACGCGCCTGCGCTGCTGCTGCCTCTTTACTGGCTGCTGCTTGACGAGAGTATACGCTGGTTGCATGCTACCAAGCGAAAGGAACTTGCGGTTATTACAATTCGAAAAGTCGCTCGGTGGAATAAGGTGAATTTTATTAACCAGACAAAACTTAATTACATTAATAATTAACCTAATTCTGTCACCATCAGGTTATATCACGAGAATGACTGGGTCATTTATGTAAAACGCAGTCTTCGAAATCCGATAATTCTATATGAAAAAAAAAAACAAACACTAGACCAAAAAAAAAGTATTATTGTACAATACAGTCGACGAGTTCTGGCCGCGATGAAGTAAGACTTTCTGAAACTTTGCGCTTTGTTCACTAACTTCAGAACGATTCGCCGACCGTACTATAAATAATTCCTTTAATAATCATACTATATGTTCCAGGTTACTTTAGATGAAGACGTGTTAAAAGTTGTCGAAGAAAAAGATGATGGAGTTGAGGAAGGAGAAGTAAAATCAAAGGACAATCCTTGGCTAAATTTGGTCAAATCTCGCGTATTAATGCTCAGATTTTTGATGTGCTCTTGGTGCTGGATATCAACTTCCTTTGTATATTACGGGCTCACTATCAACTCTGTTTTGCTCTCTGGTGATAAATACACAAATTTTGCGCTAAACATGGCGATGGAAATTGTCGCTTCTTTGCTCATCATGATGGCTCTGGAGCGCTTTGGCCGCAAGAAGAGTATTTTCGTAGCTTTCTTAATATGTGGCGTCGCTTGTGTCACTCCTTATTTTATATGTAAGTTATTTACAGATTTTTTCTTCTTGAAATAGTGTTTAAGCATCCATATACTGTAATAAAAAAGAATTAAAAAATTAGCTTCACGCTGCATCCCGCACACAGCAGGGTAGGCAGAGGGAACCTAGTGTTAAGACATTCCGTTCCCCACTTTCTGCCGAATTCTGGAGGCATTGCGTGTTGAGTGGCAGAACTCAACGCCGCACTTAACCTCGACACCAGAGCGAAGAAATGGAAATATAAATTTAAGTAAATATTTCATCTCCTCGAGTGGGGATCGAACCCACAACCAGTCGGTTTTGCAATCACACCTCGTGCCGCTGCGCCACGACCGGCCTCATATACTGTAATAATATGTTGTTTTTTTGTGTTAGCTCATTCCGGGGCAAGCCTCGGTCTATTCTTCGTGGGCAAGCTAGCAATATCATTCGCATTCAATTCCCTGTACGTGTACACGGCGGAGCTGTTTCCGACCAGCTCGCGGTCGTCAGCGCTGGCGGCGGTGTCGCTAGTCGGCCGCATCGGGTCCATACTGGCACCGCAAACGCCTCTACTTGTATGTCATTTTCTTAAGAATTTAAGATTACCATAGAAGCTATAATATATTTAGTCTTGGCAATGAAATTGTCAAAAAAAAAATGATATATTTATAACATTTGAATATTACAGTTAACTTAGTTACCTATGAAACTAAGCTTTTAATTTAATAAAAAGTCATTAATGAATAAAGTCGCAAGGAAAAATTTATTATTATGCTAAAATTATGTCTTAAATGAAGCACAACATCATATATTTACTATTATTACTACTAATAATAATATTTTTCAGAGTATCTACATACAAGCACTGCTGTACGGCGCGTGTTCAGCATCCGCAGCACTTCTCGTATTATGCGTGCCGGAGACGCGCCGCGCTCCGCTACCACAGCACGTGGCCGCTGCGGAACGCTTACGACCACCCGAGCCGGAGTTAAACACCGCACCTGGTACTACACAGCTATAAATATTGACTCTACGTATGTAGAGTTCGAGAAGTCTGATACTATGTACATAGATTTTTGTTTATTGATTAAGATTAAAATATTTAGCAAATAAAGTATTTTTTCTTACATCGAAATTATCATTAAATCAGTATTTTTAATTTCAATGGCCAAATAAATTTATTTACAGTATATACGACAAGATTTCTGATATTGTTTTTACTTTTTTTTTCTGATATGTAGTTTTTAGAGAGAAGACCTAAATTTAATATGTAAAATGGTAAATAAAATATTCTTAACATTTTCAAAGTGTTCGAAATAAGTATTGTAAATAAAGTATTTTTTGCTATTGCAGTTAATGATCGTAAACTTTTATTAAAATATATTTAAAATGTTCTACGTAAAAAAAAGTTTATATAATAATAAATATTCTTCCTTGGTTAACATTAAAAAATCAGCTTCACACTGTATCCCGCATACAGCCTATCCTAGGCAAAGGGAACCTAGTGTTAAGACACTCCGTTGCCCCCCTTTCCGCCGAATTCTAGAGGTATTGTGTTCTGAGTGGCGGAAATCAACGCCGCGCTCTGCCTCCACACCAGAGCGAAGAAATAGAAATAAATTTAAATAAATATTTTATTTCCTCGAATGGGGATCGAACCCACAACCAGTCGCGTTTACAGTCACAGTTTGTGCCTCTGCGCCACGACCGGCCTCATTAAAACATACAGTTTAACGATAAATAAGTTAACATTAAATTATAAATAATTTATTCACATATGATACTGAGGCACTGAACGCAGGTTAAATTACCGTAATGAACTTATTAATATAGAATTATTATAAAAGATTATAAATATATTATTGGCACAGAAAAAATACATTTATGTTATGATAGTATCAACGCCCCGATTTATAAAACAAGACTCAACTGAAGTAAGGATTTTTTTCTAACATTAAGTTAGAAATTCTCTGACATGAAGTCAGAGAATTTCTAACTTAATGTTAGTCTGTATAGGCTCAAAATTATGAGCATTACGTGTATGGTTTTTTAGAGTTCCGTATCTCATAAGGAAAAAATGGAACCACGCACCATGTTGACTGTCTATCGGTCTGTCAAGACCAATTATCTCACGATCGTGTGAATATATCAAGCTAAAGAGTTTAGCATCAAATATCTAGGTCTTAGTCTTAGAGCACTTAGAAGTTACGAGCATATAAGTATTATAACTTGCAACTTATATTTATAGTTAATTTCATACAAAATGAATAGATAGGTACGCAAACTTAAGTTTATCAACTTTTATAAGTTGTACTTCCCGTTAACCTAAAATCCTGGAATTGGTACAGACTCTACGGTGTAGGAGTCCTACTTACACTTGATAAGTTTTTTTGTAAACTCGCGCTGTATTCCGTATATAGCGAGGTAGGCAAATGGAACCTAGTGTTAAGACACATTTACATTGACATTCCCATTTTCTTGTTGAATGATAACCGAACCTACAACCGCCAAATTTACAGTCAGCTATGCCGTGAAATATAATTATTATACATTTATTCATTATTGTATAATAATATAATAATTTTGTGATAAATGATTGCATTCTGTCTCAAAGTCCCTGTCGTTAGTCGTCACTTGTTGTGTAATACCATATCTTTTATTAGATAAAAATAATCTTGTGCTATTTTAAGATTATCTCGACAAACACTCTGATTGTGGTCTCGCTAGTGAGAGATGAGTTTGAAAAGGTTCAGTAGAAGATATCAAATTATTCTCACCTTTATTAGTGTTAAGTATATTTTTTACTCAGATTAAATATAATATTTAAGATAATAAATGATGCCTGTGGCCTTGTGGACTAACGTTATCGTTAGTACGCGTGTTTTACACAAACAATAATATCCAATTAGTTCTCGATCTTGATAAAGAGTTAAGCTTGAACAAAATTCGATAAATACCGAATTTAAAAAAAAGGGACAAAATTTTGTATACTTTACCAAATAAAGCGGATCTCTAATATTTTCTTTATTTATTATTTACAAACCTAAATTAGAAAAGAAGGAAGGCGTGGAAGGTAATTGATAAGAATTTTTATAACAGAAATATCTGATCGTAGCTACCATAAAACGTTGGAGATTAAGATTCCGATAATTTCATTGGAATGTGAATCTATCGACCGCTACTTGCGGTTAGGACATAAAAAAACAACACGAGTAAACCCTGTTCCATTTTATTTATTAATAACTTAATATTATTCTTTATGACAAGGAAGACATGCTTTTTAGGTGTTTTTTTTTATTTTAAATATTGTTTTTAAATAATAAATTTTACTTAAATGTAAATTGTATACTTTTGGTCGCATTTCAAATACAAATATTCGATACTACGCTAGTAATTTAGGACGCCATTATCAGTACGTACCATTATTTTTATGGAATTATAAAAATATTTATGTAATAAAATCAGCTTCACGCTATATCCCGCATACAGCAGGGTAAGCAGAGGTAGCGTAGTGTTAAGACACTCCGTTCCCCACTTTCCGCCAAACTCTGGAGGCATTGCGTGTATGCGTGTATGTGCGTAATATAATGTTATAAATTTACAAATAAAAAATATAAATTTAAATATTTATTCTTTATATATAAAACATTTCCTACTTAACTTTTGATTCTAATTTTTTTTGACATAGGTACATTTCATAATAAAATATATTTCTTGTATATTTCCTAATGATTGACTATTTTCTTTAAAATTTTATAAGAAATTTAAACGTGTTTTTTTTTCTAAATTTATAATAGGTAAACGTAATATATTCAGGAGACAATGGAAATATTTTACAATCAATTTAGATTACACGTTCTGATAACAGTAATGACATGTGATAAGACAAATGAATAGGGATTTCATGTATTGTTTGCAGAATGCAATAAATAGTTATAAATACTATACGTTTTTGTTTTAAAACTTTTACTTTGTAGAAAAAAATATATATTTTAATGTACACACTAACTTCTTCATATCTAATCATTTTAGCTAATAGTCTCTTAACAATATTTGTACAAAAATATTATTTAACTATATATACACAAATTTATCAAGTACACATTACATATTTTTTTGATATTTAAAAATTACTGTTATTTTTATATGATATATCAGTACAGTACGACAGTGGTCCAACTCGGGTTCTCAGTCTTCTAGACGCAATGCTCGGCTCCTTACTATTAATTAAATACCTTACTATTAACTACCTAACCATTAGTACAGTCATATCATATTTGAATTTGTTTGAGCTAGCAAATATTGAATATATCTTAAAGTAACAATATTTTATATATGTACATAATTTTTTTCAGTTCTTGGAAGACATAAGTTGCTGATGTTTTATATTATTCTTTTTATTCCCCTCTATAAGGCGGGTCGTGCGTCACGCGGGGACGGGGGCGCGGGGGTCGGGGGTCGCGGGGGTCGTGAGGGGCTGTAGCTCGCGGGCGACGGGTGCAGGTTCGGGGGGCCGCAGTCTGGAGTAAACGAGGCGCAACGCCACCAGCGCCGCGAGCGTGAGCGCCGCCGTCGACGCGAACGTGGCGTCGGGGCCGCGCCGCGCGTACACCGCCGCCACGAACACTGGGCCGAGCGCGCGAGACGCGCAACCCGCGCCCGTCAGCACGCCCATCCAGACGCCCTGCGGCCGCGGACCCAGCACCTTCGAGAACAACGTTTGTATGAGCGTCACGCCCAGCGGGTACCCCACCGACACGCACGCGTAGCCCGCTATGAACTGCGAGCGCCACAGCGCGCGCGACGTCGCGCACCACGGCTGCGCGTGCTGCGGACACCCGCCCCCTGCCTCCGCCTGCCCCACTCCCTCTCCCGTCAGAGGGGGGGCGTGAGGGCCCCACGGGATACATAATATGGACGCCATGGCGGTGAGGAGGAACCCACCCCATAGCAGCAGCGCTCTGTAAAACAATTTTTGCCCATTAGACAATATTATTAATAATGAATAAGACATTCTGATTTATATCGTTCAAGTTAGGTTCTTACACCTCTATTTATTGATATACTCTACATTTACTGATCGGCATATACATAGAACACAGGTAGTACATTATAAATAGAGTAGTGTAAAGAACCCTAAAAAGTAAAAATAAAAGAATCCAATCAGTACTCATACCTCTCCTCAAATATCTTGGTCAGCGGCGTAATAAGCGCGAACACTACACAAGCCACGAGTGCGCCGGCACTCATGAGCGCGCCCATGTACTCCAGCGCCTGCTCCTTGCTCCACGCGAACTGGTCCATGGTGAGGGAAGTGGCGAGCGTCTCCAATAGCACGAAGTTGAACACCAGCACGAAGAACGCCGCCACCAACGTCCAGCTGCTGATGTAGTCCGGTTTGATCGCTTTCAGAGCTTCCTTTTCTGAAATATCAAAATCATGATTATTTCCTACTATATTTTACTAACTTAATTTTTAATTATGTATCAATAAGACAATCTTGAAGGCTATTTAGAAACATTTCCTGGCGCGGGGTTTGGTTTATTTTAAAATTTTCTTATTTCTGATATGAATAATATAATACATATTGTAATAGCTTAGAGCAAAAATATTTTCATATTTTGAATGTATTATTAGTAATCAAACCTCCTTGGCTGTACTGCATGTAACTGGGTGGTTACATTCAGTACAGCCATTACATGTAACATTCTGAAGATAAGATTTGTAACATGTGACATTCTGAAGATGCAATAAATAAAAAATAACTAGTTCCCGCCATTTTTTATTATTTTCAAGCAAGAAAAATGAACGTATGTGACGAAGAAATTCGATACATTTAAAAATTTTATTATAAAAAAGGTTAAAATGCGACGAACGCCGCAAAAAAAAATAGTAAAATTTATGCGGATTACAGACCTAATGCAGTATCAATAAGAGTAGCACAGATGTGGCTCCAGCGTTTCAAGTCTGGAAATTTTAGTGTGAAAGATGAGGTTTCGCTCTGGACGTCCTGTCACAGATAAAATCAGTGCCATCTTTGATACAGTGGAGCAAGATCGATATATTAGTAGCTACGACATTGCTGAAGAACTGGATGTTGATCATAAAACGTAATTTACGAAAGTCTGGGTACAAGAAAAAACTTGACATTTTGGTACCACATGATCTCACAGAGAGAAACATAATGCAACGTGTTTCCTCTTTAGGAAGAAGAAAAAGAACTCTTTAGGAAGCATAAAGCTAGCCACAAAAGATCACTGTGAACAACTACCTATTAGATTTTTTTACATACTTTTTCCCATACAGAAATGGGATGATGGCACAACTCAAAACGGCACATACATATTATATAATAAATAAAAAATAATACCTAAAAAAATCCTTCGTATGAACAATACCAAAATGCTTTTGCCCCGACCTTATTCCCTACTGCTAAGGAAGGGTTATAGTATAATCAAATTTACATGATACTATATGTACAATCATATCACAATAACAATCTAATATCCTTGCTAAAAATAAAAAGAAAATACTTTAAAGAAGTGTGTGTGTGTGTTTTTTTTATTTCAAAACTAGTTTTTAGATTGTAAGTAACAAAGTGAAATTAATTATCATATGATTAATAACTACCTGTATCTTTGCCATGAGCCAACATTGCTTCCCTCGCAGCGATCTTCCTCTCTTTAAAACAGAAGGGCAAGAACAGAATAAAGTTGATAAGTCCCAACACTGCATTTATCCATCCGGCAGCTGTATACATGTCCAGTCGTATTGGCTGTATGTGCTCCCCTAGGGGAGGGTAGGGCTGGCCGGGGCCGAGCGGGGCGGCGGCGGCCTGCAGCGCGGGACCCACCACGAAGCCCAGCACCTGCGCCAGCGACGCGCCCGCCACCGCGCGCGTTCTCTCGCCCTCGCGCGTCGCCGCCGACAAATACGAACGCGCTACCGCTACATTTGCTGGAAGGTAACATTAAAATATTTCGATGTTATGGTTAATTACAACAATTTTCGGATATTCCTAAATTAATTATAGTCAAAACATCAATACACAACATGTTGAGCCATGTTCAGACTAAGTCAGTGGTGACGAAGCAACCTAGTGTAGAATTCCAGTTAGAACAAACCTAGACTAATTTTACTAATTTACTTACATCAAAAAATTTCAAAACTATATTCTTGTCCACAGAACTTGGTATCCATTTATATTAAAATATAGTTGTTGGTAATTACTACTAATAAAAACACTGACTTCTACCAATAAAAATATTGTTTTTAACGACAATTTCATATAGTTTAAGTAATCATTTAATCATTTTTCCGAACATAAAAAAGTTACCTACACCAATCAATTATTTTTTTATATGTATTTTTTTTATTGGTCACACAACTACCATACTTAACGCATGGTTGCGTCTCACGAGATACAAGGCTGAAAATAATATTCCATCATTAGCCACTTAGGATGTGATTATACAAATTAGCCGTCACTTTAATAAATAAATAAAACCGGTCAAGATCGAGTCAGATTCACCGATGAATGGTTCCGTAGCAGCAAACAAGAAACATATATTACCACCACCATTATTATATTATTCTTGATATACTATTTTCCGACTTCAAAAAAAAAAGTTTCTCAATTCGAGTAAATGATATTTTTATTGGGAATTTCTATTCCCCCATATTTCTTAAACCACAAAACCTATTTTTTTTATTCAATTTTATAATTTCATTTTTCTACAATTTTCTTCTCCGTAGTTCAAAAGTTAGTGGAGAGGGCAGACGCTTTTCACCACTAGAAGCAAATAATGTTTTTTTAATTCCTCATTTACATGTATAGACTGCTGCCCTTAGTAATTTATTTATTAAAATCATACTACATCATTATATAGCGGTTAGGTACATAAGATACACCTATCTCTTCAATCATCTTTCAATTTATCCATATCTCCGAGTAAAATGATTGTGACATATGGATGGATAGACAAACGGACATGATGAAATTATAAGAGTTACGTTTTTTGCCATTTGCCTACAGAACTTATTTAAATAAATTTCCATTCATTCAATAAAAGTATCTATATATTGTATTACAAGTCAAGTAGCAAAAATATTAAATATATTTTCGCGATTATCGGAAGGCATTGTGCTCTACCTGCACTGTCGCTCTTATAACATACAGTATGGAAGCGTCTACGCTCCTTTTACGGGAGCAGCATAAACGATAAAATATTTCAAACCCATACCTAAAGAAATTAATCATATCTTGATCAATTTCTACAACAGTTTAGACGTAGGATTTTTTTATTTATTTCACAATGTTTATCCATTCTGTATTCCGTGTGACGCAGTTGCAACCAATAACCTACTAGTACAAAAATACTACTAAGCGTTGCCGATCTAAAAAATATACAGTAGAAACTCTATTATCCGGCCCTCAGTTATACGGATTCGCGATTATCCGGACTACAGACCAACTGTATTAAATGTACCTACAAGTCGTATCAATGCAAGCATGAACGTGTCGAATCAGGCACCACCCCGCCCGCGCCGCGTTCCATCCTCGTACATCTTAAGATATCTTAATAAACATTGATTTTCACTTTATGTATTAATTGTTTTAATTAACCTTTGTGTTATAAGTTTAACTCACTACGTATGTGCATACTTACATATTCTAAACACCCGATTACCCGACTTTCCATACTTTGGATTATCCGGATTTTCGATTATCCGAATGCCTACCAACAACTATTAGTCCGGTTAATCGAGTTTCTACTGTACTAGGACAAGAAAGGGATATTTCGTCTTATTTTACGCAATTCAACATCTCCCCAATTACCTACGACTCGATTTCGCGAATGAAGCGTGTGGGGCGTTATCGCTTTAATATGTTTGTATCTGTGTGGGTCACTCTTGATAAATAGCCTTTTATTTCACAATATTTTGTTTGAAAAAATCTCTTTTGTTTTATTTCTATATTTTTTTTATAGAGTAGTTAAAACTGTGCTTACATTTAAAGTGGTGATGACAAAAACACTCTGTATATCTCTATTATACTAACACTTAAATGTTATTATTATGAAGAACACTCAACACTCAATATTGTCTTATGTCATGATTTTTGACACAATTTAGATTTTCCATTTTTAAAAGAAAATAAATAGAAAAAATAAATAGAGTGACCTTGAACCCTTTTTTACTGTATAATTTATTTTTTAATTTCAAACATATTATGTGGACAACGGAGGGACAAGCAAATAATTTCTCTCAGCCCTCTTATTTACGATACCACAGATGCCTTTGTGCCGTGTCATTTAATAAAAATAAAATGTCACATAGGCTTCGTAATAATAATTAGTCATGTATCGGATTCTTAACACAACAATCGAAGTAATCGAGGTCAAAGCATTTGTTTAATCTCATTAACAAATGTATTATACTTTACAATAAAATTATAACAGATTAGTGTCTGTACATGGAAGATATATAAGAAAAACAAAATATTGGTCATCAGCTTCATGCTGTATCCCGCACACTGCAGGGTAGGCAGAGGAAACCTTATGTTAAGACGCTTCTTTTCCCATTTTCCACCGAATTCTAGAGGCATTGCGTGCTGAGTGGCGGAATTTAACGCCGCGCTTTGCCTCTACACCAGAATGAAGATATGAAAATATAAATTTAAATAAATAATTAATTTCCTCGAGTGGGGATTGAACCCACAACCAGTCGCGTTTACAGTCAGTTTGTGCCCCTGCGCCACGAATGGCCTGGAAGTATAGGTTTCATTTAATAACGTAATAGAATCAAAAACAATGATTTTTAATTTTTTAGACTGTCTGCGTTTGTTCATGCTAATCTAAGAATCGCCTAAACCGATTTAATTGTAGTTTTCACTGTTGTATTATTTCAGATTTCTGTTACCATTTAGTGTTATTTGTTTTATTCCAATCGGCTTATAAATAATAAAGTTATACATATAATGAACGTGTTACGTTCTTTATAAACACACTGTACTGATGATGAAAAAAACAAACATATGTTGTACCAACAACATCATACGTTTGCTTTTTTTTATGTCAAACAATACGTGAGTGTATAATCTACAAACATAGTGAAATAACCTGTCACTGTACTGCACTGTCGCAGTGCAACGTCGACCCTTAGCGTTTTTTAAAGATATTTAATTTAGGAATCTCGAATTACTTCCCTGAGGAAGGTTCCAAAAGGAAGAAAGAAATGTGGTCCGTACGAGCTCGACTTTATGTAGTTTGTGACAGTCCAGTTTGTTCCCCCCCTCCCCTATGCGATGAGGATAAAAATAAAACCTATATTTATTTTATACACAGCTTTACATGTTGTACTTACAGCCAGTAGTCATATTATGTACGTACAACTTGCAACTAAGTAATAATAGTTTACATAAATCAGCAGTTATTCATATTTATCTATACATTTGTTTCTTTACGAGTATATCTCACAGTTCAGCTAAGAGATTGTATTAGTTAGCAAAATTCATTCATAGAATTCTGGGATTTTTCAACAACATATAAATAAATATTAATTACGACCTTATATTATAATGGTTTTTTTTTTATATTCACGCATAGTACCTACCAACCTTGGTTGTAGCGTCAATTGAATTAATGTAAAACTAGTCAGTTACTAGCCGATTGATATGGATAGCTAAAATATAGCATGTAGGTTCCTTAAAGGATGTGAAGGAACACTAAAAAGGATTTCTCAGTTTTTACGAAAATGTGATTTTTCTTTTTGTAATCGTCATTACTAAAGATATACCTATATATAAATATTATAGCAACAGTAATTAAGTCCAAATAAACTGAATTAATAATAAAATATAATACCAGAACTAATTCCAACTAGAGCCCTAGCCGCCAGCATCCAGTAATGCGCGTGAGGGCGCGTAAGGTGGAGGTGGGCGTAGAGCGTCGACGCGAACACGAAGAGCGCGAGCGTGGCCAGCATGGGAGAGCGCGCGCTGCCGGCGCGGTTTGCCCACAGCCCCAGCAACGGGGACGCGGCCAGCTGGCCCAGCGGGCTGGCGCCCACAGCCAGCCCCAGCGCCTCTTTGCTCGTGCCCGGCTGCAGCTGAAACACATCAGGAAGGTAATACTGTACAGGACTCTAACTATGTAATAGAGTTTTAAAATTATGAATTGTTAATAATGATAAAGTGCAGTACGATGTATAATGCTTTTAATTTTTTGACTATTTCAAAAGAAATTAAAATAGGTCAATAATAAGTTTACATTTTACTGAAAGGTTTTGTACTAAAATTTAAGTGAATTAGAAAACAAACTTTCTAAGAAATTTTCTAATAATATAACATATAAACTGTGGTAACAGAGCCGAATATTCAGGCAGTTTGTGCCAGGTTTTAAACAGATTGCTTACTTTACAAAAGCGCTTTGAGACGTCATTTAAATGTAGAGTTACATTTTTGAGACGATTTTTTTTAGGATGAAATAGGTCATAGAACACGTTTATATTCTTTTTTTTTCATTGTACAAATACTAATATCATGTTTACATTTTTTATCAGCTTCACACTGCATTCCGTATATAGCAGGGTAGCCAGAGGGAATCTAGAGTTAAGACACTCCGCTCACCAATTTCTGCCGAATTTTTCGAGGTATTGCGTATTAAATGGCGGAACTCAACGCTTTTGCATTGGTGCCAGAGCGAAAAAATAAAAATATTAATAAATAATAGTTCATTCCCCCGAGTGGGGATCGAACGCACAACCGTCGCCGTACAGTCACACCTATGTGATCCTGCGCCACGACGACCTCATAATCGTATTTCTATTAATATTATAAATACATTACGCAGCTTAGGCAATACTAATTCCTAGTATCTCAGTGTTACTGTCCGTCTGTCAGTAATTTAGAACAAATTTAGCAATTACTAACAATGTATTAAGAAATGGGAATGCGTATTACATTGTAATGATACATTAGTAGTCATTTAGATGTGTCGTTAGATATCTTCGACGTATTGTAAACATCTAAGTATAGCACGACGCGGTTCGTGACATTTTTACTTCACTGATATCGTTTAATTCAAGAAAAATATGTATGGTTGAGAAACATGAGCGGAAACGTGGCGACTATTTTTAAAGCAATTTCCCAATCTATAAGTCTTTGTAGCGACAACCGATCATTGACTACTGATCAATGTGACCTGCCATCATATATAACATATTGGAACTTTCTAACATCGACGTAATTTATAATCTAAATCAAAAGTAAAATGGGACGTACTCTAAATTCATTTGGCGTTTTGTTAATCGAACGTTAATCTTGTAGTTAATAAATATTTAAATATATAAGTTTTTAGAAACTATTAAGTATATTAATTTAAAAAAAATAACTTAAATCTAAAGTTAATTTAGTTTAGAGTTAATTTAATAAATAATAAACAAATGATTAATTAATAATTAATCATTTGTTTATTATTTATTTTAAGTAAGTTGAGGCCAGTCGTGACGCAATGGCACAGAGAGTGACTGTAAACGCGACAGTCTGTATTTCAAATCATAGTCGAAGAAATAAAATATTTAATATTTTCATTTCTACGCTCTCGTATAGAGGCCAAAGCGCGGCGTTGAGTTCCGCCACTCAGCACGCAATGCATACCCTGCTGTTCGCGGGATATACCGTGAAGCTGAAAAATATAAAAAATATATAAATACAGAGACTATATTAATATAGGTGAATCATTTTTAATGCAATTGTGCGTATTTGATAAGTAAGCCGTATTGAATAAGTAAGGCTGGCACGTCGCCACGTCGCCACACTGCTGCAATCCACACTTCGTCACTTGGCTATCGTTCACCGGAACTAGGGATCTTCGTACGGACCTCATACGAGTCATTACATCAATCACAAACATGCCACTCACACTGTTACATACACACATTTATAAAAATATCGTATTGAAACACAATTTTTTACACTTTCAAACTCAAAGTAGGTAATATTATGTTTAAATGAAATATTTGTTTTGTTCTTCTTACAATTCTGCCGTCATAAGGTAAAAAGGCATAATTAACAATTTCTACGAAATTGAGTTATATATATATTCGGCATCAGGAAAATAAGATTTATCTGCCTATTTTTTTGTTTATTTTTAGTAATAATATAAACAGAGATATCATAAGCCTAAAAGGCACAACTGCACCCTATTGCAAGTTTTAGTACAGGAAAAGGGCACATTGTGAGATGTTACTTTTATTCACCTGTAAAGGCGTATACCTTACATTATTGTAGTAGAAAAAAAGTCACAACTGTCATTTATGTCTTTACTACTAAAAAACACTTAATTAAAATGAAGTGACAAGGAAGAAGTATGCAAGGAATCACGCCAGTTATGCCTATCGGTTCGACGTCCTGGTAAGATTGTTTTGTAATTTATTTCTATACTTATACCATCGTTACTTACTGTACGGCGATATTCATTTAATGTGTCAGTGTATTCTTTATTTAATAATAGTAAATTGTTAAAAACGTTTTGGTATGGCAAAAATCAAAACCCAAATTTTTTATTAAGTAATTTTTAAAATAGTCTCTATAACCGAGTTTTTTAAGCGTTGTATTGCATATTTTTATGTTGAAATTTTTTAAATATCAAATGAATAGTGGTACGTTTTTCGGGAAATGTCTGTATATACAACTCTTTTAGCTAAATTAATATTATTAAATTATATTGTAATTACTTCATTTCTTTATTTGTACTTTTCTTTTACGTCGCATTATAACTTCGTAGCTATAAATGTCGAGAATGCTGAAAGACGAACTTTTTTACAAATACTTAAAAGCTTAGTTAGTGATTATACTATTATCTTTGTTAGTTATTACAATACGTCATCACGGAGTGCAGGATTTGTAGATGCTGCTTTACGCAACAAAAAGTTTGAAAACGAACAAATATCTGTCTCATCTAAAAGTGCCATACAAAACTCCGTACAAGCATCAAATGAAGAAATTTGGACATATTGTGAATCTGATGATTCAGTGTTAGACAAAATTTAAAAGTAAAAACATGTAAACATAACATTAGTAGCAATGAAAGCGACTGTGAATCCGACTTTACACCATATTAATAGGAACAGAAATTCAAATCAAATCATATAATGTCAATGGCGTGAGTGAGCACTCAATATATTATTTACCTTTAGATGAATTTAGAACTGCAGCCTTTTGCCCGCGGCTTATTGTTTTGAATCAAAGTTTTATGCCTATTGGGAATAAACATATACATAGAGGGACAAGGACTGGGACATACTTTTTCTGACCTAATAATGTCATAGCGTATCTGGTAAAAAAGAACTGTTTCTCTAAATGTTTTAAAATAAAGGTTTGGTTTTATCACAACTACCATTTTGTATTCATAGAAAAAAATTTTACATGTAATTCTACTAATAGTGTTACAAAGAGAAGACATAATTGAATAAAAGTGTCTTTTTATTGTAACACTTTGAAAATTTGGTTAAAATTTTTACAAAGAAAAGGCACATTTGGCTGTATGTGCCTTTAAATCGTAATATTTCTGATTTTACTCTATTTTTTATGTTAAGTTGAAAAGAAAAAAACGAATTATTTATTATACACTTTAAAAATAGAACTTTACAAAACCATGGTCTTATACTTACTATATAAATGCAAGTATTTACATTTGCACATTTTCGAAAAACCAATTTTATTGCCGTTTTTTTTCAACAAAACCAAAAAAAACTTTAAACCCCTTTTTCTCGATATTTACAAAATGTTAATTGTGCCCTTTATCCTTATGACGGCAGAATTGACGGCTCTTTAACTAGGTATTTCCTGATTTTTTTTATCTTTTAGACGCAAAGACAAGACATTTGAGTTGCGATAACGTTTGACTTGTTTTCAAAACTTAGATGTGAAATTATAGGCTTAATATTAACGTTATCTTTTACTTAATAAAAAGAATTATAATAAATGAACAACACTACGAATTTATATAAGCAATATTTAAATCTTATTAAAAGCTTTTCGTTTTAACACAGGGCTTCCAGGTTCCCTCTGTCAAAAAAAATAATAACGAAGAAAATCTCGTGGTATTTTATTTAATAGAATATGTAAGAGCCATATAGAGAGCGTGGACCTACTAGTTGGTACCTACAACCTAGGTATGTCAATGTCAACTAATATGCAGTTTAATCTTTAACGCATGAGATATTAAATTGATAGCAGATACGTTACTGTTCCGGTTCAACTTGTTACTTGACACTATCGTTGTAGATTATAATAAAAAATCAGCTTCACGCTGTATCCCGCACACTGCAGGGTAGGCAGTGGTAACCTAGTGTTAAGATACTCCGTTCCCCACTTTCTGCCGAATTCTTGAGGCAGTGCGTGTTGAGTGGCAGAACTCAACGCCGCGCTTGTCCTCATCACCAGAGCGAAGAAATGGAAATATAAATGTAAGTAGGTAAATATTTCATCTCCTCGAGTGCTATCCGTTTTTTGTCGTTAGGTAGATAGATACTGGTACATTGTTATACCATTCGAATGTGTAAAAAAATACACGAATTTAAATTCGTGTAATTATTATCTTTCGTGTATTCGTGTATAATTTTACTCTAGTTACTTCATTTCAAATTAATGTGTTTTTCCATTTTTGTTAGGGAATATTTTTTTATATTCATTTTCATTAATAAAGATTTAGTTAATGAAATTGTTCATCAAATTAAACATTTAATCAAATGTTAGTACAATTAATTTGCAAAACAACATTTTATTCAATAGGATTCCAATAGGAACCTACTAATACGTACTTCTAATATATAATTTTCTTTCCATCTAAAAATAACACTATTCCTAGTTCAATATTGAAAATACGATAAAAAATAAATATTTAAATATATTAAAACAAATTTAAAGATATTTGTTATAAATTTCACATTTATATTGTTTGTATGCATAGTATACTACACTCGGTAATTAACTAATTAATTTTTTTTTTGTTATAATCTGTGTTTTTTTTTATTTGAATAAATATGAATAATTTACAAAAATTCGAAAATTAAACTTATATCATGTAAGTTTTATTTATTTACGTACATTGGCGTATCTAGAAATATGTTCGTAAACAATGTTTTTTTTCGGTGCAAATTTTTTTTTAGAAAAATCTCTAGGGTTGGCACCAGACTATTCTGGGCATGGACCACCCGGCCCGCCCTCTTCTTACGCCCATGCTCACAGGACAGTTTTTTACGAAGTGACAATATAAGTGAATGAGAAAGTAATAAATCAGATCTCTATAACAATTTCATTCAAATCGAATTTTATTTTTTAAGCTTTCATATCTTTGGACAATGACTTTATTACATTAATGAACCGCTTTAATTAAAATTTACTAGAGTACATTTAGGATAATTTACCACCTTCAACTTGTGTATACAGATGATACATTAATATTATTTAATTGATAACAATAATATCACTATCGCTACTATTCTCACATTAGGAGTAATACGCTCGCGTCTTATCATTTATAAAATATATAATTAACACTCATAACATGTTCATATTATGAAAGTAGAAAACAAACAATACGGTCGCTGTGGGCTCATATCTACATGGAGGCGGGCAGACAGTTAAACAGGAGCTAAGCTAGACCACGCTACTGTTTATAGCTGTTGTTCTGTAGTGTTTGTTGTGATGCTTACCTTATCGAGGTAGGGCCATACGCCGGTGAGCACGATGCTGAACCCGAGCGACATCTGGAACATGGTAAAGTAGATGACGTATACGCTGCGCCAGCGCTCCCGCCGCTCGCGGGCAGTCTCCAACCCGTCCTCGGCCTCCGTGGGCCGCTCCCGCCGCCCCACAAGGCCCTTCAGCCACTCCATTGTGCTCTATGGTCCTTCACACACCTCACGTCAGCTGTTCTTATCTATTATCACTGCACGAGTATGTCCCAGCATTCCTGAGTACAATAGGAACAATAGAAAACTCCACAATGATTCGCGTCCAGCCGATGCGTCCGATGTAAACAAAGAGCTGTACTGTGTATCCTGCAGGCGGCTCGGCGCGCGTCGTGTTCGCCCTTCGCCTCTCACGCCAAGACTAGTATTGGAGAGCTCGTTCGTTGGCATCGTTCCCCACTCTACACTACTGACTGAGTCGAGTGACGACGACGTATGTAATCGTAACTACAGGCCGCTGGCTCAACGCTCACCACACGAGCGTTACATACAAATATATTGTTATCGCCAAATATTAAATAACAAATGCCAAAATATTTAGTTAACTATCACGTTTATTTTTAAACACCATTAACATTCGAAAATACAAAATATTTTAGAATAACTATTATTTTTATTTTTAATATAACTCCTACGTTAAAATAATAGTTTTTTCTGTTCAGCTGCTTTGCCATTTAGTTACGTCAAAATAAAAAAAATATATATTTTGAGATAATAACACGCAGAATCGACGACTAATATTTATTTGTTTTATTCAATTATGAGATTAAATTTCTAGGACCAGAATGTGCTAATATCACTAACATTTAGACTAATAAAACTTAGTGTTGTTAAATTATTTTTACTCTGTGGTCTGTGCACACTATGTGAAGGGAAAAGATAACATTGATTTTTTGACTGGTTCTAATTTCAATCCTGCACTTTGCAGTCGACTTAAAAACAAATCTCAAAGCTAGTATCTTCTTTTTCGGAGCTTATTAGTTATTACGGTAAATTCAAGATGCTAGCATCACGACCTGTCATCTCCCGTGTCATGCAACAATTTGGTAAGATTTCAATTTATTCAATTATAATTTATTTGTTACGTTAAACTCACGTAACCATACCATATTTGTTTATAAATTTATCAAGTTAATCATAAAATATTGTTTACTTCGTAATACAATATGTGTCCTTAAAGAGAAATTACGTTTCTCATTCTTTATTTATTGTTACATAACAAGCAAAAATAACCTAAAAAAACTTTGTATTTATCTCTATTGGATTAATATTTTCCTCATATCGTAACGCTTGACTTATTTTTGAATATATATAATTTTCTTTTGTTTTAATCTTAACATTACGTCAAATGAAAAATATGTTTGACGTAATAAAATACGTTTAACGTAGCTTAGTTGTACTATATTGTATTTCTTATTTTTACATTATAATAATCAGCTTCACGCTGTATCCCGCACACAGCAGGGTAGGCAGAGGGAACCTAGTGTTAAGACTTCGCTTTGCTTCGACACCAGAGGGAAGAAATGGGAATATAAATTTATGTAAATATTTCATCTCCTCGAGTGGGGATCGAACCCACAACCAGTCACACTTTGTGCCGCAGCGCCATGACTGGCGCATAACTAATTTATCATTATTTAAATTATATATTATAAACTAGTAAAATTAAACTTAATATGAATCCTAACATTCATGTGCAGCAAGGCGCTACCACGGTGAACATGGCCACTTCAAGCCCCCGAGCATGGATGAGCTACCCGTGCCCCAAGGCTCCTGGCAGGCACAGTATGATGCCAACCAACGACGATACAACTCTATACTATTGTTCGGCATTGCCTTTGCCACTGGAACAATCATCATTGTAAGTTTTCTTTGTTTCACATTTAGCAAGGGTAAACGTAAGATACTCTGCTCCCTATGCACTGCCCAACTCAATGCCACACTTTGCCTTCAAGTGAGAATCAAACCCACAACCATTAAGTTTACTACATACCTCACATACATGATAACTCTTAGTTCATTCCAAATATTATTGCATTTCATGTAAATCCTTTATAATTAAATCAACTTCACGCTGTATCCCGCACACGGCAGGGTAGGCAGAGGGAACCTAGTGTTAAGACACTCCGTTCCCCACTTTCTGCCGAATTCTGGAGGCATTGCGTGTTGAGGGGCAGAACTCAACGCCGCGCTTAACCTCGACGCCAGAGCGAAGAAATGGAAATATAAATTTAAGTAAATATTTCATCTCCTCGAGTGGGGATCGAACACAACCAGTCGATTTTGCAATCACACCTCATGCCGCTGCGCCATGACTGGCCTCGTTTATAATATAAAGATATATAAGATGTAATAATAATATTTTCTTTATTATTTTAGTAGTGCCATTTAAATCGTTTTAATTGTAAAAATCTTTTACAATTTTCTTAATATGCAATTGTTTTCTAATCAATAACTTTAATGGTTTTTTGTTTCAGGGTAAAACTAGTGGACTCATTTACTTGAACTACTCCCCACCAAAGTCTCTGGATTAAATTTGGAGCACCTGCTTAATATTGTGAATTAATATTTAGTTTATTTAAATATAGTTTCAAAAACTTTGTGAATGTTTTATTTCTAGTAAATACTTTTTTTTTACTTAACTTACTTAAATACTTTTTTTGTTGTAATTATGGTACCTGAAGAATGCCACCTTTTCTTTAGATGAATATTTGTAAATAATTTCCTAATTTCAACAACTCAGTTACTTTTAGTTATGTCACCTTTGTACCAATATTTTGTAATGACTTTTTAGTTAATGATGGTTTTTAAAAATCACTGCAACAGCATATCAATTGCAAGACAGTCATATTTACTTAATATCTATATGTTTAAACATGATAAATTAACTATTTACAAGCTTGTACTTTATACTAATTACTTTACAGATAAATCTTTGAAATGAGTGCCCATTTTTTTTTATGTTTAAAAATTCATATTTTTTAGATTCACACTGTGTCCCGCACATAGTAGAGTAGGCAGAGAACACGGGAACCTAACTTCTTAAGTTGTTCTATACCCATTAAGAGACATTCGTTTCCTATTTTCCATCTAATTCTGGAGACATTGCGTGTTGAATGAACTCAGCTTCAGCCTTTGCGTAGTTTTGAAAGAGAGCAAATTAAAGAAGAAAGAGAAAAAGAGTAAATATTTAAAAAAATAAAAATATCCTCGAGTGGTAATTATAGAATCCACAACCAGTCACACGTTTGTTCCACTCTGCCACGACTGGCCCTATAAAATTTTGTTTGCATAATAAAAATATGAATTTTAAAATTATTTGCTCACGAAAGTTGCATTATTAGCATCTATATACAGGTGATTTCCGATAATAAATTGGTAGTTCTTTTAAAAAAAATATTCTTTACAAAAAATCTCTACAAAAAATTCTCTACAAAAATTCTCTACAAAAAATTCTCTACTCAAAATTTCAGAACATTGACCATAATAAATTCCAGGCCGATTAATAAAAAATCTAGTGTGATTTACCTACCGTCCTTACCGCTAATGATGGAATTGTTCAAGAATGAATTACATCTGTAGCTGTTACTAAAATACGAAATACTTCGGCCTATAATTATCCAAACCTGTGAACGCCCAAAATGTGAGACACATTTTGAATGTTCTAAATAAGTATATTTTGTATTTACCACTAATTTCTCGGGTATTCTGAATATTTCTTACCCTTACACTATTATTTAGGCACTGATATAAAACTGTAAAATGATAAGCATATATACTTTAGCTGTATTTAATAGTTTAACAAAGATAGTATATATATTGTTTACATAAGTTAGTGTCTAAAACCTAAGCTTAGAAATGTTATGAATCAAAGGTATTATGTATAATACCTGGACATCATAAGCTACGGACTAACTAAATAAAATATTAGTTAGATTTCATTATTTATCACGTTGTACTATGGCCATTATAAATATTGCAAAGACCATGGGGCAATTTGATAATAAAGCTACATGTGGCTAATTGGCATTATAACAAAATCATGTTGTTTATAACTAAACACGGATCGACGGATCAAGCTTATTTAAAAGCTACAAGCCTACCGGGTACCGCGGATGGAGCCCTTGCCGCAGATGACGTCCTATTATAATAGGTAGTGTTCATGATTGAATGTATCAATCTGTCGGCAAATGCAGAATAATAAAAGTATTATGCGGCGGCTGTAATGGTTTATAGTCTATAGCACTCCTTAAGAATGCAGCTTTAATACAAAACAAAAAAGGTAAATCGGACAAGTAGATCCAGAGATCTTAGCTTTTAATTAAACAACTCTTTCGGTCTATTATATTCTAATAGTCCGTAGTATTATATTCTAATAGTAATGACCGGACATTATAAATATGACCAATTTATTACTTGGTCCATAACAGAAATATTACATAGAGTGCCTCGCTAGTGATACACTCAAATGAGTGTAGTCTTCTTAAAGTTGAAGTCAGTGAAGTCGATGGTCAGTGTTCCTGCGCGATGTCGCTGAAGGCATCGAGGATGTCCTGCGTGGTGAGCGGCAGCGCCAGCCCCGCGCCCGGGTAGCAGGCCGCGATGCGCGCCTGCAGCGCCACGTGCTGCGCGATGAACTCCTCCTGCATGGCGCGCCACACCACCTGCAGCAGCCCGCCCTCCGCGCTCACGTGCTTGTCTACAGTGCGGTACAGCCGGTGCAGCGCGCGCCGCACCTCGCCCGCCGGGTACAGCGCCAGCACGCGCCGCAGCTCGTGCTTGCTGAATGCCGCGCGGTAGCACACCTCGTCCTCGCGCACGCCCGCCGCCACCGCCTCCGCCACGCCCTCGAAGAACTGCGCCAGCCGCTCCAGCGGCCGCCCGAAGTACGTCGTCACGTACTGGCGCAGCGCCTCCGCGTAACGCGCGCGCGCCTCTCGCCGCTGCGCCTCCAGCGCCGGCACGCGCAGGGCGCTTACAGCTGCGTGTAGCCGGTGGTAGTTCTCCAGCTGCACCACGGCGCGCGGCGTGCGCGGGTGCTCGGCCGCCGCCACTGCGCGCAGCATGCCGCTCGCCAGCGCGCCGTACCAGCGCTCAAGGTCGGCGCGGCGCCCGCGTGCGAATATGCGCTCGCACTCCGCCGCCATCTCCTCGAGCTCCGGGATGAAGCTCAGTACGCCGCACTTCGGGCGCCGCGCCGCCGCGCGCACAGCCTCGGGCAACGCCGCCAGCCGCTCGGCCACGGCGCGGTCGGCGCCGCGCTTCGCCGCCACGGCCACCGCCGCGAGGGCGGCGCGCGCCCACCGCGCCTCGCCAGCGCCGCCCTCGCCCGACTCGCCGTTCTCTCCCAGCACGCGGCGGCCCACGCAGGCGAGCGCGCGCATGGCGCCATAGGGGTCGGCTCGCTCAATGTGCGCAACGAGCGCGACGAGCTCGGGCTCAAGTGCTGGAAACAGATCGGCGAGGAGGCGGCGCGCGGCGGGCGGAGCGCGGCGCGGGGAGGAGCGCTCGCCCTCGCTCCGAGATCCATCGCCGTCGCTGTCGCCCTGTCCCAAGAAATGTCATACATAAGCAAATGTTCAATTCTATATTTTTGATTTTTGTCCTATAGAGTAAAATAACTGTTATTTTGTTTTAGCATTCAATAAAAATTAGTTACAAATAATTTACGCCTCCGTAAAATCTATTAAATTAAGGTCTTTTTTTCTTTCAATATCTTTTTTTCTTTCAAATACAATATACGGTACCTTCGTATCTGTGTCCAAGTTGAAGAATTGTGTACAAAAGTCCTGCTCGGCGTTGCACATGGTCTCGACGAGCGTGAGCACCTCGTCCAACACCTCGTCCGCGCGCTCCGGCGCCGCCGCCGCCAGCGTGGTGCGCGCCGTCTCGCACGCTGCACGCACCTCGCGCTCGTACGCGCGCGCCCAGGTGCCCACGTACACGCGCCACAGCCCCCACCACGCGCGCGAATCCATCTCACGCAGCCACCGCATAAACGGCGCGTACGGCAGCAGCTCGGCGTGGTGACGACGCGCGCCGCCCACCTCCGCCTCCGCCGCGCCCGCCTCGTTGCCCAGGTGGATTAACGCGTTGTTAAGGTGTCGCGCCAGCGCCGCCGCCAGCGCGTCCCGGGCGCGCGCCAGGCGGCGTAGTCGCTCGCGCACCGCACCCAGCCGCAACCTCGCTGCACTTGCCACGCGCTCCCCGCTAAGAGCCGCACGCAGCGCCTCCGCCGCCGCCAGCGCCCGCGCGCGCCCCTCCGCGCTTGCGAGCGAAACCTCGGCCAGCGAGTCCAGGTCGCGCAGCTCGGGAGCGTCCAGCCACGCGTATATCTCAGTAAGCTCGGCGAGTAGCGCCCTGGCAGCAGCGTCGGCACGCGCTGCGCCCGAGCGCGCGTGCAGAGCGGCGGGAGCGGCGCGGGTCAGCGCGTCGAGACGGCCGAGGCGCGCGGTGAGGGCGGCGCCGGCCTCGCCGCCAGCCTCGAGGCGCGCGGCGAGACGGGCACCGCCACCTTCGGTTGCTGCGGCCAGCATGCCACCCACGTTGAGAGCATCGAGGCGCGCGAGACGCTCACCTAGACGACGTACGCGGCGCTCAGCGTCGGCGTCATCGGGCTCGGCGTCGTCGAGAAGAGCGGCGAGAGCGGCGTCGGAGGGCGGGCCGGCGGGCGCTGCGCTAGCTTGTGACGTCTGCGCCAGCGCAACGCACGCTTTCTCGTCACTACATGTCCACGTCAATGTTTCTCCTCCTGCTTCGACACTTACACTACCACCCTATTGTGAAAGAAAAAATTCGAAAATGTCATTCTATTACTTATTTGTCTCTTTGCTCCCAGACTTATATCTTATAGATTATTGACAATTTATAGATACATAGGTAAATAATAAAAGAAACTGTAGATTTAAATCTTATGAAATGTATATCTTCATTTATACGTAGAATTAAAAATTATAAAAAAATGTGTCAATCACTTCCATTTATGCATGATGAAAGCAATTGTCAAATCTTTTCATCAATCATTTTACAAGCCAAAAGGTCTTTTACAAGGGTATATAACCAGTTCTGTCAGATGGAACCAAGATGTGGGCACTCCACAAGTGTTGAAAGCGCAGTCAAGAATTAAGTTCAATGACATGTCATTGAAGAGGCCTATATCCTGCAGTGGATGAGGAAAGGCTAATAACAATGTTGATTGAGACTTGAGTATTCCTGACTTATGAGTACTTTGACTTATAAAGTGGGACTTATAAGATATAACTACAGAATACCAAATCTATTTAAAATATTCATATTTCTTGAATAAAATATTATAAAATGAGGCCAGCTGTAGAGCATGGGCACAAAGTGTGAATGTAAATGCTACTGGTTGTGAGTTCAATATCTCTAAAATACGGCGGAAAGTGGGAAAAGGACTGCCTTAACACTAGGTTCCCTCTGCCTACTGCATACTATGAATGGAATAGTACATATTCCAATATGCAACTACAAAACAAAATTCTAATGTTATATACATATACATACATTTACATTATCCGTTACAAATAACGTACTAGTACCAATATAAAGTTACATACTGGTAAATCAGTTTTTATCCGTACAACGTGTAGCGGCCAGCACCGCAGCCGCGCTGTGCCCTCAGACAGCGTGAGCGAATTGCCGTCGATGCTGAGCCGCTGTTGACGACCGCTTGCGTTTAATAACTCAGCACTTATTACATTATCCAATCCTGATCCTTCGTCTAACTTCATTTTAAAACAATTGATACGCCTACTTAATACTCAATTCTCATAATAAGTACTTCAAAACACTTCAGAGTGAAAAAGTGAAAAAAAATATTTTGCAACGATTGTTTTCTTAAATATATAATACTTCATCTAATATACGAATCTATCTTATGGTATAACGTATATATAATACTTCATCTAATATACGAAATAAGTATAACACAACAAATCTTCTAATTTATTACTTGCCATAATGACATTTGTGAAATAACAATGACTGTTTATCATGTCAGCTGACATTTGACAAGTAACAAACTTAAGATTGTACTCTGTACTGTCACAGAAAAACAAACAACGCTATAAAGGTACAGATACCGTACTGTATGGACTACCTCCGCCTGGAGAAAGGCGCAGAGACACGCCGGACTCTTACCAGCTAAAACCACCCCGGGTGTCTCTCCGCACGTAAGGGCAGGGCCGCAGGAGTCCAAATTCTTTCGCAGCGCCACACTAACCATACATTACCTAACCTAACCTTACGGTACGGTACCGGTACCTTAAACTTATCGCACCTGTAATCCTATTGCATTGACAATGTGACTTTTACACTAGGATCTATATCATAATTTTGAAAAGTTGTGAAAAGATATTTGTATGTTAAAGGTTATTACCATATTATATTAAGGATTTTATAGATGATGAATCTACTTTGCAATACAATGCCCCACTCTGTTTCAAAGTTACAAATAATTAAATGTGTATTTGTATATAATTGATTTTTAAAAAAGTTCCGTTGAGTTTCGCGCCGGTTTCAAACTGACTGACAAGACTGTATTAGTAAGAAAAAACCTCATCATTTTTAAAACCAGCGTGTGAAGCTGAAATTTTGCTGTGAGATGTAAGCTTGGACATTATAATGCACGTTTATTGAAGTGGCATCTATGCACTACCCCAACTAAAGAAAAATTATGCTGTGGTACCAATAACAATATATAAGTATATATATATATGTAAAGAATTGAAATTAAATACTTAATTAGCTTCATGCTGTAGTACTGATGGTAAATTCAGAGAGATCGAAGCGCCAAACGCTACGGCCTCTACATACCTCTTTTACCTCGTCCATTGTCATCAATTTCTTTAAACACGCTCTCGCCTCTTGGTCGTCCTTCCTCCAATATCTTTGATGCTGTGTTTTCGAAGGTTTGTTACCGGTAACTTTCCTTCATAAATCTTTTTTGCTACTCCTTCATTACCAATTCATTCGCACGTACATTCTCATCGTGAAAAGTATGATTGACTTATTCCTAGCGGATCAGTATATTTAAGGTTAAGTTGTGGATACGCGAGTGCTTAGAATGCTGTCCTAGTAACAGACCAATATATAGTTGTTGATCTATCAACAACAGTGTTGATCTATCAACAGCATAGAAAATGAAAACGGACCCTTTATTCTAATAAAGGGTCCGTTTTCATTTTGAGACAGTCGCACGGGACGAGAGAAACAGGAAATGAAAATGTTGAAGTATGCTCTGCCATTATATTTAAGAATTATATGAGGAAAGCAGCGACAGAAATATGTGGTCATTTACCACATATTTCTGACGCTACTTTCCTAGAAAGGGCTTGCTTGCTTTCTTAAAAGGAGGTTTTAGTAAAGCTGCTATGGCAGGTCCAAGGAGGTTGTAGACTTAAAAGGATCACGAGAAATTTTTGTTCCTAAACCAAGAAGTTTTGGAGCATTTGTAAAATACGAAAAGTTGTTTGACAGGAGCGTAAGATATTTCGAGAGACCGTCCCGGTAGAATACAAGGGTTCCCTTGGCTTCCCTTGTTGTAAAGTCTACTTATACAGGTGGAAGTATCATCACCACTTTAAATGAAACCACAGTTTTAACTAATCTATAAAAGCCTAATACAATTTAAAAATCCCAAAAATAAAAAAAGTGATTTTTTCAAAAACAATAAATAATAAAATTATTGTTGTAAGATAAAATGAATGCCATTTGTCAACGACGTGTGGGGTACGGCAGCGGGACGGTGTTAATGAGACGAGACTTGATATTCAACTCTTTTATTATATATTTAATTTGGTTATTTATACGCTACAAAACAATAGTGGAAAATAATTACACAATTGTATTTGTAGCGAATAAATGTAGGACGCTGATGTAGCGTGTTTACAAATGTTGTTTATGAACAATATAAAGTATTGTGCAATACCCCTACAGACGCACGCACACATAAGGCTATCAAAGTGAATTCGCCACATACGCCTCATTCCGAAATCGAGTCGTAGGTATTGGCGGCAAAGTTCAAAGTTGATTAACCTTTAGTAGTATTTTTATAGTAGTGAGTTTACGTTATTGGTATCTATGCGTAACTGCGTCACACGAAATACAGGCATGGATAAACATCGTGAAATGAAAAAAAATCCTACGTCTAAACTGTTGAGGTATCTTTATTAATTTCTTTAGGTATGGGTTTAAAATATTTCACCCTATATGCTGTTCCCGTAAAAGGAGCGCTGACACTGCCACCCTGTATAGATCACTCCGCCTGTGTGCGAGAAGTAAAAGTCTCACGTATTGAATAAAGTTGCGCCATGTATTCTTAGTTGTTCAATTTGTATTTAGATAGCTGTCCCCGAGAAGTGACATAAAGTGAAATGCGGGAGAAAATTTCTCAAGGAAAGTCCTCTTTCAAAGAAGGACCAGCGCCTGTTCTTGCATTTGAAAGAAATGAAGAAAAGATGCACAGGACTATTGCTGCCGGTAACAGAATTAACGGTGCCTTAGATGCATTGATGAGATTGTGAAATGACAGAATAATTGCACGATTGGATACAGTATGCAATACTGACGACCGACGCTGATATACGGCAGCAAAATGTAGGCGTTGCATAAGAAGAATGAAAGAAACGTAAGATATGCAACATTAAATTCCTCGTAACTAGTTGTGTAAAATGTATACATACACCGAATCTCCACGTTAAATATAAAATTTTTTGAAAGTATTTAGTTAAGTATATGATATTCATTTTCTTTAAATAATTTACTATTAATGAGTAAACACAATTAAATTTAAATTTGTGCGTTTCAGAGAACTGTAACTTTACTTGTAAAAAAAAAACAAACTATCAATGTCATTGACGGGTGTCAACTGTCACTCATTATTGGCATTTAGCAATTTTCAGCTCATTCATAATTTCATACGACAGTACCAAATGGTAGCATAATATTGGTTTTATCATTTAATAGAGGCTTGAAACCATTAAATTACTACTACATCTAAACTATAGTACTTGAAATTAATACTTAATGTTATTATTATACAGTTCTTAATTATTTTTACTTCATCAATAATATATAACCTCAACAGAACTTGAAATAGAAATAAACCAAATTTAAGATGTCTAAATCCACGAATAAAGGCGGAAAAGCTAAATCAAATGAAGAAATATTCGCAGGGTTTCAAAACTTGCGAAGTGAACAGAGGCAACTGGCTAACAAAATTTCGGAGCTTGAAATGGATTTGAATGAACATAAGTGAGTTAAAGATTCTTTATTATAACTAATATTAGATACACCCAATTATTTTAAAAACAAATACCAGTCTGTGTCAGTTATTATAGTTATTTTATAGAATATTTTTATTTTTAGAATAGTCATTGAAACACTAAAGGCAGTCGAGGCATCACGCAAATGTTTTCGTATGGTAGGTGGAGTCGTAGTAGAGCGCACTGTAGCTGAAGTACTACCAGAATTGGAAGTTAATACAAAACTGCTACCACAAGCATTACAGGTATGAAAATATTTTTTAATAAAATATTCAATACTTATCTTAATATTGTCACAAATATAAAAAATATACATAATTTTTAGGCTTTACAAGAGCAATTGGCTAAGAAAGGTCAAGAAATTAATGAATACATTGAGAAACATGATATTAAAGTTCAGCGAGGTGCAGAGAATGCTAATGAAGCTCCTCAAGATAATGCACCTGCCAAAACTAATGTCCTTGTTGCTAGCGGCTGACCACAACATAGCGCTTATAGAATACCTCTCCCTTATATCTAATTATTAAGTTTCTTGAAAAATTTCAGTAATTTAACTAAAAGAATTGATTCACATTTATTTAGTTACTTTTTGCCTAGGTGGATAACATTTATTTAACAATAATATGTATTTTAAGGTAATGTACAATAAAGATCTTTTTGTATTTTAAATCATTCATTTATTAATAATATTGTAAAATATAAAAAAAATGCTATATAAAAATAATCAAAAAAATTATTCAATACAATGTTCCATAACATTTGTATAAAATATGATTTTTTGCAAAGATGCAATACTAACACTTACCCACAAAATATAAAATACCAATATAACACTGCATTAGCAGCTATATAGGTAAAAGTCTTTACCAAGTTACCATAATGTAGCAAAGAAATTATAGAGCATTACAATTTTAACATGGTAATAGTAAGGCTGAATTCACACTTTAGGGCCACTCTTAACACATTGGTGTCAATATAAGGCTCATTGTTACATGTGCAGGTTCTAATCACACTTTAGTCCTCTTTTATCAGCCAATATGACATTTTATTTAATTTTCCACTGAAGAAATTTGCCTTACTGAAGTATACCGAAATTACCTTTCCACCAGTGCAAAGTAATTATAATAATAATCATATACATTGCATTTTTAAAGGAACATTTAAATATGTTAAATGTATGCTGAAGATATACAATATATATGAACTTATTGAAATATTTTAATAAGTTAAAATACAATTAATATGTTACATGCATAAATATTCTTTGAAATAATCAGTGTCAAAATGTAATAAGATAACAGTATAAGTTGGTTCATTGCTTTTTTGTTAATCCTAGGAAAACTTTTAAACCAAATGTTTCTTAAAAATGTAGATATAATTAAAACATATTTTATTTCAAATGTTTACTTAATGTATAAACATAATATGGCATAATCTATTATAAGAGAAAGCTGCCAGTTCATATGAGATTAAATTTAATGGCATTAATGATACTAATATAAACTTTATATTAAGTATAAAAAAACTACTTGCACTCTTAATTCATTCTTAAGATTGAAATATATGCACTTTTACAGTCAGTAATACATTTTTATCTATCAGACAAACTTAGTAACAATAGTAATTTGCATAAAGTAGTATTACTTTCAGCATACTATATGCTATTGTTGTTTAGCACCATCATATTTTCATACTTACATTAGTTGCAATAAATACCTGTATTTTGTTCTCTAATAAATACCAGTATCTTTATATATATTGTTAAGAAAATAAGGATTATAAAAATATTGAAAAAATGTTTTATATGCCATAGAAATCTATCCAATTAATAGTATATTCATATTTTTCTATGGCAGCTTACATTAATAAAAGAAATTATATCTATAAAAAAATATACTTTGTAATAGCTAAATGAAAAATAATTAGAAAATAGTACTTACACACATATATATATATATATATATATATATATATATATATATATATATATATATATATATATATATATATATATATATATATATATAATATGTATGTATGTATTAGTCGTCGGTGACTAGAAATGTGCGACGTTAGTCGGCGCGTACGCCTCTCCTGCCGGCAGCGGCGACGTGTCGTGTGCGCGCACGCGCGGCTTCTCTTCTGCCGCCTCCTCGTGCAAGTCGTCCACCTTCCCGCCCTCAGCCGGCGGGGGCCAGGGGGTACTGCCGCCCTCTTTGTGCACAACGCGAAGGTCGGTGATGCGCATGTGTTTGTCGACCGCTTTGCACATGTCGTACAGCGCCAGCGCCGCCACCGCGCACCCCGTCAGCGCCTCCATCTCCACGCCCGTGCGCCCCGTCGCACGCGCCTCGCACCACACGCGCACGCGCGCGTCCTCGCTTTCCTCGGGGGGCAGCGTGACGCGCACGCGCGCCAGCTCCAGCGGCAGGGGGTGGCACAGCGGGATGAGGTCGGCGGTGCGCTTGGCGGCGAGCGCGCCCGCCACCTCCGCCACGGTGAGCGCGTCTCCCTTGGGCACGCGCGCGTCGCGCAGCAGCCGCAGCAGGCGCGCGCCCACCTGCAGGAAGCACTCGGCCTCGGCGGCGCGCGCCGTCACCGCCTTGCCCGCCACGTCCACCATGCGCGCGCGCCCCGCCGCGTCCAGGTGCGTGAACGTGCAGTAGGCGCGCGCGGAGACACGCAGGGCGGAGCGAGGAGCGCGCGCTGTAACGGGGTGCAGTATAGCGGCGACGCCTAGCCGCCTATGAGAATCATCGGCCGGTTCTTCAAACGAGCGAGATTCTGCATGCCTACAAAATATTAGCCTAAGCGTCATCATTCCCACCGCGCCCTGCGGCGATCTCATCGTATTAGAGATATTCAGTAAAGTATATTATGACCCCAATTATGAATGAATACGGAAGTGATAATGAATCTACAAGGTTCGTGTAAATTTAAGCATAGCAAAAATTTTAATCAATGAAGTGATGAAGTGTAAACGTGTGTGTTCTTCATACCTGCATGCTGCGGCAGCTTGCGTCGCAGCGCGGCGCGCACGTGCAGGGCGAGGTTGTCGTCGTCGGCGCCGGCGCGCATGGCGTCGCGCAGACTGGTCTCGGCGGCGCCGAACAGGCACACCTTGAGGTTCCCGTCGGCCGTGAGGCGCAGGCGACTGCACGTCGCGCAGAACGGCTTGGACATGGAGGAGATGAAGCCTACGCGACCGACGTGGCCAGGCGCGCGCCACAGCGCTGCGGTATCGCAGGCGGCGTCGGGCTCCGAGCGCTCCAGCCCCGGGTAAGCGGCGCTCAAACTGGCCAGTACCTCACGCTCCGGGACCATGCGCGCGTCGTCCCAGCGGTTGCCGGAGAAAGGCATGAACTCGATGAATCGCACGTCGAGGCGGCGGTGGCGGGTGAGCTCCACAAAGTCGAGTACCTCGTCGTCGTTAAAGCCACGCATGAGCACAATGTTGACCTTGACGGCGGCGAGGTCGAGGTGTAGCGCGGTGTCGATAGCGGCGCGCACGTGCGCCAGCGCGGTGCCGGCGCGGCGGGACATCCGCTCGAAGCGGTCGGGACGCAAGGAGTCCAGCGACACGTTGAGCGCGGTGAGGCCGGCGCGGCGCAGCGCGGGTAGACGCCGCGTCAGCGCCACGCCGTTGCTCGTCATGCCCACCGTGCGCACGCCTGGCACATTGCTGAGCTCCTCTAACACATACATACCATAAAATCATCTCATATCTAATTAAGTAGCACAATGAGCAAACTATTTAGATGCTAGTGCTAAGGACAAAGTTCACTGATAATATTTAAAGTTCAAGTGATATTAATGATAATTGAGGAATATTAACATTAATGAATCATTAAAACTACTGTGTTTTTAATATTTCAATATCAAGCAGATGGATGTCACAATACAGAGAAGAAACTATTGAAAATTGATTTAATGTGCATATGCCAGGCTTGATGTGTTGCAAGATAATAAGCCCCAAGCAGTACCTGGGACTATGGATTCAAGTGTAGATTTATGAGACCACTTAGAAATGCATATTAGTGTGCCTTCTCTCTCCTGATACCAAATTCTAAATTATTTTACTAATGTTGCTTTGAAATGTGTACTAAGATAAAAGACAAGAGGAAGTCCAGGTCAGAATACAGATGTGATATCTCCAAGATTCTTATTAATTTAAGCATAGCAAAAAATTTAATCAATGAACAACATAAATAAAGTGTGTGTTCTTCATACCTGCATCCTGGGGCAGCTTGCGTCACAGTACAAAAGAGAGTATTATAACTATAATCAATATACTCACGCACTATATCAACAAGGTCAGCGCGCACGGTGGGCTCACCTCCAGTGAGGCGCAACTTGTCGACGCCGAGTGCTGCGAAAACGCGCGTTAGGCGCAGCAGCTCCACGCGTGTCAGAAGTTCCGAACGTGGGCTCAGTGTCACACCCTCTGCTGGCATGCAGTACTGACCTAAAATATAACATATGTTACTATTCATTCCAAAGCTTACTTTCAATTATAACAGACACTGAGAACTAATTAATATAATAAATAATAATTATATTATATAATTTAACTCACATCTTAAGTTACAACGCTCAGTCAATGATATGCGCAGGTAGTTGTGTCTCCGACCATATAAATCGACTAGTGGAGACTCTTTACTGTCACTTTTTGCTCGATTTGTCCCAGCCTATAAAAAACCAAAAATATATATAAATAAATAAAAAATATATAAAATCTCCTTGAATTCAGTATGTTCAAACTGAATAAACAATACATTATTTACTTACATTGGTATGCGTTGGCTTCTTTCTGCTTATAACTATATTATAAGCAAGTCTTCCTCCGTAATCATTCGTTGCTATGCGTAATAACTTTAATTTACTGCAAGCCATCATGTTTCTTTATAATTAATACGTTGGTATAAGAAAGTTAGTTTAACGAATTCACTTGTTAAGTAAATTGCAAAGGTTACACTTTTTTAAATGTCTTGCAAAATATAAATGAAAGACGTCCACGTACCTAATAATGTATTTATTTATTAAGTTGATATATTCCGTTCGCAAATCTAAAAAAAGTATTGGATTATTTTTTATTTTTCAACGACTACTGCGGTTTAAAATTTATTATTTCTACACTAAACTGATTATTTTATGCAATAATATAAGGAACAGCACTTACAATAACTTTATATACTAAAATTAAAGTTTGAAAATATGTAATTATATCAGTTAAGTACGTATGTTCTTACAGTATACTTTTCGTTGTCACCTCTGTTTACGTTGTAAAATAGTTGACATTTGACTTTGAAACTTGAAACTGAAAGTAAATTTAAGTTACAGATTATATATGGTACATTCCACTCGAAGATAGTTAAAAAAGTCGATGTCTCTGATTATGCTTATTTTTAATATTATATGGCAGTTCTCCAAAACGCTCAAATTTTAATTTCCTTGTGATTACTCATTAATAGTAAATAATTTTAATAAGATGAATATCGTATTAAATACTTAACTAAATAATAAACAAGGCGTCTAGACAAGTTTGATGATTTAGTATATACAAAAATATATTTTAAGAAAAAACCTTAAAAATTGAATATTTTACGTGGAGATTTGGTGTGTTCTTAGCTTATTTCTTTTCAAAAATATTCGTTAATAAACTATATTAATTTTATTTGCTATTTTTAATGAAATAAGTACATACTTAAAGTTTTTAATAATAAAACGTGCTTATAATTTAGGTGTAGCTACACAAAAATCGATCGCAAAAAAAGTTCATAAAAATAGCGTCATTGATCGAGCGAGCTTTTGTTTTAAATATTGCCACGAAAATACGTTATCTAACGTAGTGTTTTTTTTGGCTTATAATAATGTTAGCATGCGGAGCTTTAATTTCCGACGATGCAACTGCCGCCACGGATGCTTTAACAATTTATAAATAAGTCGTAAATTGGATTCTCCTAATTTTAGCACATGAATCGTCATTGATATCTTTATTTACTACTTTTAGATTAAAAATGTTTTGGCAATCGTTAATATATACTTATATTGTCATTTTGAACAAATCTGTAACCAGCAAATTTCACGTACCATGAATGAGTTTTTCATAAAATTCCAACGTGTTTTATGTAAAAACATCATTGGTTGCGACGTCATTGCTAGTACAACTGTAAAAGATGGCAATGACGCTGGAAGAAAAGTAGGCGAAGACAATGATTATTAGCTTTTAGAGTAGACGAATGGGTCTGATTTCAGGCTGTAGTCCTGAATCTTAGACACATTTCTAATAGTACTAGTACTCACTGATGGGTCGTGTGAAGAATTTTTAATGTTTAAACCAGCTATGACTAAAAATTTACGTAATACCTAAATTTTGTTCGTGAATTTTTCTAAAATTTTATTCTTCTGAATCTTCTTGCTATATCACTTACATGGCATTTAGTTTCAGTGTAATGGAAACGTTATAAATAATATTATTGTTTTTAGCATATAGAACAGTACAAAAATAAGCTACTTCAACTTAAATTTTATATTTAGAGTTAATAAAATATATCTAAAATTTAACGATTTCTATTAATATTCTTTAGTTGTTTTTATTTATTTTTTTCATTATTCTTTATTTTTTACATCTCACTTTATCCCTAGCGGGGTAGTCAGAGAGAACGGAGCGCCAACAGCCCTACTCTCTGTATGTTTTACTTCTTCTTTACTTCTTCTATCTATTTACAAATGCCATGTTTTTTCGTGACCTCTGTATATATCTTTTCTCCCGAGCGAGGGTTTGGGAGTTATAAGACCCGATATTATGGTTAGGTTTATCCGCTCTTTACTCAGACGCAGCTGACTTCGATGCATGTCCATTCTTGACATCGAGCATTCCCCCAATATCGATGCTTCCCCTTTTTTGAACAGTTTATTTTAAATCTCAGTTACTATCTAGTTTTTATAGCTCTACATACTGCAGAGGTAAATTACGTTTCACTGGTCTTAAGAATTGGATTTACTTTCTTGTTAGACTTAAATATAGTTTTAATGGAAGCTTTTCTCTTAAAATGCCCTTAAAATGTTGCAATTCTGTCTGTTTCAAAAGTTGTTTTTCGTATGATAGAAGCCCCGGTTGTCTTTCTACTGAGGGTCTTCTGATAACGCTGGAGGGGAGTAGGCATTTTGCTCTGATGAAAGGCATTCTTCACCCATCAAAGCTCGTCCCCTAGGTGTACAGCGTCGCAGAATTGGTAGGCTCTTTGAAATAAAAATTTGCCAATGGTAGATAAACGTGGGTAAGATTCACTATTGAAGTATGTGAGTATGGTTTCTTTGTTAGCTAACTTAAGATCTTTCAGCCCACAAACAAAATGGTAAGAGTCCATGGCATGTTGAGTTTATACCTCGGCGTACCGATTTGGCTAACTATTGAAGATACCGTCAGTTTAGTCTTATTGTGTATTTTCGACAACCTATACAATTTAGGATATTTTACATAACTAGTTACGAGGGATTTAATGTTACATATCTTACGTTTCTTTCATTCTTCTTTTGCAACACCTACGTTTCGCTGCCGTATATCAGCGTCGTTCGTCAGCATTGCACAGTGTTACTAAACGTGCAACTATTCTGTTATTTCACGGTCTCACCAATGCTAGATGCATTGGTGAGACAGTGAAAGCGCGCGTGAAGGCACCGCTAATTCTGTTATCGGCAGCAATAAGCTTGTGCGTCTTCATTTCTTTCAAATGTAAGAATAGGCTCTGGTCTTTCTTTCCTTGGGAAGGAAATTTTCCCTCGCACGGCAATTTGTGTCACAGACTTTACAACAAGAGAAGCCATTAAAGTATTGTACCGAGGTAGTCTCCCAAAACATCTTATACTTTTGTCAAATATCTAAAAAAAAATTCTTGGTTTAGGACCTCCTGCGACCTGCTCACTGCTGTAAAATGTGTGGTAAATTAATAAACATCCTTAGGAATTACTAAAATTGCTCGTTAACATTTTATTTCTTTCTTTCTCAGAACTTTCACGCTTCATCTTTATCAGTACTTTCGTTTAGTGCCTTTGTAGCATATCCTTTTTCTTTTTTAAAGAGATTTATCTGAGGCCTTATGATCCAAACGGCCTTTTTTTCTCTACAGTGTCTTTTACTTTATCAACACATTTATCGTGCTTTTTACTATACCTCCTTATCGTTTACCACATATTTCTGTCGCTGCTTTTCTTATAGAATTTCCGTTTTCTGTTTCAAAGATGTCTCATATTTTGGAAGTACTTGTTCCTCTTTGATCGATGGATCTTAAAACTTCCAGCTTCTTATGCGATAATTCGACTCCAAGTTTGGACGTCTCGTGCCTCAAAATGAAACAGACTCCTTATTATAGCAACGATTACATGTTGGTCTGTTCCCAAGATAGCATCCTAGGCACTCGTGTGTCCACAACTTAACCTTAAATATACTGATCCGCTAGGAATAAGTCAATCATACTTTTCACGGTGAGAATATAATAGAACGTGAAAATGGATTGATGATGAAGGAAAAGCAAAAAAGATTAATGAAGAAAAAGTGAGCGGTAATAAAGATAGACCTTCGAAAATACAGCATCAAAGATAATGAAGGAGAAAATCATCACGTAAAAAGCATGAGGACGCCCTAGATGGCATGTATGAAAAGTTGATGATAGAGGACGAGGTGAAAGAGGTATATAGAGACCGTAGCGTTTGGGGTTCCGTTCTCTCTGACTTTCCCACTAGTATTACAGCGTGAAGCTAAATAAGTAAGTAGTTAATTTCAATTATGTTGTAAAGAATCATTATTGGTACCAGCGCTGGAGAAAAATGATTTTTCTCCAGTTGCTTAATCATTATTCTACACTAATCGTCATTGTCCGATTTAACACATTTTTTAAAAAATCCATTTATAAAATAAATAGGGGTTATTCATAGATGCCACTTCAATAAACGTGTATTATAATGTCCAAGCTTACATCTCACAGCAAAGTTACGGCTTTACACGCTGGTTTTAAAAATTACACTTTTTTTGGTTAAAAATAACATTTTTAGGAGAACAGCCCTATAGAATTATATGGGTTCTCAACACAACTCGTTTAACTTAGGAGTTATGCGGCTTGGAGTCGTGACTTGGTGAGTGACTAGTGGATATCAAGTATTAATAAGTGATAAATAAATAAATAAAATGTGAAATAGATTTCTCATTACATAAACTTTGTAATGATATTTTAGTCAATTGAAATTATTTTATTTTTCATGGAAAAATATAGATATTATTTTATGAAATGAAATTAAAGAAATATAGCATGAATTCTTTTTTTATTGTGTGTCTCAAAACAATGAATAGTGTGTAGATGGGCGTTACAAAGTTTAATAAAGGAGACCAAGCCGTCTAGAAGCTACATTGATCACAGTCTGCAAGCGCGGCGTCAGATGCTGTTATTTGCACCTGCCGCACCACTACCTCCTTAGGGAAATCTTTAATTCTACTACGTTTTAACAAAATTGATTTAATGTTTTTGATTAACTAATAGGGTTTAACTACAAATAACAATACCAAATATACTTTTTCTCAATAAAATATTTTAATCAGCGGCGTAGCTGGGGGGGTGCGAGCGGTGCAGTCGCACCGGGCATCAAAAGGATGCCCCTTATCAAAGTCTACGATCAATTCTTCAAATTCTTTTTCAATCAAGAATCAAGAAATGTACAAGAAAAATGAGAGAATGAAAATGAAAAATAGAATATCGTTATCATGTCAATTGAACATGAATTAGTCGATACTATTGATTTTGAAAATGTGAATAATGACTTTGCTAGTTAAAAAGCGCGCAATGTCGTTTTTTAAATGTTTGCAATAATTTTTACCAAAATCAACAAAAAAAATTGTAACATATATAGTTTTTATAGTTTTGAAGCAATAAAAAATTATATACTCTATTGTGTTTTGAAATCTGAAATTATTTTGACCATTTTAAAGGACATCAAGTCCTAAGGTGCACCAGGCAGCAAATACCCTAGCTTCGCCACTGATTTTAATTACTGTATTTAAATAGCTAATTGCACCAGTTCAATAATTATTCTATTTCTAAATAAATAAATTAGCTTCACGCTGTATCCTGCACAAAGCAGGGTAGGCAGAGGGAACCTAGTGTTAAGACACTCCGTTCCCCACTTTCTGCCGAATTCTGGAGGCATTGCGTGTTGAGTGGCAGAACTCAACGCCGCGCTTAACCTCTATTTCTAAATATTAATAAAATTATTTTTTTATTAACACGTCGTTATTAATCAAAAACAATGAATCAATTTAGTTAAAAAGTAATAGAATTAAAGATTTCCGTAAGGTAATCGGAACGTCATAATAAAAAAAAAAAAAAACAGACCAGTATACCGTATCTACCTGATGCAGTGTTTAAAAGATATTACCGTACAATATTGTAATAGCTGTACAATACAGTATCATACTATATATTTAGATAGGTAGCTAGAGAGAGAATTAAATTATAAAAATTTCAGCTTAGATGATGGAGATGCCCAGGAAACTATCAAAGTAAAAAACTTTAACAAGTCGGTTTACGGCCAATAATTTTGCGAGATAACGTGATATAAATATTTATGAAAAATTGTCTTCTATTATGAATTGAATTGTAAATATTATCACTGAATTATCAAACAAGCAATTTTGTATACAAAAAAGTGAATTAAAAATGTCAATTTCGATAAATTAACATTTAATTGCACTTGTTAATTAAAATAATTTTTACTTAAATTATACGGATTCATTACAAGTAACAATATGCTATTTAATTACAAGTACTAAAGCTTAGAGCAATCATGCTTCTCTATCGCTTGTTCTGCGTTCTCGCTGACAACAGGACGGTTTTGCTTTTTCCAGCGTGCAGTCGGTGTTCATAGAGTTGTGAATCGTTATCAAATCTTCAAAAAATGTCAATTTAGTGTATATTATATAATTTTAACATACTGTACTTACATCATATGATGTACATATATATTTATGTAAAATAATTCTGTTGCATTTTGAGTTTATCTTATGTTTCCGAACCAAAATATCTGTGCCCCCAACGAGCCTAATTGAAGGTCCAATCGAAAAATATCGTGAATCGTTTGCAATCGTTATAGTAGGTACCGTTAGTCGTTACGGTATTTAACATATTTTAAATTAAACTATGTAACCTGATTAATCACATATATTCTAACCGTATACTACCCGTGACTACGGACTACTTCGAAATATCGGGTTTCCAAAAACGTTTATTACATACGCGATTACTCCGTAATAATCGTGACAATATCTTATTCAACATATTGTAAGTCTGTGCCTTTAAGCCGGTTTACGGAATTACAGATTATTTATGATTATGAATGTATGACTAGGGTAACAATGTCAGCTGTCACATGATGTTTAAGTTTGCTTAATTTTTATTATTAGAAATTTAGAAAATATTAATTAATTAATTAGCTAGCTAATTAGTAATTACTTAGTAATTATCTTTAGATTTTTTAAAACAAAATTAAACATAAGAATATTTTATTACTTTGGCGTAAACATTCACAAATATAACAAATGTGAAGCAAAGAATAATATTGTCTTTTGGAAAGAAATAAATAATTAATGGCTCTGTTTCCAGCGTATTCTTTAATATCTGACAAGAATAAGGATTTCATTGATGATTCTGGTATTAATATTATCATATCATATGATTTATATGCAATAAAAAAGGTAATTTTGTGTGTTATTTGTTTTTATACGTTTTTAGATCTAAAAGAATCAGACAGTTACCCCGATGAACCAACAGAGTTACAATTGCTTGTTAGTGACGATAACTCAGAAGATGATAAACCACATAAATATACTGACAATTCTTCTTCAAAAGTTTCATACAGTGCAGACATAAGCAATAAGGACTATTACATTGATTGCAAGCTTGATTATGGCAATCTTCGAGTATCAACATTGTACTACCCTGGAAGACCCCAGTAAGTCATTATTTTCAAATTATATTACATTTAAAAATCACTGCTTCAGTAAGAATTCTTTAATTATAATATATATATGTTTATTTTGAGAAGATATATTTGTTTTAATAGTGTGATATTTGTATGCCTTAATGTTTTAAGGCCAGTTGTGTCGCACGGGCAAAAAATGTGACTGTAAAATCAACTGGTTGTGGGTTCAATTGCCACTCGAGTACATGAAATATTTATAAAATGTATATTTCCATTTCTTTGCTCTGATGTTGATGCAAAGCATGGTGTGGAGTACAACACTCAACACAAAATGTCTCCAGAATTCAGTGTAAAGTGGGGTATGGAGTATCTTAGCATTGGGTTCCTTCTGCCTACCCTGCTGTGTGTGGGATACAGTGTGTAGCTGATTTAATATATTCCAAAACCAAGTAGAATATACAAATTTTATTTTTCATTTAAGCAGATTTTTATACAAATTGACAAAGATATTGTGATAATCCTTATTATTGATTTATTATAATTATTGATTTATCATAATCCTTATCAGCTTCATGATGTATCCCACACACAGCTGGGTAGGCAGAGGGAACCTAGTGTTCAAACACTTGTTGCCCACTTTCCACCAAATTCTGGAGGCATAGTGTGTTGAGTGGCGAATGTCAATGCCATGCTTTGACTTGACACCAGAGCAAGGAAACGGAAAACAATATTTTGAAATTTATTAAAAATATTGTTTTTAATTACTATCGGTTTCAACTTAATTTGTAATAGTTTATATGGAAGTTAATATGTAAACATATTTAAAGATGGAATAAATTTTTATTCTTTGTATTAAATACCATGTATTTGATTTTCTTATATAATGTAAGTATGTCAACAAAGTTTACATTATAATATATATTATTTTTATAGTAAATATTAAGTAAAAAATTAAAAATCTTATCTCATTTTTCAAGTTTAATAAAGAATATTTTTCAAAAACAGCAGTAACCCACTTGCGGCTTTGCCTACATGAACAATCTATTTGTTAATTTATTAATCTGCATTACTTTCGTTTTCTAATAATAATATATTAAAACCAATATATACCTATATACCTATATTAATCATTCCAAGGACAATTCTTGGAATGATTTAATATTTTCCTTTTTTTTAATATTTTCCTAGCAGCTCTTGTGACACTGCAGCACAACCTTTAATTGTCAACAATTGCTAGTTTAATTTCTACACATTATTTTTTCATTTCTTTACAACAAGATAAATGCATTGAATTCTGGCCCCAATAGTCCCTTGAAAATTAGGCTGCTTTATGGGGGAAACAGAGTGAACCTAATGAAAAAAATATTTACCTATAGGTACAAGTGCTCAGGAAGAGACAGGCTACAGAGTGATTGCTCGTCAGCGCGAGAGAGCCGCAAGCGGCGCTACTATTGCCGGCGCGTGTGCGATGAGCCCGCCGCGCCCGCCGTCGCCGCGCGCACCGCCGCGCGCACCGCCGCCCTACGCGCGCTCATAGCCCACTCGCCACAAGATGTCATACTGTGGGAGCAGTACATCGACTTTCAGGTGACAAGAAATATTGAATATAGTTTTTATTTATGTAAAAAATATCCTATATCCTATGCTATATACTAAAATATGCTATATTCTAAAGTATTATGTAATTTTAGCTGGTGAAAAAGTTAACCAGAAAAAAATTAAGCGAAGAGGCTAGTCATGGCCCTAGGGCACAAAATAAGGCAAAAGTGTTTGATCCCCATTTGAGGAAATATTTTCATTTCTTTTCAAAAATATTTATTATTTTCATTTCATCGCTCTGGTTTCGAGGCAAAAAGTGTGGCGTAGAGTCACTCCGGCGGAAAGTGGAGAGCAGAGTGCCTTAACACTAGGCTCTGCCTAGTGCCTACCCTGTTACATGCAGAATACAGCGTGAAGCTGATATTTTTTTCTATAATACATTTATAGGGACAACTGTAGCATTGAAAAGCAACTTTATTACTGAAAGTATATATAAGTGTAAAATTAAAATATTCTGAATGTAGTTCATGTATCAATTAAAGTTTAACATGCTATTAACACTTACTGCATATATTACAGGAGGAGTGGTGCGGCGCGGAGGCGGCGCTGCAGGCGGCGGACGAGGCCTGCGAGCGCGTCTCCGCCCCCCGGCTGCGTGCGCGCCGCCTCGCCGCCCTGCGCGCCGCCGCGCCTCCACAGCGCGTGCTGGAGCGTCTGCGCGACATGCTCGCAAAAGGTCATTATGATAATAGTTTTAATTAATATTTTTGATTAATGTTTTCTTTTATAAATATGTCAAAATAAAAAAATTATATATTTGATTTTTCTGATATGAGATGATTTCTGATATAATCTCTATATATAATAAGACAGTAAAAATACAGTACATTTAGTAATTTTGACTGAAAAGGAGCACTTAAAAAGAATAATAGAAAGCAAAAATATTTTTTTTTAATTTCTTGTCTGTCTGTCTGTCTGTCTGTCGATATTTTTGTCCACATTTTTCTCTGAAAGTACTAAACCGATTTACTTAAAAATTTCACCAATTGCTTTGTTTTAACTCAACTTAACTATTAAAGTTTAGTTCATCAAAATCGGTTCATTAAAAAAAAGTTATCGTCATTTGAATGAACTCAAGGCATTAACTTGCCTGCGAATATTATGTAGCAATCGCGCTGGTAAGATTCTTGACTAAAGAATGACATTCACAACGTCTCGGTTATATGACTGTTGATAAAAATATATATTTTTGAACCACTATTATATAATATTTTATGCAATAAAGTAAACAAAATTGAATTGTTAGTGGAGATTACCTTCATAAATCATAACAGTTAAGTTTAAGTCGTAATTAATTCAACACAGAGATAAAGAACGATCTTGAAAGAAATATCAAGTAAATACAAAGATTTTTTGGTTGGTTCGTTCATATAATATATGTAACTAATTTAAAAACCTGTACAGGAGTTGATAGGCAATTATTACAGTTATTTTACAAAGAATATTATGAATTCTTCAAATCAATAATATAACATTTCAGGCTGTTTCTGAATGAGTAAATTAAATTATTCACTGACATCAGCACATTTAACAGAGTATATTATATAGGTAAAAAGAACATAAAGTTACAAAAATATATACGTGTAATAAATAATTAGTTTTATGTATATTTTATAAATATCAAATATCAACAATGGTCGTATTTTTTTATTTAAAACAATCAAAAATTCTTTGACGACAATGTCTTAAAAAAATCATATTAGAAGTCATTATAGTTGTCAATCAATTCTGCTTATTAAATCAATAACCATATATTTTAAGCGGGCGAGGCCGTGGGCGAGCAGCTAGTTAAAAAAATATTTTTTAAATTAATGCATAAATTAAAACAGAAAAATGCGCAATTATACGCACGGAATTATGGGAGGAGTTGCTACAAGTGCTGCCGGCCGCGCCTGATGGAGACGCTTCCCAGGTGACGGCCGCCGCCGGCGCCGCCCTGCGCGACACCCGCGCTGCCCCGCTCGCCGCCGCCGCCCCCGCGCGCCTCTTGTACGCCGCCGCCGCCGCCCTGCGCTCCGCCGGCCACTGGGAGCGCCTTGCGCTGCTGTTGCACCTGTTGGTCGCCATGAACTACGCGCCCGCCGCGCTCGCGCCGCCCGCGCCCGAGCTCGTCGAGCGCGTCGAGCGCCGCCTGCGCGCCGCCGAGGACACCGCGCTCGCCAGCGGCCTCCCGCTCAGCGCCGTGTGGGTGCGCGTGGAGCGCCTGCGCGCGGCGGCGCACTGGCACGGCGCGAGCGTCCCCGACGCAGACCCGCAGCGCACGCCGCTGCCGCACGACGTGGCGGAGCTGCTGCCACCCGTCACCGACGACCAGCTGCCGGCGCTGTCGGCGCGAATGCTGGCGCTGGCGCAGGTGCCGGCGCTGCCGGGCGCGCAGTGGGCGGCGCGGGCGGTGGGCGGCGGGGCGGGCGCGGGCGCGGGCGCAGCGGAGGCGCTGCTGCCGCTGCTGGAGGCGGCGCGCGCCCTGCCCCCCGCGCACCCCGCCGCCGCGGACCCCGCGCTGGCGCGACGAGTGCTTGCGCTGCTGCTCGACCCGCCGCACTACTTTACTGACGATAGTGGTAACATTTTCTTTTACTTTCATTTTATCAAGTGATAATTTCTTTGTTATTTTCAACATATCTTAAAATATAAGTGATAAGAGGACATTGACGTAAGTGGATTGCAGTAGGTGTATGTCGCAGGTTTCCTGAGCTGGGTGAACGGGATGTGGGATGCGTGCATGTCGCGCGCGCACGGCGCGTGGTTGACGGCGCTGCTGTGCTGGCGGCTGCGCTGGCTGTGCGCGCTGCTGGCGTTGGCGCCGGGCGACGAGGCAGCACGCCTGCGCAGTGAGGCGCGCACACTTTTGCGACGATACAACACTATAAGTACGTCTACGCGTACTATAATAGTACATATTTTTTTCTTAATTTCATGAATAAATCCTAGTGGTTAGGTCTAGTGTAGCTAGAAAGAACAGAGCGGTAAACGCTACAGAATGTGAATACCTTTTGCCACCTCTTTCACTTTCACCAACCTCTACGAACATGCTCTCACAGAAGTCCTGCCGGAGATCTCTCCCTGCCTCTCCTGCCTCTCACTCTTGCTTCATAAATCTTTCAGACTCTCCGCTGCCGTTCGCGGAATTCGCGCGCGTGGAGGCGGCGTCGTCGGGCGAGGTGCGCGCGCGGCACGTGGCGCTGGCGGCGTTGCGCGCCGCACTCTCCGACGCCGACTGTCCGCAACATTACGCGCTTTACATTGCCAGGTTTATATTCGTACAGTACAATTGACGAGTCGGGGCCGCCCTGAAGTTTGATGTTTGAACTTTTGGGCATTGTTCACTTACTGGTAATAAAAAGTAAGAAAAATCTAAAAATCAAGTCTCCCAGCCACTTACAGCTAACTTCACGGCGGCCACGACTCGTCGACCGAACTGTACCACGTGTATAAGTTAAGTCATTATTCATAAATATATTTTTTTAAATCATAATTTGCTTTTTAATAAGGCGCTTACTGAGGACGTATCGATTATTGGAAAGAAAAATATTGCATATTTCACTTTTCCTGTAATATTGTACTAGTTGTTTTAATTGCTCTTATTATTTTATGATTGTTTATCAAGTCATAAAAAATCCTTAGTGAATTATTTGGTGAAATAAAATAATTTGATGTAATATATATTACACTTGTTCTTGCAATACAAAATATATAAAAAAAATAATAATATAATTGTGGCCAGTCGTAGCGCAGGGGTAAAAGTGTGTGACTGTGGACGTGACTAATTGTGAGTTCGATCCCCACTCGAGGAAATGAGATATTTATTAAAATTGATATTTTCATATCTTCGCTATGGTTCCAGAACACGCATTCCAGAATTCAGCGGAAAATGGGATATGGAATATCTTAATACAAGGTTCGCCTGTCTACCCTGCTGTTTGCGGGATATAGCGTGAAGTGATTTTTTTATAATAATGTAAGACGCCGTACTACTGTGGCATTATTATTGAAACTTACTTTCCTGTGTGGGAGATGCAACGTGAAGCTATAACAAATGGTAGAGAAAAAATACATATATTCATAACTAAATTCAATGTTTATTTGTGATATTTACCCAGCATTGCTTATTGATAAAAAATATGTTTAACTTGTTTTAGGATATTTCGTGAAGTGAATTCAGACGTAGACGCTAGTAAATGCGCATTGGTCTGTGCGGTGCTCAACCGCGCGCTGCCTACTGAACTACAACCACCTTCGCAGGATGATCTACGTGTAGCACTTGATATGGTATGTTACATTTTTTTTGCTTCACGCTGTACTCCGTCTAAAGCAGAGGGAACAGTGTTAATACACTAGATTCTGTGCGCTTTGTGCACTAGAGCGGGGAAACAATAGTAATTATGAATATAATTATCACCCTGAGTGAGTATCGAATTAACAACCACCCCGGTATATTAAGATTTATTTCTTTACTATTTTATTGTATTGTGGGTTCTAGATGAGGATTCTCAGGGGCACTGTCCTGTGCCACGTGCTTCAATGAGTTCCGCACCAGAAATTAAAATTCAAAACCAAACCCACCCATATACCCAAGGCACCGTTAACACTGTTACATGCAGCAATACGCTTTTCCACATCTATCTCGTATCTTCCATCTCTACTGAACATACTTCCCAAGTGTATATAGTTATATATAAAAAAGCAACTAAGACTAAGTTGTAACAGTAGAGACCTAAATAAGACATATCTTCCACAGGAAAGACGAGACACCATATAGAATTGATTATAAATATAAAGTATGGATCAGATAAGAAACCAATCTCTACATTTTTTATTACCCTAGAATAAGGCCCGAGTAACGAAGCCGTTAAAAAAAATACAAACATTACTAATCGGTTGTCATAGAGGATCGGATATGGCATTGCATTACTGCGTTGTGAAATCACAACGCAGTAATGCAATGCCAAACCAGAGGCCCACCAAAAATTACTGCATGACGCCATATCGTTGTGGAATTTCCTTTTGAATATATATATTTTTTTTGATTATTACGATGTTGACATGAGCATTTTTTCTCCATATCAGTGTGAGGAGCGTTGCGGCGGTATCGAGGCGGAGCTAGAATCAGAGGAGGACGAAGACGTGGTGGTAGCGCTGTCGCCGGGCGCGGGAGAGTGGGCGCGGGCGCGCGCGGTGCTGGCGGGCGCGGGGCGGCGCGCGGCGCTGCTGCGGGCGGCGCGGGCGGGGGCGCGGGGCGCGGTGGCGGGCGGGCGGCGCGCGGCGCGCTACTACGAGGAGAGCGCGGAGGCGCTGTGCGCGACTGTGCCGCGCGCGGCGTTCTGGGCGCGCTCCTTTTCGCACCTGTTTCCGGACAACGCGTATCTAGCGCTAGGTTGGCCATTAGTCCCAGCTGTTATTATGTTCAAAATAAATTATTTTAAAAAAGGAATTAAATAATTAGAAACAGATTTTTTTGGATAGTATGTAGAGCTGTCGAAGTATGAATTTTGTGATATGAATGTATTGTGCTGTTATCAAACGTGCAATGTTTTGAATAAACCCCATGATCACAAATTAATATCAAAACATTGTCCCAAGATTTATTAAAATAAAAAATATTTATAAATAAACCTAAATCAAGTTGTTTAAAAAACTTATCTTAATTTTACATTCTTATATAATAAAATGAATTATAATGATTTCTTTAGATATATATTATAATAATTCCACGTGTTTTACATTTGACGTGTATTCCACGGTAGAATACATCTTAAGCGATTGAATTTTTTCTATGACTTGTTCAGTTAGTTGTCACGTAACACAAAAAGTATCGTCAACAGGCACAGCTGTACTGTTTCATTGTATATAAGAACTTAAACGTAAAGGAAGTCGAATTTTTCCTTTTTTGAAATTATTCAAACGTTTTAGCCAGTAGATATAGTATAGAGTATTAGGATATTGACATAGTTTCAAGAGAAAGTTAGTTTAGCGGTTAGAGCACTTGGAATGTAACTAAGATGCACAGATTCTAGTCTTACGAGAAAACTTACAAATAAAGTGACCTAATAATTCCTGGTAACATATATATGTACATTCGATTATCGATTTTTTTATTGTTGTTATGTTGGCACACACACGTTTGAGTAGATACCATAGATTTTTGTGTTTTTTGACAGATAAAAAGATTAACACAAGTTAAAGGTTAATCTACCGGTGAAGATACATGATTGACGATATAATGCATGCGTGTTGCAGCGAGTGCGGGCGCGCCGCTGTGGGCGCTGGGCGGCGCGGGGGGCGGCGCGGGGGGCGCGGCGGAGGTGCGGGGGGCGCGCGGGCACACGGCGGCGCTCGCCACGCTGCTGCCGCCGCTACTGCGTGCCATTAAGACGGACTTCGCACCCACGGGTTATATATTTGTATATTAAAAATAAAAATTTATATATGAACATTATATGATCACCCAAGACCGGGTGATAATGAGTAAAGTTTTGATTGAAGTTTTCTTAATATATAAATATACAGTGGGATGCTAATAATAACCCTTTAAAGTTTTTCTTTCAAATAGTGTATTATTTGTGATTAGCTAATGTACATTTTTGATTTCACAAGCCCTCACTAACGAAATCACAGTGCGTAAGGTTGCACGATCTGACAGCTCATTTTCGGTTGTCACATAAAGAGACCATTTTTGAGGAAACTCCAGCAGAGTAATCATTTCACGGTGTGTGCATTTGTGTTTAATTCCTGGAGTATCAATATAACAATGTTTACTGTGTCATGGCAGAGGCGGAGGCGCTGGTGCGCGTGGCGCGACGGGTGACGGGCGGTGCGGGGGGCGGCGCGGGGGGCGGCGCGCTGTGGGCGGCGCGGTTGGAGGCGGAGGCGCGCGCTCCCGTCCCGCGCCTGCCCGCAGCGCTCTACCACGCACTCGACCGTGCGCCCGGGGATAAAGTACTATAACAATTATTTATTTACTTTTTATAACTTCATTTTTAGCAATTACTTTGTTGTTTGTCACTAAGGTTATCATTTTGACTAATAATAAATTATAATTAAAATTAAAAATTAAATCAGCTTCACGCTGTATCCCGCACACAGCAGGGTAGGCAGAGGGAACCTAGTGTTATGACACTCCGTTCCCCACTTTCTGTCGAATTCTGGAGGCATTGCGTGTTGAGTGGCAGAACTCAACGCCGCGCTTAACCTCGACACCAGAGCGAAGAAATGGAAATATAAATTTAAGTAAACATTTCATCTCCTCGAGTGGGGATCGAACCCACAACCAGTCGGTTTTACAGTCACACCTCGTGCCGCTGCGCCACGACTGACTTCATAAATGATATCAAATAATAATCAAGAAGCTCATATAAGCTGAGAAGGAAATCGATATGTACTTTTGAGAATGTTAATATGTTTTAAATAATGTTTACAATAGAAATATATCAGTATCCAATAATGACGCAGTGGCTGTACGTGCGCGGCGCGGCGTGGTGCGGTGGGGAGGCGGGCGCGCTGGCCGACGCGCTGCTCGAGCGCGCGCTGCGCCTGCATGCGCTGCCCGACGAGCTGACACCCATTGTACCAACCGCCACAGTCCTGGAACCTGGAACTGATAACTGTGAAACTCACGTACAATAATACATTAAAAATAAAATTTCTATTGTAAAAATCTACATTAGCGTTTTTCTTGTTACGTCAATCGACATATGAATCTTACAATCCTAATAATAAATCTATAAATCTATATATATAAAAGGACTTGTGCTGACTGACTGAGGTAAGACGCACGCAGAGCCGTAACCGCTGATGGTAGAAACGTGAAATTTGGGCAGATGTTTATTTTCATATTCTGGTCATTCACTAAGAAGGGATATTGAAAAATTTTAACCCTAAAGGGATGAAATAGGGGTTAAAAGTTTGTATGGAATTTTTTTTTAATCTGTACCGATTTTTATAAAATTTGAAATTCAGACTCTTAAAAATATTTCATTGAATACGTGTTTCATGGTTTTCAATAATTCACCCCCTAAGGGTTCAAATAAGGGGTTGAAATTTTATAAGGAAAAACCTTTAAATTGCCACCGATTTTTATAAAAATTAAAATTCAGACTGTTAAAAAATTTTTATTGAACACGTGTTTCGTGGTTTTTTTTAGAATTGACTCCTAATAAGCGGGCGAAGCCGCGCGCGCCCTCTAGTAATTATATAATTTGACGTATATAGATGATAATCAGTGAGAAAAAAATAAAAACCAAAATTCGCCCACCGAGAGTTCCGGATTTTAATAACTTCAGGATTGTAAGTCTGTATCCCTAGCGGGGTAGTCAGAGAGGACGGAGCGCCAAACGCTACGGTCTCTGTATTGCATATCTGCATTTTCTCATTTTTCATAATTGTACGTGGCAATTTTTCTCTGAAATACATATAAATTTTAATTTTTCGTATATTTTCCTTTATTTGTATTGCAAGCTTTCACTTCGTGCCCAATATCATAACTGCAGATCCACAGAGAGTACCTTATAGTTAATAATATAGTAATAAAACTTAGTAATAGGTATTGATTACGCAGCGAATTTGAAATGATCGTGTCTCTTGATTACGTACTCTGATTTTTTAGTATTTTGATTTTAGTTGACTTAAAAGCTTGATTTTTCTGTGCTCTGTGGTAAAAAAAATCCTTTATTATTTCTTACACATAATTGACGTACTTACATATATTCTATAGTTACATACATTCTATAGTTTCTAATCTATTTTACTATATTAATATTCTAATAAAAACATAATATTTTAAACCTAACTAAACTAATGTTTCATTTAACGTATTTATTTAAAAAAATCTAATTAATCTACAAGAACCCCTCCCTTCCTCTTCAGGTGAAGGCATCCTCCAGAAGGTGATCCTCTATGATCGTCTATATTTGGCGGCTTGAATGTTGAATATTCGATAGTAATTTTAGCTTGATATCTCGAGGTATTCTCAAGATAAATGATCTTGACAGACGAACAGACGAACAACAATGGTTGTTCGTCTGTTCGTCCTTTAATGGTTCCGTTTTTTGCATTTTTAGGCACGGAACCCTAAAAAGTGAGAATGTAATTCTTGCTGTATATATTAACTTAACTTTTAAACTTAGCAGTGATAACAATAAAGAAAAAATAATAAAAATATATACCGCATAAGTAATAAAAAATATTTATAAAAACAAAACCCCGACTGCATAAAACTAAAAAGAAAATAATGAAGCCCAATGGTCTATTAGGATTAACAATCGGGACCGCTTTAAATTATGCGGGGTTCCTGGTAAACATTTTATTGATTGAAGAATTACTTATAGGTCATTTAGCAGCCAGGAAAAAGAATCCTCGAGATTGAACTTCGAGTGTGAATAATATCCAAGTATTCATTTGAGAAAGATCATAGTAGAAAATTTGATACTCAGTCATAGCCGGGTAGAGATGACCTGTTGGTATCCTTCTATAACTCATCCAATGTTAGATTCATGAGTACTATATCAGATGATCAGATCGTCCAACGGTCATTTAGCAATATTCATGATGACGATATAGTGCGGCGGTAAATAAGAGGTATATGTAATTTGCAATGATAAAGAATACTTACCTAAACGGAAATAATTCTCGTATAGGCGAGAATGTTATCAGCTAGTAATTAATATTTCACAGCCAACTTCTATTTTATGTAAGAATAAATACATTTTTTATTGATATTGAACCATAGTTACAAGTTGCCTGATCCTGTACTAGGCTAGTCGTAATGTCTATAGTCCTTTATAGTAAAAACTTATATGAAACCAAGACAGATGTCAAACAGCGACAGAGGAGAAGAGCTCTATGTGTACAATTTGTGCTGTCACGATTAAAGCTGAGAATAAAGGACACTGAACAAAGCAGTTGTTAACTGCTAGGCATGTGCGTGACGCTCTCGGTACTGGCGATGCTGGCGGCGGTGGTGGTGCTGCCGGCGGCGCGCGCGGCGTCCCCCGCCACTGAGGACGATGACGCGGACGTGGAGCCCGGCGCTTATGTGGTGAGTGTAAATATCGAAAATATTATTAACACAATTTCGTGCTCGCAATATCGAGACCGAGTTTGTGTAGCTTTAAAGGACGAAGCTTCAAAGAGACCTCGTTATACAGCTTTATTGTACGTATGTTGTGTTCTTATTTCAAGATTCATATAATTCCGATTTAAATTTAATAAATACAGTATTTGGTTTTAGAGTTAACTTATCTACTAACTAAAGGTAATATTGGAGCACGAGAACGAGCGGCAGTGCTCCGCGTCCCTGATCTCACAGCGTATCGCCGTGACAACGGCGGAGTGCGCGCGCGGCACATCCGGCGCGCCGCTGTGGGCGCTGGCCGCGCTGCTGCCCGCCGCGCCGCCGCCCGTGCCTCCCGCGCTGCTGGCCGCCGCCTCGCGCCGCGTCGCGCGCCTCGTGCTGGCCGGCGACGGACGCGACCCCACCGACCCTGCGCTGGACTTCGCCTTCGTCGAGCTAGAAGAGCAGTTCGGCGCCGAAGCACGCGCGCGCCCCATCGCCGCCGCTAACGCAAGCGCGCGCCCCGGTGCCGTCGCTGACGCCGGCTGTGGCGGCACCGAGTGCTACGTACAGCGCTCGCTGTCCGGCGCACTATGGGCAATCGAGGTCTGTATCAGATCAAAAATCGATAACTTTTTTATTTGTTAAGATAAACAATTGAATTTTTGCACAAGCATAAAGTATAAAATAGCGCTTTAGGTAAAGTTCAGATATTATACTTTTATTGGAGTATATATATATTAAAAAAATAATGAAAAAAAGATTATTTAATTTCCTTAGTCCACTCTACTTATAGTAGTAATAAAAATGTATTATTTGATTAGTTTATTAACAAACAATGTTTCTTAAGCTGTTATCTATTTGAGTAAGAAATTAATAGTTATGATTACACATATTTAGTTAATCTATATATATAAAAGGACTTGTGCTGACTGACTGAGGTAAGACGCACGCAGAGCCGTAACCGCTGATGGTAGAAACGTGAAATTTGGGTAGATGTTTATTTTCATATTCTGGACATCCACTAAGAAGGGAATTTCAAAAATTTTAACCCTAAAGGGATGAAATAGAGGTTGAAAGTTTGTATGGAAAAAAAAATTAATCTGCACCGATTTTTATAAAATTTGAAATTCAGATTCTTAAAAATATTTCATTAAATACGTGTTTCATGGTTTTTAAGAATTCACCCCCTAAGGGTTCAAATAAGGGGTTGAAAGTTTATATGGAAAAATCTTTAAATTGCCACCGACTTTTATAAAAAATTAAATTCAGACTGTTAAAAATATTTTATTGAACACGTGTTTCGTGGTTTTTTTAGAATTCACTCCTAATAAGCGGGCGAAGCCGCGCGCGCCCTCTAGTAAAATATAAAATTTACAAAAACTGATTTACAAGTAGAATAATATTAGGAATGAATGTATATTACATAATGAGTATATTATATTTAATTATACTTGGTGAACTCCTCCTATGGAACGTAAGCCCTAAACATAGGCATTGCAGATGTGTCCAAAGCCATATTCACTAAATAGCGCGGTATTTTCGCCTTTTCCTTGATTCTGATGAGCCCCCATAGGGACAGAGGGTCTTCCGCGTTTTCCAGAAGACGTTGATGGTGAGTTCTCATGTGCTACTTCTTCAATGATTGGGTGTTAATTCTTCAAAATATTCAGGATCTAACCAATTTTCGTTGTTTTTTTAAAAAAACGAATCCTTTTACCGGGACGCTTCTGTCCATCGTTTATTAAAAGGACGAATGAGATTCCTTTGAATTGTGCTGATAATAAAACACATGTTGTCTACAGAAACATGATACTTTTCTTTTAGAAATATTGATAGCTAATATTGATTGCTTCAAGTTTTTTCGTCCTTCAATGTATGGGAGTAATAATTCACGCTTGAAACACTTGAAAGTATTAGCCATTTTGAAATTTAGTGGAGACACTTAACAATCAAACGTATGTTAGTAATTTTATTGCTAATTTGTAATAGATTCATTAAATTAATTCACTCTTTTTATATAATTTTATAAACGAAGGTAGTGTGCATTTTATTGATGAATAAAACGGCAAAATGTGTCCAAAATGAAGATAAACGATCTTTTATCAATAAATAACAATAATTTAATTGAAATTTATCGCAATTTAATCAATTAAATAGTACAACATTAGAAATTTCAATAGATAGAGTTTTCTTGTTCCCTGACTTGTATCGTAGTTTTCGTGATAACTTCTTAAACCGCACGTTTCCGCAGCTGATTTTTTTAAATGTTATTTATGAATATCTGGACTATAAAACAACATCAAATGTAACGCGTCGGTAGACGTCGGTAACTGTCAAAAGTCTCGATGAACTTTAAACATGTACCTTTTATCTCGTCACTTATTATTAATATTTTTTATAGGTATATAGACACAAAATCCACAATATAATAATTGTTTTAAAATCTACATACTATAGGCTTTTTAAAAATATATAACATCTTATACCTATTTACACATTTTTTTAAGGAAATTAAGTTTAAAATATCGATGCGAACAACCTGAAATAGACATTCTTACGTATTACAATTTCTCACAATTAAAAAAATATATATTCCAAATGTAAATCACGAAAAAATTATTCATTACATCAAAGGTCCACTATTAAACTAATTAAAAAAAAATAAAAAGTGCGTCAGGGACGACTTTAGTAAAAATGAATTTTGATCTGCCGTTGTTCTACCATTATCCATAGTGCGGCGACGCGCGCCGCACGCGCTTCCTGGTGGCGCGCGTGGCCTCCGCTCCGCCCGAGCGCTGTGCCGCGCGCGTCCCTCACTGGGCCGCCACGCAGCCGCCCCCGCTCTGCTTCGAGGGGGACGAGTTCTGCGAGGTGAGGCGGACGTTTCTGTGTTTATTAAGTGTGTCGATACTGATTGTTCACATGTGTGTGTGTATGTGTGCAGCGCGATGTGGGCGCCGGCGTGGTTTGTGAGGGGCGGCTGTGCGGCGCGCTAAGCTTGCCAGCGGGCGGTGGGTGCGCCGACGTGGTCGCGGTGCAGCGCATCTCTCGCTGGCGTCGTTTCCTGCATTGCGCAGTCACGCCCGGCCTCTGCGGACGGTTACTAGCGCTTTACTTCTTTAAAAAAAATACACTACTGAATATCTCTGTGAAGCCCTCACTTTAGTTTATAAGTAACCTTAGAAATATGTCCATGGTGTCCATTTGTACAAGATTGAATATATAAATTACAATTTAAAAATACATGCAAAATGTCACCGGCACCTGTACGCCTGTGGAAGCTTTTTTTTTTCGGAATTCTGGAGGCATTGCGTGTTGAGTGGCAGAACTCAACGCCGCGCTTTACCTCGATACCAGAGCGAAGAAATGGAAATATAAATTTAAGTAAATATTTCATCTCCTCAAGTGGGGATCGAACCCACAACCAGTCGGTTTTACAGTCACACTTCGTGCCGCTGCGCCACGACTGGCCTCTTCTTTATACAATAAAACACGTGTTCGTCTCAGGGGTGCGTGTGCTCAAGTTTGTACCGAGCGACGTCTGCTGCAGGATGATTTCGATTCACCAATTACCCTGTTCAGTTCTGAACTTAATGCGTCATCTTATAATACTTTAGGTAAGGACATTGAAGTAAATAATTACTTTTATTGTTTTTCTGTATCTACTTACTCTGGGCCTGGGGCAAGTTGGGCCACAGCTGAGCTCGTTTGTGTCGCTAATAAATGCTTAACGTAAATAAAAGTAAATTTGGATTTTAAAGACATACATTTTAAAATAATATAAATTTAATTTGTCATACGACACATTTTACTATTAATATAGAAGATTACAACATAAATAAATTGTAACAAGTGTATAAGAATTTCGATGTGTACGTAGTGTCAGAGAGCAGTGCTTGAACGGTGTTCAAGAGGCACGGGTTTAAATCTCGCTACGTTTGTTTTGTATGAAATTAACCACAGTTACATAAAAAATGTTTTTTTTTATGACATACCTTTTTTTAAATTATTTTTAGTTTTTTTTTAAATCTAAAGACTAGATAGATCAAAAAATACCAATATTTTAAAATATAAAAGAAACTGAAGCTACATGATCCATGCCAACTATGTCACAGTAATATTAAGTAGGTATTCAGTATTATATAATTTTAGTAATCATTGTCTGACAGACATTAGTTCCAGCACTTCACGCGTCGCGAACTACGGCCGCTTCCCTCCTCAGTCGCTGTCGCTGTCCGGCGCGGACGGAACCGGGATGACTAAAACCTTCCGCTCCGAAATGGAATTTGAACCAAATCGTGCTGATTTTAAAGTAAGAAGGGACACTTGTTTTGCTATAAAATGTTATAAACTGCTCATTTCTTTCTTTTTTTGCCTTCATATTGCAAATACGGTTTTATCTCAGAGTATGTAGTGTCTGATCTACTAGATCCAGAAAAGAAAAATGATGGAATCCTAATTCACAATTTGCGGAGTTGAAAATATATATTTATAAAACCTAATCATCTCCATCGAGTGGCTGAAATCCTCTGTACAGTAGAGAGTACCATGGCAGGGGTTATTTATTATTTAAAATTTTTGCATATTTTAGGATTGATATGATTAATAAAGTAATTCAAATATGCCTAACGCATTGTCATTGTGACAACGTACATATTATAAGACAGTGTTTGCATGGTGCCATTGCGTAAACATTATGCAAACGCGCCGTCCAGGTGAGCCCGTCTCGAACGTCCCGCGTGGGCTTGAAGGCAGGCGAGTACGGTGACAACGCGGCGGAGTACGGCGCGGACGAGCCCCCCGGCCCCTCCTCCCCCGCCACTTCCCCCGCGCCCGCACCCACCCTTACCACGCACCCCACCACGCGCCCGCCTGCGCCCGCGCTGCCACTGCGTGCTCCTACTCAACAATCCTCGGCGTCTCGTATCGCAGCCACGACACTGATGTGTATGCACGTTTTTATTTTAGTTTCAATATAGATATTATATTTTATTTTGATATTTATATTAAATTGTATTGTATAAATAAAAGTGTATTATTCTTCTCACTTGCCAATATGAAATGTAATTCATCTCTAGATGTAATTGTGGGCAGATTTGTGATAAATCATCTTTGTTTTGATAAATTTAGGGAATTACAATTTATTTAATGAATTATTAGAATACTAGCGTGAAATTTTATTGTTATATTATAGCTGATTTAGACAAAATCTTTACATAAATTATAGCTTATATGTTATTCTGATGTATAAGCTACATTATAACATCTTTGATTTTCTCGATTATTACATATTTTAAATGAAACTATTTAACCGGATTAATTGCGTCTATTTAGTATTATATAATTTTGGAAACCCAACGTTTAGAACACTTAAGACTCCTGGCAACGAGTAGACTGATGTGGCATTCGTTAGTTGACATAATTATTATATCAAACTACCACCAACAATTTTTTGATTGCCTCGCGTACTTCACACCTTCTGATATGGTATGGTGGGTTTGAGTCTTCAAAGATATTATGAGTAGGTCTCAGGTGGAAGTAAGTTTTCAAGCGTCTTGTCTATTAAAATTAAGATGTTTGTGTATTTCAATAGCCTCGAGAATCATTCTAAGAATATATCTGTTTTCCTTAGCGAGGATGTAGAGTTTATCAAACCTAATGTAATGGCTGGCAGTGTCTTCTGATGCAGGGTTTTCTTCACCTGTTGAAGCTTGGACTTATTATGACTAAAACATCTAGGAAAGCTAAGTAATTATTAGCCTCTATAATTATTCTATTGTGAATTGAATATTGTCATTTATAGAATTGACCGGCCGGTCGTGGCGCAGCGGCACGAGGTGTGACTGTAAAATCGACTGGTTTTGGGTTCGATCCCCACTCGAGGAGATGAAATATTTACTTAAATTTATATTTCCATTTCTTCGCTCTGGTGTCGAGGTTAAGCGCGGCGTTGAATTCTGCCACTCAACACGCAGTGCCTCCAGAATTCGGCAGAAAATGAGGAACAGGGTGTCGTAACACTAGGTTCTTTGTGACTACGCCGTAAGGGATAAAACGTGAAGCTAAGTAAGTAAGTAAGTAAGTAAGTATAGAATTGACGTGGTTCAGGAATATATAAATATAAGTAATATTATTAAGAAAACGTATAAAATTCGCCATTTCTTAATAAGTATTTTTTTCTTAAGATTGGAATAACATTTTAAATAAATATACATATATAATAAAAATTATTACGATTCTACCTAATATGACAGCGCACGTGATCCCCGTGATAGCAAATAACAAGTGAGTAATTTGGTGGGTATCACAAAGAATGGGACAGCTGTCCAAAGTGACTGGTCGTCTGTTGTCGGATTTAAAACAATTTGCAAAAACACAAACGGCTGAATTTGCATAATATCAGAGTGCCCCCTTCCCACGCGTGCTTGTCCCCCCCATCTCCTCCCTCAATCTAACGACGCGACGTCGCCTTTATACATTTTTCATCAGTTGGAGAATTGCATTTTCTGCATGACGTCGCTGTAGCCGACCGCTTGTGATCTATAACGTCACGTATATAAATATTTAAAGAGCTATTTGCGTTAGTTTTAAAACCACAAAGTAATAAAAAGTGGGACAATGAGTATGATATTGTAGATGAAATAATTATAAGAATCACTGTATTCCATTGCTATATTGCAATGCTTAATAGAAGATAAGCGAGTATGTTAATACCAGACGAAAGCACGCTGAAATTAATTTACACAAAAGTTCATAAGTTTGTTTTGATTGTTTTCTTTGGACGTAAAGAAGATTTTTGTTGTCTTGATATTGTTTTTCTTGATTAAAAGCTTAAAGTAACGAGCAAAATCTGGATAATATATGAGCGGAAAAAATCTTTACAGTTGGACGACGTTACATATTAATCTTAGAAAACGATTATTTTTATTTAATAAAATTCCTATGAAAATATCAAATTACTGTATTAGAATCACAATAGCTTAATATCCCAAAGCCCCAGACCTACATTTTAACCTGTCATTTTAACAAAGCTGAAATTTTGAGGATTATTAGTTTAATATGTAGTTTAGACGGTGTGCATTCTTATTAAATTGAAAGCGGGGTCCTTTTAGAGGTAGCGCCAGCTAAAAGTTGAAACGCTCGTATTTAAATATGTTTTTAAGAATAATGTTAAAAATGTATCTATATATATTAATACGTGAATAAAACTGGACCCCTTTTTACGAAAATTGCGTGGACAGAGGCGTATGAAATATGGCACACTTGTAGTTTATGTAGGAGAAGTGCACATTGTTAATAATAATGCTTATAAAGTACATTGAATCAACAAATAAAACATTACACACACTACCATGCATTTGACAATATTTACACTTTTATGTTTTTAAAGTTGCATAGACGTTATTATTATACGCGTCAATTGGTTCTCTAGTACTTATTATTATTAGACCATTTACGTGGGCGCCAGACGTCTTGAAGGTTGTTTAAAATTGAGGCAAACAACAAGCTCAAATTTAACATATATTATTTACGATACTATTTCTTTTAATATCTACTTGTTATTCTCAGATCACAGAGTGCTGGGGTGCTTCTTATGAGCATTGTTCCACTACACTTGCAATATAATTATGGAAACTTTATCGCGTCTTGGAGGATGATTGGCCTATCGGATTGGTCTGGAAGTTTTTAAGGGGTCTTGAAATAGTATCGTAAATAACATTTGTATAACGTAGTTTGCCTCATTTTTAAACAACATTTAGGCCGTCTATCGCGGGTAAAGAGGGGTAAAGAGAGAGAAGAAGACCTACTTACTTAAGTGGTGTTTAAGTGGTGTTTATTTATCACTATAAACCACTATCAAATCATAGACAAATATCAATTGCCAACATGTTAAAGTTTAATGTTATAAATACAATTACAAAATATTGTTAATGGTAATAATTATATATGTATTTCTCATTATTTAATAAACATAAAAATAGTAATAATTTTATAGTAATTAATGAAAGTACTTTCATCGTAATATTTGATTTAAGTTTGAATATTAATTACGTATTTTAAATCCATAATTATTTCTATAGTAAATAACATTTTATGCACATTTATTACTATTGAATAATAATTAAATATAATCATAATTATATAGTAATCTATTACATGCATGTTAATGTATCATTGTAAAAAAAAGTTTCATTTTCTGTCTGTCAGATCTATAGCTCCATGGTTTCCTGAAAAATATCTATATTATTTCTACAGATATTTTTTTAAGTAAATATAATAATATATTTTTTAAATAAATATAATATTTCTACATTTACTTACTTTAAAAAGATTCCCGCATAGCAGGATATCCAGAAGGGACCTAGTGTTAAGTGAATCTGAACCTGTTTTACACTCCCTATCGTTAGGCTTCTAATTTCGAGTTGAATGCAAAGAAGTATATATTTTTTTTTAAATTATACCTCTGTCTCCAGATCTGTATATAAACTTATACGTCAACATGGCCCCAGTATTTGTTAATTGCAAAAATACGTTACGACATCTACTCTAGTTAGAAATTGTATGCATTTACTAAATTCGAAAGCTATCAAAAAAGTAAAAAAATATTTCTACCTATAAATGAATTATAACTTAGTGTCCGTTGTATGAGGCTGAGGCTGCATTTATCATAGTGTCGCCAAAAGGCGCCTTCAAGAAATAAATAATGAGAGCTGAAAGAGTCGCAGCTTATTTTTTATATCGTGGAATATGAAAAGATTGTAAGGGCTATGACCGAGGACGCGGTCACAAGAGACGAGGGAGCGGGTGTAGCAGCGGAATAGCGACCGGCGGTGTGCGCTGTTTTCTCAAAACTACTATTATTAACGTTAGATACTCTAATACTCATTTATACGTATAAAAATTTTAACGTAGAAAAATTTGATACGGTGTAGAAATCAGTATTTTTCTTTCGTAATTGTGGAATAACATTTTAAAAATGTTAAAAATAGATACACTAGTTACCTATACGAGTATGTGTTATATACATATATTTCTTAATCATTTTTTTAAGGAGAAGAAAGAACTCTAGAAGCTCTATAGCTTAGACCTATGTCTAACAACAAAATACGAACCTAGCGTGCAATAATAACATTATAAAGGAGACTGAAACTATTCCATACATTTTTGGGCCCAGAATGTAAAGATATGAAAATGGTATGATTTAATAGATTTAGGTACATCATTCCCTCTCTGAAAACTGTATAAATTTTGGCAATCTGAGAGCTGAGTTATTAGAGATTTGATAAAAGTGAGGTTAAGTTCGCAGCACAATTTCTTGAATATCAACTTCTATAAAATATGTGATTACTGAGTTGTTTAAGCATTAATGTTTATTATTTACAAATAAAACACATTTTAATGAATATTTTATTCTTCTTCTATTATCTATTATTAAAATGTCGTCTAAGAAGTGTGCAGGTGGAACTAAATTATTTTGGTATCTAGCCCAACTAAGGTATGGTACCTTATATATATAATACTCATAACATGAGCACAGCAGCCTACCATTCGTCTTCCTACAATACAATTGCAGTATTTCATAGCAATAGCTTCCCTTCCTCTACGAAAGCTGTCAACTAAAGTGTAACAGAAATATATTTTCCTGCTTATATGTCGGGATTATATCACACCTCTAAGTAACCAGGTTGTGGTGGTTTTCATCGTCTAAAGGTCGTCGGACTAGGGTATTGCACAATTCACACAGCGATTCATATCCATAGCGTGGTGGTCGTAAGATCCAAAAGATTTCAGAGTCCAGTGAGGAAGCGAGGGTCGTACAAAGTAGGCAGAGTCAAAATCCGAGAAAAACAAAACAGTAATTGTTGAAAATATCAAACAAACGGGAAAACATTCAAAATGTCGATGCGTTATGACACGAACGTAATGACAGAAGCAAATTTTTTTTATGTTTTTTATTTAATGGCCTGATTTTACGATGACAAACAGAAGCAAAAATGCAAAAAATCATTAGACAAGGTGTGATTGTCAATCAGCTATCTATGATTTTAATCGATTAAGGATCTAAATCTTATTTTTTTTCATTTTTCTCCACTTCCAGAATGTCAATTAATTTATTATTTGCTATTCTAAAAATAAAAAAAAAATGTAATTTTTTAGATCACATCTCAATTCTTTACGTGACGGCCCAAAAGTTTCATTCTCCTTTCTTATTAATTCTTTATTTTCTTTAAATTGTAAATGAATAATTTAAGTAAACCGAGTCGCAATTTAGACTTAGAATTAAAATAATTTGGTTCACAATATAAATTATGGAGCTATTTTTATGTGGCTTCCAAGAGTCACTAGTCAGCTCATCTGTGCTGGTTGGTTCATCTGTGTGGGTTTGTTCCCTGAGAAGCATTTTTCAGGAAATTGCCTCCGCGCCAGTCCCTGCCTTCTTAATAAATCCGCGCGACTCCATGGTGTGTATTCATCCACTCCATTGTGTATTTTGATTTGAGGATTTGTCTGCAACCATCTGCAACCTCACGAGCGGAATCTCATATTTCTACTGTCATATTTTGCGAGACAAGTAAACGGCAGCGACATTTAAATAACATTTAGCACAAAAAACTTTACGTAATTTTAAAGTATATAATGTATAACATTATTTTCCTAATTGATTTATAATACGCATCGTCTGGTTACTTTAAATATGTGGAACATAAAACAACACAAGCAAGCCTGTAGGCAATTAGTGCATAGCTCTACAAATTTGACTGGAACAATTATTTTTGAATGTTGCATTGAAAATTAGGTTATTCACGTGATCTTCTCGAAATCAGAGGAGCGACTACGACGCTCACGGTGCGGGCCGCCTTTGTATCGTTGGTGGTTAGAGTTGCTCAGAGCAGTGGATGAGTTGATTTAAATTAGACGGCGGCGGGACGTCGGGGTGACGCACCAAAGTCGACTTTGTGTTCCTGCAGGTAGAGCAGCGGGTATAGAGTTTAAGCGTGAAGTCTATAATGTCTTACACGGAGCAGGACGACGCCTCTTAGACGCACTCTCTCATAATCCGTCCAGTTTCGTAGTTACTTATTAGTACTTGCTCTCTTCGACAAGAATATTGAAAAGATTTTCCCGCGTTGTGGACCATTACCAAGCGAAATTATATTTGTGTGCCGAATATATTTGAAATGACGATAAAAGAAAATGAATTTCTAACGCTAAAGAAATTATAATGGCGCAACTCAACTCGGTAACTGTGTATGAAAAAACTTTTTATTGCGATGTTTTTGTCCTCCTCCATATTTTGCGTAATCTCTTAATATCGACATGAAAAAGTTTGGAATAATTTATATCAGGCGTGTTGTTTATGGTCCGCGTTTCGAGGAAAAGTTTTAAGGGATTTACGTAGTCGTGCGAGCTCGTGCGGCCCGCGCCGGTCGGCGGCAGGCGGCTGTCAGCGGGGGAGGCTGTTTGTGCCGTGTGAGGCTTTTCAACTGCTTTGTTAATTCGTTGTGGCCCATGTATATGAGCATCATAAATAATAATTAGCTTATAAAAGTAATCTATAACAACAATAATAAGGTAATTATATTAGTGCAATAACAATGCTTGTATGTATATGACAGACAAAATTATTCACTTGATTTGATTAAAAATAAAAAATAAAAAAATGGCTTAAAAATGTTCGTCCCAAATCCGGTTTGATCGTATATTATTCAGGATTTACACATTGGAACATTTCAAGGGGGAATTGTCGGTCCTATTGAGTCTGGAGCGAGCCAACTCTATTGATTAAATCTCATTAAAAATCTTATAGAAATAGTTAACAACCTCCCGGCTTAAGCTCCGAAGTAATTTTATATGCTCCTTGCGAGCTATAATAGAATATAAAATTTGGCTTTGTAGTCTCCACGACTGTTATAATGCATCGTTACAGTTCCACGAGCCGTGCAGTGGTGCGGGCGAGGGCGCGGGTGAAGGAGGTGCCCCGGGCAAGGGGAACCCCCCACACGCTGACTATTGTACTTGTAAATGATTTCAGAAGAACATATTATTAATGTAATAAAAGAAGTCGATGGCAACCGCGACTGCGATTGAAACATAAACGAAGCGATTAATTCACAGACAGTATTTACAACGTAGGTATTCAAATATATGTCTAGAAGTAAGCCCTCTTGTGGGCTTGAAGTTTGAGATTATTCATGAGATGATGTAACATGATTTAGGTGGTTTCTGACCGTAAATAATATATGGCGATAGCATCAAATGGAGCTGGAGCGAATTTTTTTTTTTAAAAGTAACCTTTAAAAAGTAGTAGTAGTCTAGTACATTTTACTGATAAATTAGAAAATTTATTAATAGATGTATTGAACCGCATCGCATTAGGATTCATCAGTCAACACAGACAGCACCTGATGTTAAGATAGTCCTTGACCTTGTCCTCATTATTAATACAACAACAAGACGTAGAAAAATAATAATATATCTCTGCTGCCTCGAGTCTCGAGCCTCGGACATTTATTTATGAGTGAAATTATTTAAGAATAAGCATCCTGTACGTTTTACAATAATTATTTCATTGAACTAAGAGTATCTCGTTACAACTTTTTATTGATTTCAATATTTTATTAGTTTTTCAATAGAAAATTCTACACCTTATCTATCTGGACATCTATCAACGTAATGGCATAAATCATAAGATCCTTTGAAGCTATAAAAATGCAACAAGACTTTGGTAGTATCTTGTTTCTTTAGCTTACATAATATAACTCCGTTGATATTGTAACCTAATGGGAACATATAAAAAACAGGGAATTTCGAAAGATTATGAACCACCAGGTCCAACTTGTTACCGGTGTACTTATTTGGACTCAACAAAATTAAATTGGACTAAACCTCAAAATATAGAAATAATTAGAAATTAAGTAAATGGAAGTTATAGTTAAGAATCATTATTATTATTATTTATTTCTTAAACATAATCAACACTTTACTTGGGAATATTTTTACGTTGCTTAGTCTTGAAATATGTCTAAAAGAACAAAATGTATAAAGCAAATTATAAACAAAACATATTTAACTTTTTATCAAATCTTTATGTTATTTAAACGAAATAAAAATCAATAAAAGCATCTCAAATATTGCAATTATTATATTAATATACCAAATTGTATTATGTATTATTATACCAAATTGTATTTGTAATTTCGGGGTATTTCCTCTTAGAAGCATAGGATCATCACTTATTTGTCATTTCTTTTCCTCGGTTGAAGGAATGAGGGATTTGGGTGTGTTCTGTAGCCTAATAAGAAAGACGCTGTACATCACTAATCGTTAACCCAAACATGTTATTTTCCAGAAGAAAAAAAGGTTGATAAATTTATTTTCTAGTTCAATAGATAAGACTGTCGGTATTCCCTTATGTCTTACTTCTCTAAGAGCAAACTTATTCTGCAGTTTTGAATGTAGCAAAATAGTTTATTTCTCTTTTTGCATTAGCTAACAAAGCTTTACCACCTACTTCTTTAAGAAAAGAAGGTTATTAATTCGACAGATTTTTTTTATACTTATTTAGAAAACGTATAAAAATTTGAACGCAGCGGGACTCGAACCCGCGCCTCCTGAAAACCGACCAGGTCCCACTGCGTTCAAATTTTTATACGTTTTCTAAATAAGTATTTTTCTTTCCTAACTTTAAAAAAAATGTTTAAAAAGATTTTTTATATGTTTGTTACCTTATGATTTTGGACTGGATAAACCGATTTTGATATTTTTTTATTTGCAAGCTAGTGCTTCCCGTGTGTAGTACCAAGTAAAACAAACAGTCTTAGTAATTCGATATTGTAGTAAAGTTATTGTATGTAGCATTACCTTGAAACCGACTTCCAAATTACTACATACCTTCAAATATATATTCAACATTACTTCTGAGTTATAGCATCGGTCCAATTTAAGCACCGGTACAATATTGGTTACTCTCCTTTACTATTATATTTGATGTTTCATAAAGTCATCCAGAAATCATTGACCAGCCGCTTTTAGAGGATAATTAAAGTGAGAAATAAATTGGTTTTATTTAACTAAAGAAATATACTTAGTACTTCATGGATACACAGTGCAGGTGACGGGCTTATCGCATTGCAGGGCAAGGATTTCAGGGCACTTTGGTTTAAAGGTTCTTCTCCTCCGAGCTCCTCTCCCTACCTAACCACATTCGAAATGATTCGAAGTGATTTTCTGATATAATACGTAAAGAGCATTGCACACACGAAAGAAATCGTTATAACAAACAATTTATAAAATAAAGAAATATAGCCTACTTTGTTGGAATTGATATTGCGAAATATGTTGGCTGTTTCTAGGAGATAATCCCACGCCGCAATATTTTGTTAAAGGCAGCGGCGGACGGACTCATTTGCGAAATAATATGTAAGACAAACACCGACTAGCGATAGACACCGCGGCGCCACCTCGCCTGCTCCCTCTGCCAGCGCTCACAGCCGGACAGACCTTGATTTCAATCCGTTACGTATGGTCGTCATATCTATATATAGTCGAAGTTACATAGCCAGTGATTGTAAAGGCGACGGTTGTAGGTTCGATTCCCACAAAATAATTTAATATTTTAATTTCTCGTTCTGGTTACAACCACTCAACACACAATGTCCAATGAATATCCAATGGAAATTAGTGAATGCAGTCTTATCACTGAATTTCATTTGCATCTAATAGTATATCATTTGTGGAATACATCGTGACGCTGATAAAAAAATGTATCCATTTATAGGGTGGCAGTATTACATCTTACGTTGATAGGTGCTAATACTATCATTTTTTTTCAGCTTCACGCTGTAGCCCGCATGAATTTTCGAGGCATTGCGTGCTCAGTGGCGGAACTCAACGCCGACTCACTAATATAATCATTGCTTTTATAAACTCACCACTTTATTTATTGAATACTGCAGCAAACTGTAATAAAATCAATGAATACAATAAAAAAATCAATCCAATGAATAGAATAAAGAGCTCGATTATCATTGATACTATAAAGTTCGAGTAAATAATATAGATGAATGGATGATGGAACAAAGAAAGGTATCGAGTCTTTGTCTGTGGACGCCTGAGATCGCATGCGGGATGTTTGCCGCAATCAGAGCCCGTATTTGTGCGCACTTAACTCCCCACACCGAATGATAAAAAGAGACGATATAGAACAAAAGATATGATATTAACTATATATTTAGTTATATATACACACATATAAGTGCCTATACATAAATTATAAATTTGAAATAAATTTATCAACATAAAGTAAACGATAATAAAAAATTAAGGTAAATAAGGAAGAGTTAAAAAAATATTACGAATTTCAGGAAAAAACAAACAAATATGTACAGTGAACAACAACAACAATTAGAAAGAAATTACTCTCTTGTTAATCAAGTACCTATAATATTACGCTACAAATAATTCACATTATGCTTATTAAGGTAAACTATTCCAAGAACACGCAATGCCTCCAGAATTCGGCAGAAAGTGGGGAACGGAGTGTCTTAACACTAGGTTCCTTCTGCGTACCCTGCTGTGTGCGGGATACAGCGTGAAGCTGATTTATTTTTTTTATTCCGAGAAAATATTGCAAGCTCTATTTCTTGAATTTTATGCTAAGATACAGCATCGCCGGAGCGACGGGGTATGGAATGTTATCTAAATGAAGTTGGTCAGGAATGGCGCCGACGACCTCACTCTACTACCACCACGTGCCGGGAAGGCAGATCCTAATCGACTACTTCTAAGAGCACACTCATTAACACTTAAAACTGTAATCTCTTTTAAGCTTTTTAAATTAAAAGTTACTGTAGCACTGTTACATTTATATTATCCACAAATTCTAAGTAATACACAACTTAAAACAACAAATGATAATGTCGAAGTGGGATTTAGGCGATGGCCTCATTTACTGCTGTAACATTTTAAGAACAAGAGTAATGAGAGTGCAGTAGAGGACAATGCCAGCATTTCGATAATCAATTGGTAGGATTGCTAAACTCGTTAGAGTCTTCTACAGCTCAGCCAGAGAGAGGGGGCTCGGAAATCCTTGCACTCCATTCAATTACTTTAAAACGCCGCGTTTAATTCGATAATATTTCTCTGTTTGTTGGCGGTAGTTTGGTTTGTATGGTACAAATTGTATTACTGTAGCTGCGCTGCGTTGTGCTCTGAAGTATTTTGTTTAAAGCGAATTTTTAAATTACTCTTCTGGAGAAATTGCGATTTGTGATAAATTATATCAATTAGACTTTGTTTTTATCAATTAAAATAAGTTTTAAATATTCAAAATTTTAAGAGAGTTAAATAAACTTTAACACATTTTAAAAAATATATTTAAAGCTTAATTTGTAAAATTATGAAAAGTGCTCGTGAAATTGTCGAAAAAATCCGACAAACAGAAAGACACAGTAGGGTTCTAGAACCTAAACTGGTAACTTTACTGGTTATTTCAAAATTGAGACATCCTTAGATAAAATTAGGAGAAAATAAAATATTCACCTCTATAAATACACATTATAATTGTAAAAGTAGTAAAATAATATATAAATATATAAAATGCAATAATTTTGTATAATATTGCATCCCGTACCTTGCGTCGCGGCGAAGTGACGGATGGCTGTCGACGTGTCGCAATCTATCGCCAATCGTCAAATCGCCTTTCAGCCTCGCCTCGTGGGGGACAATTCGGTTACCACCACTTGTCACTCGATTTGTATATTTACTGTACAATCTATATTTCTATACTAATCTTTACTTATCTACTAGTATAGTAATATTATAAAATTGAGGAGTTTGTTTGGTTGGAAGCCCGTATCTTAGGAACTGTGCTTCGAATGAAAAATATCTATGATGGCATTTATAAGAAGGAACGTAGGCTATATACATATATTGCATTTCGTTAATTGTTACGAATTTTAACACATTTTAAGACATTTTTGGAAACCCGACTTTACCTGGGAATCGATCAAAAACTTTCAAGTCTCAAACTCACCACACTAAAGGGCAAGATATAGTCAGCTCATTCTGCAAGACGAGTGCAAACAGGGCAGTAGGCGAGGCAATTAAGAAATTGTTGGCGGTAGTTTGGTATAATTATTATGTCAACTGATAGACGGATGCCATCTCAGTCTACTCACGGACTAATGCAAAGTGATCAAAACATCAGGTTTCCAAAAATGTATACTACGAAATATACGCGCTTAAGCCAATTAAAGAGTTTCATTTAAAATATCTCTACTCTTATGCACTAAACACATTGTAATTTAGGCTGTAGGCACGCGCGCACCGCCAACGCAGTTATTTTGGAGTAAATTCGGATCCCGTGAGATTTCCGAGATAAAAAGCCTATATGTTGCTCCAGCTCCTTTTATCTTTCAGTGATAGTCTCATAATAATCGGTTCAGCTGTTCCGGAAATGAGCCCGGATAAACAAAAAGATTAAGAAAAAGAAGAGAACAAACAAAAAAAATATCGCATTTTTCACAACAAGAAGGATTCATATATTTATATTATTAATTCAAATTAAATTATGTGAAGAAAACCGGTCCTAATATGTTCGTAGGCGCTCATAGCTTAGTAGTATTTAGTTGTGTCTAGCAGGGGGTTAAAATCATGCTATTTGGCAATCGATAATGTAATTTATAACATTAAAAAAATTCGGTGAAGCTCGAGTCGGACTTACCCACCAAGGGTTCTGTACAAAAATTGGAGGTCTTGAGCTTTTTCTAAAATTCAAGCTTAGCTTAGTTAGAGTCCTTTCAGCTAATACCTCACTTGAACTAGCAGCTTTAATAATAATTTTTGTATAGTTATCTGATATTTTCCTGAACTAGTAATACCTGTAAATGCTAGCTGCTAAATTTCATAATCCTAGGACAACCGGAAATATCCTATTAATTTATATTCCCTTCACAGTGTCGAAATACTCGTTTTTTGCAACATAAACGGCCGAAACATATATATCTTTTAAAGTAAATGTAGAAATTTGGTTTTCTTAGGAAATCAAACGACCGTAGATCTAAGTATATATTCAAATTTCGACTCGATATCTTTAAGCATTCTTGAGATAAAAGCTCTTGACAGACAGACAGACGGAGGGGCGGACGGACAACAAAGTGATCTTATATCTTTTATAATCAAAATAAATATAATATCTTTTTTCCTTAAGAGGTACGGAACGTTAAAAATAGAAAATATAAAAAAAAACACCTTTATAATTTAATGAAAGTTAGCAATATTTTAAGTTTTTTAATTAATCTGTTTCAGGATGTATCCCGCACACAGCAGAATAGGCAGAGAGAATCTAGTGTTAAGTACTTTACTGAATAACTGCCAAAGTAACCACCATTCAAATTTCAAATTCCCTAATAGTATCTACTTATCGATTGGTTGTATACGCAGATAATCGGGCATGGTTTGGCTCTTAGCTGGACTTTAACTTTGAACAGATACATAGTCATGTAAAGGTTGTTTTTAAAATTTTTCGGGGGAAAATTTTTGTAAGTAAAATTTTACGTCCTTGAGTATAACTAAAGAAAATAACGTGAAAAAAATCTACAGTGGTATCGTATCGTATATTCTGCATGCAAGCAGTAACTTCCGAGTGCGTTTTTAAAATAATGCAAATGTTTAAACAGAACAAAAACAGTACATTCGCAGTCAAAGTGAATTAATTAGAGTTGAAGGTGCAAATGTGCGCTGATTGCGCGACCGACGACGTAATGAGCTGACGACATAAGACGCAGAACGCCGGGCGGAGTGCAGGGTACAAGATGCAGGGTACTAGATGTGGGGTACAAAATGTAGCGTACAAGTTATAGGGTACCGTATAAGATACTATTTCTGTTGTTTAAATTTGATCTCTAATATTTAGAATATTTGCGAATAAGAAGAAAGAGATGAAAATTTATGATTTAATACATTGAGGTACACCATTCTCTCCATGAAAATTCTACCAGTTTTTGACAATCTCAGAGCTGAGTTATTAGAGTTTTGGTAAAACTGAGGTTAAGTTCACAGCACAATGTCTATAAAAGGTACCTCTATAAAATAGACGATTACTGAGAAAAATAAAGCAGTTATCGTTGAAAATATGATCTGTTCTAATCGATTCAATATAAATAAAAATTGTTTTATTTCCCAAATTATACAAATATTTGGCTTTGGTGACCCCAGAAAGTAATTATGATACTGGTGTTGGGATGTCTCGCTCTTAATCTAAGGCCAGTAACGTGTGTGGGTGTGTATGTGTGTTTGTGTGTATGCGCTACCTGCGCATATGTTTGCGCATACACACAAATACACACACAAACACACACTGTATGATAAAAATCCTATATAATTCTGTTTAAAATTCGTTCGGTTTCCTCATAGTTGAGTGTGCTTGGCCACTCAATTAAGCTTTTTTTGCAAAATGGATTTCTTTTTGTTCTTTCAGTAATTAATTGACATTTTCTTTGTTAATACTGTAACTATATGCACTATTAATGTGGTTAAAGTACTTAGACTTAATTAAAATTAACAAATATTTTATTTTCGTAGCACTATAATGGATTATTTATATGGACTAAGGATCTAAAACTATTTTTTTCATTTATCTCCGCGTCCAGATTGTCAATTGAGCTATTTTTTGGTATTCTGAAATTGAAAAAAAAATCAATTTTTAGATTAGAGCCCAAAATTTTTTGTCTCGTTCTGTTTGCATAGTTTACACTTAATTTAAAATATACAAATATGTACAAAGACAAAAGATTATGATTATTTTTTAGAATAAAACAAAATGTTGCAAAAAGCTTTGATTCAAAGTGTATAAGTACGTCCTAAACATCCTGTACTAAATTACATTGATTTAAGCCCCAGCACCGAGCACAGTTCCCAGTGCGACGGCATAGGTTTCGCAATGAAAAGCCTTATTAAAGTTAAGGTCAATTAGACGTCGCGACGCAATGCACTATGGCAGCTCGTGTCGGCTCCTGAGCTTGTTTATAGTTTGTCATGACATTCTAAGTTTAATCCTTTATGATAATGAACATCGAATATATGTTCTCAAAATACTAATAAAGCAGATGTGTCGTTGAAATGTATAAAAAATCATTTTTGTTCAGATATTTTAACATTTAGTTTAAAACTAGCGGCCTGCTCGCGGCTTTGCCCGCTTGAATTACATGATTATTCATTTAAGAAATATAGATATTACAAACAGCCTTAACTATTAATTAATTGATTTGGATAAGTACTCACGATATTATTTGTAAAATAACTTATCTAGCTCCTGTACAGTTTTTAAATTAGTAACATATATTATTAGTTAAATATATATTTGGTATACAGAATATACATAGAAAGCACGTTTTTAGGCATTTTTATATAATCTATAAAATAATCAACATTTTCGGTCAAGTTCAAGTCGCACTCATGCCCCGAGAGTTTCGTACCAGTTTCATGAATAGAGATACACCAAAAGGATAACTAATAATAAACAACGTTGTCATTTTGTATCAAATTTTTACCTAATGGTTTTTTTCTGTGACACAAATACAATAAGTATTCCATTTTTGAAAAATAATTTTGGAATTTTCCTTTATACGTGCCGTAAACTTTTTTTTTTAACAAATTTCGTAATTGTATATCAACGGGAAGTACCTTATAGTCATGATAGAAAATGCGACAAAAAACGAAGCATAAATCCTCATATTTCATCGTCATTTGATTGCGATGATTTAGAAGATAGATTTTATGCTCTAAGGGAATATAGAATTGAGCATTGAGGTATCTAACCTTTAACCGATCTTGTACAAAATAGTCTTCACAGACGAACAGACGGACTAACAACAAAGTTATCTTATAAGAATTTTGAGGTATGTACCCTAAAATACCCTTGGCACATACATACATGCAACATACAGGTGCAATAGTGCAATGTCGGTACGTGTCGCTTGTAAGTTATAAAATAACACTGCGGGATATTTTTATAAACAGTGTCAGTGCATTTTTTTCTTGAGACATAATTTTTCAGAGGTTGCTCCCAAAAGTTAATTATTTTATACGTTTCTTAAAAACATATTAATAACATAAACGAACGAAAGGACTGAAGAACCTATTCAAAATATTTCTTTGAATATTAAGTCATTCTTTATCACTGTATTAAATAATTACGAATTAAGCTAGACTGTTACGAAGGTAATCTTCAACAATAATTCAATTTAGTTTACTTTGTAGTTAGTACTATGAACAATTGTACTTTAAAAATACGTAAATATATCAACAGTCAAATAAATAAGACGTTTCTTAAGTCATTCTTTTGCACTTACAATTTTACTGTAACCATTCGAACATTGTTAGAAAAATACTACTATGTTTATGTTAAATTTATTATAAGTATAGATTATACTTAGATGACGTAATTAACGTTTAGCAAATTATAACTCAACAATAGTTTTATGCGTTATCAACATTCATTATCATATGTAGTCAATAGATATCATTGCGTATGTTTCTTTTTATTTCAAATATCTTTAAAACTTTAAGTACATTATTTTTTGATAGAGTGTAGCGGTAACCTTTCCAAACTATATTTTTATAAAATTATGCACAGCGTCATTTATTTAACGTTACGTATATGAAAGAGAGTATCAAGATTCGTTAGTACCTACTATTTTTGTCAATAGATAGCGTTACTTGTATAATTTTTTTACTATCTCAAATATTAACGTCTTGAAAACTTAAATACTTATATCTTTTGATAGAGTGAAGCGATTGAAATGAAATAAACACTAAAACCTACCTTGATTTATTTGTAATTTTTATGTATAAAAGTTGCTTAAATTTATTGTATGCTTTTTACGTGATACGTGTTCACATAAACAGACAAACAGACAAACAGACAAACATACAAACAGATAAACAGACAAACAAACAGACAAAAATTCCAAAAATGTTGGAAATGGATTCTGTTAATTATCCTTTAACACCCTGGCCAATTTTTTTTTAAATATTTTCAGTGTACAGAAACGACTTTTCTACAGATTTAATATAAGTATAGATTATTTTTATTGTGGATTCATTTTATTTTAAAACAGTATAATAAAGTGATTATAGTCTACCATTTTATTTAAATCATAACTCTCTACAGACAGAATCTTACCTCTTGGCTTTAGTATTATAAGTAAGCTGAATAAAATATGCAGAAGAGTATATTCATTTTAGTTAAGACAATAATATCTTGGTGAGTTGTACACATTTATTTCAAAACGTGAGTAATATAAGTGTTAAGCCGAAGCAGTCATCGTGAGTTCATCTCCATATTTGGTCATGGTTATTTGCATTTTTTCTTGTTTTCGTACATCGCTACGTCCTTCTATCACACTGCTAATCCGCCACTTATATGCGAACCCACGGCAGGACACGACGAGGTTTCGGTTCCACGCCTTAATTAAGTTTACAATTCATCCGATCGTGCCACCTTCAGTATTTCTTTTAAGAGTTACACAATCTGAACTCTCTTCTGCTTGGATGTAATAAATTTAGAAAAAAAAATTGAAACGCTTTTGATCATTTGGATGTTGTCCGTAGCTTTCAGATGAAATATCATTTATCTCAAAAATAGATATTGAAGTTTATGGGAGTATTTTGCCGTCAGAGAAGGAGGTCGTTGTACTTACAAAGATCATTTAATCGGCACTTTATCATCAATCTGAGCTAAAACTGCAATGTAAAGTGTTGTAACAACCGGCTATTACCATAATAAAAGAAAACGGGCGTCCGAGAAAGGGAGGGGACGTCCCAACAAAGTATTACGAGGGATTGTAAGAGTAAGTGATAAACTGAGCCGTTGATACCGCAACACGCTAACTTGCCGCAGTTACTCAACTCGAAATTCCATTTCCATCTCCTCATAACATGGAAACTTTTTTCACTGGCTTCGTCCGGAATGAATTATTGTTGAAGTTGGTCGGATAGATAATAAACGCGCTGTAACTTTTAATTATGAAACTGGAATCCCCGTTTCATCCGCCGCCCGCTAATTGCGACCACTTATCGAGTTATCCGATGTTTTCACGAGACCTTTGACACCCCTCGCCTCTTCTTCTCGCCTCCCTTCAACTCCCTCCGTCGACCTGAACTTCAGGTTCCTTGTAAGTTCATACTCAGATCGATTACAATCAAGTTTCTAATGAGTTTTGCATTTATTGTGTCGTGTCGTGTACCTATTGTATAAGAGGTGAACATCTTTCTACCTAAATATTTGTAAATATTAAAAGCGTATCAATCTGTGTTATATACTTAGTTCGTACTTAGCTCTAGCCAAGCTTTTTTATCCGACTGTGCGAGAGTTATATATAAGTATGTATGTATGTACATATAATGTGTATTGTGTGTTTCTATGCGGCGTTATAGAGGCTAAACTCCTTAGGAAGAATCGTCAGAGAATCATTAATTGCGTTGCGTGGCGAAACTCAACGCCGCGCTTTGCGAAGAAATGAAAATATAGTTTTTTATAAATATTTTATTTCCTCGAGTGGGAACCGAACGCACAACCAATCGCGTTTACATTCACACACTTGTCCCCATGCGCCATGACTGGCTTTTTAAAAAAAGGTTTATTTATTGATTTACTATTAGTAACAGGTAATTCATTTCCTGACATACGATTTAAAATTATTAACTACTTAAACCAATTTTAAGTAGTTAAAACAGTGAAAACAGACGAATAGAATACTTTCAAATAAACAAATGACAATATGTTAATATAAGAACGCAACTTGTCCCAAAAAGAAGAAACTCAAGGAATGTAAATAATCGTAATATATTTGATGCAGTTATGAATAAAGATCAGTTATGAATAAAGTGTAACACTTTTTCAAGTCCTTTATCGGAGGCGATATTCCGACAAATTCTAATAAATGTGGCGCCAATGTTCCTCAGACGTTGACGGATTTGATACACTCCTCCCGATTCTCCAGAAAAGACCTCCTTTTAAATTGAACTCTCATATTGACTGTTGATTGATGACCTCAAATAGATTTCGTTCATGCGCGATAAAGTAAAAATATTTAATATTTAAAAAAAAAATAAATAAATTAGCCTCACGCTGTATCTCGCACACAGCAGGGTAGGCAGAGGGAACCTAGTGTTAAGACACTCCGTTCCACACTTTCTGCCGAATTCTGGAGACATTGCGTGTTGAGTGGCAGAACTCAACGCCGCGCTTAACCTCGACACCAGAGCGAAGAAATGGAAATATAAATTTAAGTAAATATTTCATCTCCTAGAGTGGGGATCGAACCCACAACCAGTCGGTTTTGCAGTCACTCCTCGTGCCGCTGCGCCACGACCGGCCTCATTTAATATTTGGTTTCGATAAAACTAATTCGAACGTTGGTTATAGGCTCTGTTGGAATCGACTAAAACAAACGCTTCGTTTGGCCAATAAAAACGCGGCACATCGAGGAGCTGGGAGCTGATAGCGCATACATGTGTCCTCAAATATTTATGAAGCACTCAATAGGATGGGTTTCGGTTATAGTCTGAGGGCCGGCCGCTACGCCGCACAAAATAATATTAGCTTTATACCTATATGACTATGGAAAAAAATAAAAAAAAAAGTTTTTTTTTCACTTTTATCGATGTTTTCGATTACTAATAAGTAATGTTGGGTTCTCTGATTTGTATGACTGGAGGGATTGATGCTAAATCTCATCAAGATTATAATAAAAAATATCTATATATATAAAAGGACTTGTGCTGACTGACTGAGGTAAGACGCACGCAGAGCCGTAACCGCTGATGGTAGAAACGTGAAATTTGGGCAGATGTTTATTTTCATATTCTGGACATCCACTAAGAAGTGAATTTGAAAAATTTTAACCCTAAAGGGATGAAATAGGGGTTGAAAGTTTGTATGGATTTTTTTTTTAATCTGTACCGATTTTTATAAAATTTGAAATTCAGACTCTTAAAAATATTTCATTGAACACGTGTTTCATGGTTTTTAAGAATTCACCCCCTAAGGGTTCAAATAAGCGGTTGAAAGTTTGTATGGAAAAATCTTTAAATTGCCACCGATTTTTATAAAAAATTAAATTCAGACTGTTAAAAATATTTTATTGAACACGTGTTTTGTGGTTTTTTTAGAATTCACTCCTAATAAGTGGGCGAAGCCGCGCGCGCCCTCTAGTAATATATATATAAAAGAACTTGTTCTGACTGACTGAGGTAAGACGCACGCAGAGCCGTAACCGCTGATGGTAGAAACGTGAAATTTGGGCAGATGTTTATTTTCATATTCTGGACATCCACTAAGAAAGGATTTTGAAAAATTTTAACCCTAAAGGGATGAAATAGGGGTTGAAAGTTTGTATGGATTTTTTTTTAAATCGGCACCGATTTTTATAAAATTTGAGATTCAGACTCTTAGAAACATTTCATTGAACACGTGTTTCATGGTTTTTTAGAATCCACCCCTAAGGGTGCAAATAAGGGGTTGAAAGTTTGTATGGAAAAATCTTTAAATCACCACCGATTTTTATAAAAAAATTAATTCAGACTGTTAAAAATATTTTATTGAACACGTGTTTCGTGGTTTTTTTTAGAATTTACCCTTAAGTGTCCAAATAAGCGGGCGGAGCCGCGCGCGCCCACTAGTAAAAAATAAAATAATAAAATCGATGATGGGTCGTTTGGTTGGTAAACACATTGCCGGTAACAGATACACTATAATTTATGAAGTTTGTTTATATTTATTAATCTTATAATTCTATTATGTAGTTATACTCTTATCTATCTATCACTGTACGGCAGCACCGCGGCGGGCTCTCGGCTCTTACAAACGGATTCCATAGTGGTTTATTTCACGAGCGGAATCACGCGCGCACACACACCCTTCTCCTGTGTATGTACACACTGGCACACACGTATACACTCATTTGTATATACATGTAAACACGTACACATGCACACACGTGAACACACACGTCGGTATTTACATTGCTTAGATGATAAATGTTTCACTATAGCGGAGCGCCGTCTATCGCTACGTTCGATTGGGAATCTTACTTTTTCATGAACTGATTTATTAACACTCAACACTCAATGCTCGACACATATAATATAGGTAGGTTTGAATATATTTTTTTTTTTTTTTGAAAATTCATATCATTTTCATATCTCTACATAAAGGAACAGAACGATAACGGAACCGACAGCTCAGAGACGAAACATATGGACTTGATACTTAAAGTTTGGCATAACCCATCTAGGGTTAGTGAGCATAGAAAAACATTAAACAACTTTTAAAAAAATCCCAGAAACGGAAAGAAAATATCATCTTGCACAATACTACATACTACAAATTTAATACACTTTCATGACTTTTTTATGTCTAATAATAATTTTTTTTCTTTAGAAACAGAACTTTCTTTAAAACGTTCTTCAATATCGCACTTACACACTGGCAGTAATTTATACATAATATAATCGAAAATGCCTTCACATTCAATACGTGTGTCAGTTTCAGGATATTACAATCTGTGATTTATTTTTATTTTGATTGAGATACTCATATTATTATCTATATATGAATATATAAATACAGATAATAACCCGTTACGCTTAACGAGTGTCCTTCTGCCTACCGTAGTGTATGCGGAATACAGAGTGAAGCTAAAAGAACACATTCTCTTAAGATGACCACCTTTATTGTGGGAAATTGGGCAGGTAGCTAAGTTTAGCATAGTTTAGTATTTTGATACAAAAGATAATAACAAACCATCTACCACGCACGTACGTAAAGCACCATCTAAAATTATTCCAATAATCTATTAAATAAAAATAATAAATAATATGCATATAAAAGCTTAAATAAAACATTTGTAACAGTATTAATTCCAAATGTAAATCACATTGCTGTAATCCGTTCTGTTCCAGTCGTCGCACTATGGGCAATCGAGGTCTGTATCAGATCAAAAATCGATAACTTTTTTATTTGTTAAGATAAACAATTGAATTTTTGCACAAGCATAAAGTATAAAATAGCGCTTTAGGTAAAGTTCAGATATTATACTTTTATTGGAGTATATATATATTAAAAAAATAATGAAAAAAAGATTATTTAATTTCCTTAGTCCACTCTACTTATAGTAGTAATAAAAATGTATTATTTGATTAGTTTATTAACAAACAATGTTTCTTAAGCTGTTATCTATTTGAGTAAGAAATTAATAGTTATGATTACACATATTTAGTTAATCTATATATATAAAAGGACTTGTGCTGACTGACTGAGGTAAGACGCACGCAGAGCCGTAACCGCTGATGGTAGAAACGTGAAATTTGGGTAGATGTTTATTTTCATATTCTGGACATCCACTAAGAAGGGAATTTCAAAAATTTTAACCCTAAAGGGATGAAATAGAGGTTGAAAGTTTGTATGGAAAAAAAAATTAATCTGCACCGATTTTTATAAAATTTGAAATTCAGATTCTTAAAAATATTTCATTAAATACGTGTTTCATGGTTTTTAAGAATTCACCCCCTAAGGGTTCAAATAAGGGGTTGAAAGTTTATATGGAAAAATCTTTAAATTGCCACCGACTTTTATAAAAAATTAAATTCAGACTGTTAAAAATATTTTATTGAACACGTGTTTCGTGGTTTTTTTAGAATTCACTCCTAATAAGCGGGCGAAGCCGCGCGCGCCCTCTAGTAAAATATAAAATTTACAAAAACTGATTTACAAGTAGAATAATATTAGGAATGAATGTATATTACATAATGAGTATATTATATTTAATTATACTTGGTGAACTCCTCCTATGGAACGTAAGCCCTAAACATAGGCATTGCAGATGTGTCCAAAGCCATATTCACTAAATAGCGCGGTATTTTCGCCTTTTCCTTGATTCTGATGAGCCCCCATAGGGACAGAGGGTCTTCCGCGTTTTCCAGAAGACGTTGATGGTGAGTTCTCATGTGCTACTTCTTCAATGATTGGGTGTTAATTCTTCAAAATATTCAGGATCTAACCAATTTTCGTTGTTTTTTTAAAAAAACGAATCCTTTTACCGGGACGCTTCTGTCCATCGTTTATTAAAAGGACGAATGAGATTCCTTTGAATTGTGCTGATAATAAAACACATGTTGTCTACAGAAACATGATACTTTTCTTTTAGAAATATTGATAGCTAATATTGATTGCTTCAAGTTTTTTCGTCCTTCAATGTATGGGAGTAATAATTCACGCTTGAAACACTTGAAAGTATTAGCCATTTTGAAATTTAGTGGAGACACTTAACAATCAAACGTATGTTAGTAATTTTATTGCTAATTTGTAATAGATTCATTAAATTAATTCACTCTTTTTATATAATTTTATAAACGAAGGTAGTGTGCATTTTATTGATGAATAAAACGGCAAAATGTGTCCAAAATGAAGATAAACGATCTTTTATCAATAAATAACAATAATTTAATTGAAATTTATCGCAATTTAATCAATTAAATAGTACAACATTAGAAATTTCAATAGATAGAGTTTTCTTGTTCCCTGACTTGTATCGTAGTTTTCGTGATAACTTCTTAAACCGCACGTTTCCGCAGCTGATTTTTTTAAATGTTATTTATGAATATCTGGACTATAAAACAACATCAAATGTAACGCGTCGGTAGACGTCGGTAACTGTCAAAAGTCTCGATGAACTTTAAACATGTACCTTTTATCTCGTCACTTATTATTAATATTTTTTATAGGTATATAGACACAAAATCCACAATATAATAATTGTTTTAAAATCTACATACTATAGGCTTTTTAAAAATATATAACATCTTATACCTATTTACACATTTTTTTAAGGAAATTAAGTTTAAAATATCGATGCGAACAACCTGAAATAGACATTCTTACGTATTACAATTTCTCACAATTAAAAAAATATATATTCCAAATGTAAATCACGAAAAAATTATTCATTACATCAAAGGTCCACTATTAAACTAATTAAAAAAAAATAAAAAGTGCGTCAGGGACGACTTTAGTAAAAATGAATTTTGATCTGCCGTTGTTCTACCATTATCCATAGTGCGTCGAGGCGAGTCGAGAGCGGGCAAAATATGAAATATATTAAGTTAGGGTCGCAAGTGGAGGCTGTGAGTCGGGGCGAGGCGGGACTAAATGGGGTGATTGTTTTCGCAAAACATAAAACTACATTAAGCATCTCATTTCTCAGCGCTACAGTCGCCGTGCCACGCCCGTTCTCTTCGAACAATTGCGCTCTTGTACTACTGCACTACAAATTACAACGTAAGTAAAAAATACAATACATATAACATATGTATACATATAGTTATTTATATTAGTTGAGGCCGTCGTGGCACAGGGGATAGCGTTAGAATGTAAACGCGACGACTGTGGGTTCGATTCCCGCTCAGGGGAATGAGATAAAGTGTGGCGTTGGGCAAATTTTAAATTTCAGCGGAAAGTGGAGGCACTAAAATCCTTTTGTTTACCCAATCCTCATGCTATATGTGGGAAGCAGCGTGAATATTTTTTTCTTCTAGTGCATATACTTAATTATACAGTATTTACAAAGCGTTGTGGTCACGGGCAGCGCAGCGCGCCTCTGGTATATTATGTAAGTCGAGTAATGTCTTCACTTATTCGTGTGAAATAGCTTTTGTGTGTAATGTGAGAGTGGATATTGTTATGTTGCGCAGTTTTAAAAGAAATCTCCATTTGCAGACCAACAAATTGAGGAAAAATCTCATTTTTATCCAACAGATTTCGTCTCGCCGTTTCTTTACATAATATTACTTATTTATATGTTATTTATAAAATATACTGAAAAGGACGGATCTGTCAATGTCATCATGTGATGTATTTCCGGATTTCGAGAGCTCGCTTCCCGTATTGTCAAAAAAGAAAAATCTATTTAAATATATGTAGGCAAGTATGTGCATGAAAGATACATCATAAATTCATAACATATTTTTTAAAACATTGTGTACATTTTATAGTTTTATTTTTCAGGCGTGATGGTGGGTGGACTGCCACGTATCGAGATGGAGGGGATGGCACTAGAGTTTGTGACGTACTGTGCGGTTACAAAATCTGGTAACAGGTAACAGTTCAATTAGTTCCCAGAACACTCCCCATAGTTATATTAATTACTTGTAAATGAAATAAAATGTCTTTTTATAGTTACATGCTGCATTCCACCCACAGCAGATAAGTAGTGAACCAAGTGTGAGGAAATTTTGTTCCTATTAAGATACTTTCGTTCTCCACTTTTCAACGAATTTTTTATATGATAGAGTTGTCGTATGAATACGACATGTCGGACTCTTGTAACAGGGACTTCATTATTGTAAAAATCATCTGTAATTATCCGTATACACGACTTATGTAAAGAATAAAATTTACTTTGCAATCGTAACAAAATAGTCAAAAGTAAGGAAAATTCATAAAATCAAATCTGCTCAGCCATCTATAGCTATCTTCAGGGCAGCCACGACACGTCGTGTCCTTTACATGTGTGTGATTTTAGTATTCACATATCACGTTCGCGCCGCACTCTGAAGTGAACTAGTTATCCAATTATTTTGCGCTATATCCACAAGGAGGAACAGGACGTAATGGCGGCATTTCATAAATTTAAAATCAATAATCAGCTTCACGCTGTATCCCGCACACAGCAGGGTAGGCAGAGGGAACCTAGTGCTAAGACACTCCGTTCCCCACTTTACGCCGAATTCTGGGGGCATTGCGTGTTGAGTGGCAGAACTCAACGTCGCGCTTAGCTCAATACCAGAGCGAAGAAATGTAAAAATAAATTTAAGTAAATATTTCATTTCCTCGAGTGGGGATCGAACCCACAACTAGTCGATTTTACAACCACACTTTCGTACCGCTGCGCCATGACTGGCCTCTATATTTCATAAATTGTTTACTAAAATAAAAAAAATGTTTCTCAAATAGTTGTTTTTTACAAATATGTATTGATACTCAATTACAGTATTGAGTTTAATTTGGAATCTTTTTGCAGACACGTGCGGCTATGTAGGTCAACGATATCGAATTTTAATACAAAAATCTCCACTGATATTAAGCCGGTTAAAATCTCAACGAGATTACGCTAATCAAATTCTGCGGCCAGTATCCGTGGTGTACCGGGCGCGGGGGCGGGGGTGACCTGTGGTGCAGGGGGGGGGGACGCCAATTAAAAAGTTGATGAGCTAGTGAAACGCAGGAGTAACTTGCCTCGCAGCTTTAGTCTTCACTAATATACTACATGAGGCCGGTCGTGGCGCAGCGGCACGAGGTGTGACTGCAAAACCGACTGGTTGTGGGTTCGATCCCCACTCGAGGAGATGAAATATTTACTTAAATTTATATTTCCATTTCTTCGCTCTGGTGTCGAGGTTAAGCGCGGCGTTGAGTTCTGCCACTCAACACGCAATGCCTCCAAAATTCGGCAGAAAGTGGGGAACGGAGTGTCTTAACACTAGGTTCCCTCTGCCTACCCTGCTGTGTGCGGGATACAGCGTGAAGCTAATTTAATTTAATTTAATTTAATATACTACAATCCTACTGTTACTTCGACATCTTTCTAATTTTACTAACCGTAGTTTTTGTTGTAAACCTGAAATAAATAATACTTAAAAAAAAAACTAGATAGTTATAGAAGCTGTAATGTAAATTATATTACACCGTCTTACATTCTCATAAGCTCTTCTCCTCATGGCCTATAATTTAATAAAAACGTTAATTGTCAAATTATTTTAATGATTTTTTACTGTTACGCTGTCACTGGATCGACGGCAGTGCCATTGACGAAGTGCATTGTGTTACAATTATTTAGTTATTTGTTAAAAGTATGAACTCTTTATGTAGATTAATTTACTAATTTTAGTCAAGAGGTAAGAATAATAAATAGTATATTATAGTGTCAAAATCCTTAGTTTTTATTGATAGTAAATCTAAATATCATCGAATTAATAATTTTTATTTCTACCGCAATTGTCATGTAATTTACACAAAATCCTGTGACAATAGAGCTTTAGGCCACGACGTCTATGTTTGTAAGGGAAACACAGAAGAGAGACAGCCGGCACTTCTGCCATATCTTAAGAAAAGCTCCCATAAAAACTAACCTAACTCAAACCTAACTAGATAGTACGCTAATTCTTAAGACCAGTAAAAAGTAATATTCCTTTGCAGTGTGTAGACAAATACTTTGGTTGACCAAACAAAACACACACAAAGAGAAGCATCGGTGTTAGGGTAAAGGATCACTTCTCTGATGTCAAAAATAGGTATGTTTCGATGTCAGCTATGTGTGAGCAATACATAGTATAAACCCAACGTTACTTATTTGATTAGATTTGATAAAGAGGATAGATATGAAAAGGCCCTAATGTCAATAGAAAAATGGTTGGACACTTTCTACCACCTGGGACCCACTCATAGAAACAAGAAGTTTCAAGCCCACCACACCAGAGAGCACCATACAGTCAGCTCATTCTGCAAGATTCCAGGGCAGTATGCGAGGCTATTAAGAAATCGTTGGCGGTAGTTTGATATAATAATTATGTCAATTGACAGACGGCTCCTATTACACTTTAAAACGTGTCTTCTCCATACAACGTGACATTGGCGAAGTGATATGTGCTCAACTGGCACGCTCGAAACGCCATAATTAAAGAACCAAACCACTTTAAAACGATCTACGGTAAAATGTTCGAGACGTTTGGTTTCCAAAAATGTATAATAGTAAATATCTGCGAATAATTCGCTGAAAGAGTTTCATTTGAAATGTTTAGTATTCACAAAAGTTAAAAAGATGATGAGTCATTACGATGAAATTACTAAGTACGATAAGGCCTTTTTCATATTCAAATGATTGAACAAAACAGTTCCTCCTCTTTTTCTGTATAGCAGAATAGGCAAGACTAACGTTTTGTTAGGACAGTTTGTTCTTTGTTACCTGTGGAAATTGGAAATAATAAAAAATATATCATTCATAAAAAAATAATCGAACCTACAATCATCGTGTTTATAGTCTAACGCTGTCCCACTACACCACAACGGCATCAATTATTAATCTAATTTACCTTCAGGCTGTATCTCTTCATTATTAAAATTATAAATATTTATTATAAGAAAAAAAAAATGTATCAACAATCATTAAAATTATAAATACTTAATATAGTGAAAAATGACTAGATTTTGTAGAGAACATATCTACTATATAAGTGATATACACTTATTTAGTAGATATGTAGAAGGACAACACTAACTTAGTACAGGAACTCGACAGACAAATTGGTATGAGGTATTTTTGTGGCGCCGATCGTTCATCGCATTATACTCTTTGCGGGATTTATGTTACTGTCACTTACAATTTCAGCTGTTTTTTGAACAAAAGATAATTTATATTTAATTATGTTCTTCAATAAAAAAAATATTTGAAAGTAAGTTTTCTTTAGTCCTTTTCAGTTTAGAAGATTGCAGTGATTTATTTGTTCTCGGTGTCATAAATAATCAGATTTGAATGATGGATAAAAAGGTAATAAACTTAGATTTTTTGCTCTAAAAGTTATAGGTAGGTACTATACTTTACTGTAGATCTGCAAAATATTGCATAAAAAAAATCTCAACGTAAAAAAAATAAAAAAACTAAAAAATCGTGCTTAATAAAAAAATATTTGTAAAAACAAAAACCCCGACTGCATAAAACTAAAAAGAAAATAAACAAGTCCAATAGTTTATTAGGATTAACAGTCGGGACCTCTTTAAGTTACGAAGGGTTCCTGGTAAAGATTTTATTAATTGAAGAATTACTTTTGGTCCCGACTGTTAATCCTAATAAACTATTGGACTTGTTTATTTTCTTTTTAGTTTTATGCAGTCGGGGTTTTTGTTTTGAAATAGGATAATTATTTATATTTCATGGTTTTTATCCATACTGTATATACGTGTGATGCAGTTATGAATAGATACCAATAACGTGCACATCTACAACTAAATACTACTAAACGTTGCGGGATCTGCCTCTTTTAATTCTCAAAAAACATACCCGAATGAGAAAGGGACATCTGTTGTTCTATTTTACGCAATTACTTATTTTCTATAATAAACTTAAACAACGTTCAACTTCCCCACCATTAGCTACGACTCGATTTGGTATGTGAGAGGCGCTTTGAGTGTATGGTACAGCACACAAAGTGAAACGTCTACAGGCTAGAACAGATTTGTCATCTGCAGAGGAACATTAAGATATGGTGATAGTGATATTTTTTATATATATATATATATATATATATATATATATATATATATATATATATATATATATATATATAATTTAATAAAAAAATGTGTTATGACACTCTAAGTAAAGTGGAACTGTATTTAGAACAAATATATAGTACTAGTTACAAACAAATAACATTAGTAAAGTTTTAATTTCTTACAATTTTACAAATATTAAGAAAAAAGTACCAATTTACTTCCTTTTTTAACATTACACAGCGTTAGGTTCTGTCACTCAACGCGCAATGCCTCCAGAATTCGGCAGATAGTGGGGGACGGAGTGTCTTAACACTAGGTTCCCTCTGCCTACCCTGCAGTGTGTGGGATACAGCGTGAAGCTGATCTATAAAGTTTAATTTAGAATCGACGAGGTAGTTCTCACAAAGTGTAAACTTCGATAAGTTAATTTAACGTAGATACCTGTTATAGTCCGGAAGTCCTTTAACAACACAACAGCCTTGTTGTGTTGTTAAAGGACTTCCGGACTTGAAATAGGCCTCGCCTAGGCCTTTAATACTTTTTTGTCAATTTTGCACCCATTTATGTATCTATTATTGATAATATCTATCTATATATCTATACATATAAAAGGACTTGTGCTGACTGACTGAGGTAAGACGCACGCAGAGCCGTAACCGCTAATGGTAGAAACGTGAAATTTGGGCAGATGTTTATTTTCATATTCTGGACATCCACTAAGAAGGGAATTTGAAAAATTTTAACCCTAAAGGGATAAAATAGGGGTGAAAGTTTGTGTGGAAAAATTTTTTAATCTGTACTGATTTTTATAAAATTTGAAATTCAGACTCTTAAAAATATTTCATTGAATACGTGTTCCATGGTTTTTAAGAATTCACCCCATAAGTGTTCAAATAAGGGATTAAAAGTTTATATGGAAAAATCTTTCAATTGTCACCGATTTTTATAAAAATTTAAATTCAGACTGTTATAAATATTTTATTGAACACGTGTTTCGTGGTTTTTTTAGAATTCACTCCTAATAAGCGGGTGAAGCCGCGCGCGCCCTTTAGTTCTATATATATAAAAGGTATCTGTACATGTATCTGACTGACTGAGGTAAGACGCACGCACAGCCGTAACCGCTGTGAGTAGAAACGTGAAATTTGGACAAATGTTTATTTTCATAATCTAGACATCCACTAAGAAGGGATTTTGAAAAATTTTAAACCTAAAGGAATGAAATAGGGGTTGAAAGTTTGTATGGAAAAAAAAAAAAAATCAGCACCGATTCTTATAAAAATTGAAATTCAGACTCTTAAAAATATTTCATTGAACACGTATTTCATGGTTTTTTAGAATTTATCCCCTAAGGGTTCAAATAAGGGATTGAAAGTTTATATGGAAAAAATTGTATAAAAAATTAAAATCAGACTGTTAAAAATATTTTATTGAACACGTTTTTCGTGGTTTTTTTAGAATTCACCCCTAAGGTTGCAAATAAGCTGGCGAAGCTGCGCGCGCCCGCTATTTTATCTATATATTTGTATGTACGCTTTTCTTACTGTCAGTTATTCAGAGTTGCAATCGGAAGCGTAATATGTAATATGGCGAAATTTAATGCTCCTTGCTTGTATTCAAATTTTAATTATCCTTAATACTGGACTCGACCTTTCAGCTACAAGGTGCAAAGTGAAATTCAGTAAGTCTTTAATTTTTTTGTTATATACCGTATATAGCTATCATAAATGCCTGATATTATCATGTATTTTTTAAGTTCCAGTGAGTTTAAAAATAGTACCGTAATAATGTATCTCTACAACATTTTATTTATTTTGGTGTCTTTTTTTAATTTTGTTTGTTATTTCATTATATAGGACTTTGTAGCGATAAATTATCGTTGCATGCAAGTATTTAAAAAAAATCCTATTAACAGATACTCAAAATATAAAACTTCAATTTTAGAGCAAATTAAGTAAACAAACAAAAGTAAAATTCTCAAAAAAAAAAGAAATACAAAAAAAATAAAATATAAAATGATAATATAAACATAATTTCTCTTTCAGGTCAAGTATGTCGTACGTACGTAACTGTAACACATTTGTAGTGTTGTACCTGTGCAATGTACGAGTACGCGTCGCAGGTGTCGCTGATTTATAAGTATTTGTAGTTTAAAGTCTATGTACAAATAAAAAACGATATGTTGTGAATTTTCATGGCGAACCGTGCAGGGACAAATATTTATTAAATAGAAATCAGAGTAAAGAGAAAAACCATTTTACTATCAGTATAATAAGATCATTTTAGTAGTTGACATAATTATAATACGTCGTTTAATAATAACATATATCGCTTAGCTAGTATTTTGAGTAAGCAAGCTGGTAAGTATACCTACATTATGTTCCAATATTTGGTCTTAATGTATAATTCACACAAATATATTACGTAAATTCATAGATGTTGTACATATATCTTGTACTTTATGTGTATTGTATAATATATAAACAATTTTATTTAGCGTCACGTTTCCAGTTTCCTTAGCGACGGCGTTCTCCGTCTCGCAATTACATCCGACATCACTAGCGAGTACAGCGCCCCACCCATGTGTAGCAACACTCGCTACTACTGTAGTAAGTAATCGTTTACAACTTGTTCTCGAGGTTGTATGCAATATATTTTTTTTCGTCGGTCATTTATCTGGGACTTAAAAGGGTCATTTACCTTCGTAATTTCAGGAGAAAACTCAATTGTTTTTGTCGAATCCCGCGCTAGAGAACGTAGCGAGACGGACCCGCGATAAATATGAAACAAAACTTAAATGCTTTGGAAACTGGAGGAAAGAACGGCAAGGGAAAATATTTTATTGTTTAGTTACTAAGTACACATGACTTACGCAGCTTTCGTGAAGTGAACGTAATAAACTTTAGTAGTTACGTAATCGTAAAATACGTTATATTTATGGGTAAAGGATAAGGTTGTAATGGGGGTAAGGGTCTTTGTCAAAATAGCAAACAAAGAGACTAAGTTTACCGGAAATAAAACATTCAATTATATTTTTATACGGGCGACCCGAACTGCTCTTGTATAATAACCATTTCTCAAATTACTCCGCTCAAATCTCTGTCTCGAATGATCTGAATTGTTTGTTGTTTTGACAATAAAGCTTAAGTTTCATACATAGAAGGTACCTACTCTTATTCTCTCCCCCCTCGCTACTTGTCCACCCCCTCCCCGTCCTAGCTCCAGGAATAATTCATCTTTTATAGGCTGCATAATATATTCTATTATATACTGACCGCTCTCTCTCCCAGTGACCTACTCGTAAAATATTATTATAGAAATTCTCATATTGAGTTTTATTGTTATATGTTGGTATATATATATATATTTTGATAATATTAAGATAAAGGAGCTTTACGCTGTATCCCGCACACAGCAAGGTAGAGGGAACTTAGTGTTAAGAAGGGAATTAATAATAATTCATTCTTTCGTCGCTCGGCTTTAACCTGAAAATAAATATAATTCAGATATAATCTTTGAGGCCGTTATGGCACAATGGCCATTGCGTCTGACAGTAAATGTGACGATTTTGAGTTCAATTCCTGTTTGGGGATATTAATTATATTGATTTCTTCGTTCTGATACCAAGACTGTTGTTGACGAGTTGAGTTCCGTACTGGAAAATTCGGTGGAAAACGGAACGTAGAGTGTCACAACAGTAGGTTCCCTCTGGTAACCTTGCCATTAGCGAGATGCAACGTGAAACAAAAAAAAAAACATAGTATAACATACTCACTTTGATTACAGTCAGGCGCCGACACACCGCACCACGGTGGCCTACTACTAAATGTAGCATATCGCTACCATTCGCGAATATTTCATATTTTTATTACTTATGGAATGTATTCCGCGCGATTTGTTCCCTCGTCCACGCCGCTTCCGTTATTTGTCTCTTGTTTAGATTGTGTACGGTCGCTGTTGTTGTGAGTTATTACTATGTTAGACACTTACAGCCTGCTACTATATATGAATATAATAAGTACATATAAATATAAGTACGTATGTTTTTTTTAGTAATTTCGCTGTATTTCACATATCACTATATGTGGAATTCAGCGGTAGTAGGGTAACCAGAGGGAACTTGGTGTCTCCGTTCCCCACTTTCCTCCGTACTCTGGAGGCATTGCGTGTTGAGTGGCTTACATTTAAATATTCGGCAGAAGTCAACGCCGCGCTTTGCCTCGACATCAGAGCGAAGAAATGGAAATATAAATTTAAGTCAATATTTCATCTCCTCGAGTGGGAATCGAACCCACAACCAGTCGGCTTTACAGTCACACTTGCCCCTGCGCCAAGACTGGCCTTTGTAAATATTTACTAATATAAGTAGCGACATCCGGTAAGTATGTCGTAATGAAATATATATATTCAGTCTATGTTTCACATACAAACAAAAAATATAGCAAGCTCTCAATGTTCAATAAATATCACAATTAATGTAGAGGCAAATGTGATCAAGAATATACACATTTGAAAGTAAAGTATAATTATTCAAAAAAGAGGCCATCATGGCACACTGGTACTCCTTAGCTTACATGCGAATATTGTAGGTTCCCTTCCCTAACGAGGACGACGTTTAAATAGTAAAAAAAACGTCTAAATAATAAAAAAAAAGTATTTATATATAAAAATTCACCTATAAATTTTCACCAAATTTCGCTTATAAAATTTGCCTATAAATGCGGTATTTATGAATTTGGAAATGACAATAAATACCACGCAAAAAAAATTGTGGCGAAGACTAGTATACATAATACAGTATGTAAAATAATTTAATTATCCATAGGTCTCCAGCAGCTACAAGCTACAGGCAGGCTGTAAATAGTAAAAATAACGCCACGCCAGAGCCAGCAAAGGAGTGTCACGTACTAGAACATCTGCGTCGATATAATTCTCTCCAAGGAAAATAACGAGAAAAATCTTTTATTCCTTACTAGTGGGCGCGCGCAGCTTCGCCCGCTTCTTTGAACCCTTTAGGGGTTAATTCTAAAAAACCATGAAACACGTATTCAATGAAATATTTTTAATATTCTCAATTTAAAAATTTATAAAAATCGGTGCCGATTTTATAAAAAATCCATACACACTTTCATGTCCTATTTCATCCTTTATTCGTTAAAATTTTTCAAAATCCCTTCTTAGTGGATGTCCAGATTATAAAAATAAACATTTGTCCAAATTTCATATTTCTACCATCAACGGTTACAGCTGTGCTTGCGTCTTACCTCAGTCAGTCAGGGACATGTCTTTTTATATAGGGGAATTGTGCTTAAGATGGCATACGAAGATAAGATGACACACTGCCAATATTGATTTAAATATTTGCGCTAAGTGTGATCTTATGACGTTTTAGAGAGTGTCTTTAGATATCGCTAGTATTCAAATTCATTATGACGGAAGGCAAACGCAGATTGGCAAGTAGTTCATGTTTTCGTAATTTTGAATAGCAGAAATTTTTTTTTTCGCTTTTGCTTGGTGGTGAAAATACACGTAAGTTTCGAGTCACGTTTTCTACTTGAAGTAATTTTTAATGTAAAATAGGCTTATTATATGACACAACTAACGCTAAAAGCGCATTCTTACCCATAAACTTTTGTCACAACTGTTACAATTAAATTCACATATCTATTGGGTAAGATGACATACAAAACGTGAGTATAAGATGGCATAGTATGTCATCTTACACTTATAAGTAGGATCGATTAAGAAGCCAGAAGAGAAGAGCGTACTTAATGAAATTTCTCCATTGCTAAAGTCTACTTCTACAGGAAAGTCACGTGTGAACAAAAAAGTCGTGGATCGCAGGTTATGACGTCTATGTCATCTTACCCTATAGGTATGTCGTCTTACACCGGTCGACCTATGTGCGATTTATGTTTGTTTTTTAATTTTATGTGGCTTTGATTATTCTGAAACTACAATACTTTCGTTGATTATGATATATATGATAATATACGCAATGTCCTGATTTCACATGACTTCATTTATTTCAAATATTTGTCTTGAAAGAAAAAGTATGTCATCTTAAGCACAATTCCCCTATATAGAATAAGGAAGTACAAACAACTCTATTTGTGCGCAATAAGGTAGGAATAAAAAAATATTTGTAAAAACAAAAACCCCGACTGCATAAAACTAAAAAGATAATAAACAAGCCAATAGTTTATTAGGATTAACATTCGGGACCTCTTTAAATTATACGGGGTTCCTGGAAAAAGATTTTATTGATTAAAGAATCACTTATAGGTCCCGACTGTTAATCCTAATAAATTATTGGCTTGTTTATTTTCTTTTTAGTTATATGCTGTCGGGGTTTTTGTTTTTACAAATATTTTTTTGATTTTTCACTTTTTTGTTAGGATTTATTAAAGTAATGATAATCATGATATACCTTTTTGAAATCCTGAATGAAATCAAAACGTATTAAGCTCTTGAATTTGATACCCATATTGTAGTATTCAAAACGAAATATTTTTTTTTACTAAGTCCAATAGGATCCCACGGCTGCCATGATTGTTTTTTTTAACGTCATCTAACGATACCTCAATTGTGTAAATCCGTTCAAAGGTTGTGGAGATATGAGATAATAAAGAATATTACATACATACAAGATACTCAAAATTTAAGCATTACATATTTAATGGGTATAAGTTATCAATTCGAGACGTTCATAACTTCGTCTGCGACAATATTTTGCTGATGCAACATGAAATTAACTTTATATTTTGATCAATAGAATCTCATATTGATTGTATATATAAGTGAACATTCAGCTGTAATATTGATAGTAGCAAATATATGGGGATGTTGTCGGCAGTATTGTTTACAGCGGATTAAAGCAAAGCATTACTTCCGTAAGCTCTTATATAAGTTTGCTGAAGAATTCCTAGTACTTGTAGCTGTAGTTGTAAGTGTAGCTCACCTGCACCCTGAACGGCTTCGCCCGCTATAATTATACTAATATTTATTTAGTATTATTCAAATGTATTTAGGGAAAATTGATTGATTATTATTTTAGTGTGGTTATCTTTAATCTATTGGGACTTTATTTAATTTTGCTTGCAAAAAATATCCTAAATAATAGACAAATATGTAGTTTTTTTATAAATATTAATTGTACAGACACAGTTTTTTAATGTTTTATTTTTGAACTAGCGGCCCCCGCTTTACCCTCTTCAACTACACGAAGAATTATTTAAGTGTATTTACTTTAGTATGATTATCTATACTGTTATTCACTAAATAAACTGTAACTTAAGACTTTTAAAGTCAAATTAGTCCCTAATTTGATTTTGCTCGTAAAAATTGACATATTTGGATGTGAAAGTAAACAATGCGTTATGGAGTAATAATTGCCGTCTCTAAAATATCTGTACGTGAATTTTCTACGAATTACTCGATGAACGTGAGGTTAATGCTGTTAGTCTTATTGGTCTTTTCAGCTACATCTAGTAGGTAGGGAAGAAGGTGCTCTGTCCCTGAGAAATTGCAACCACTACGTGGCTACTTGAGAGGACGTCAACGGTGGTAAGGGCTTTTCAAACTTCGGTTTACGGTTTTCAATCGGGCTGGGATGTTTCCTATTCTAAGCAAGCCAGCCGCGAGATGAAGACGCGACTGCGGACAAATTAGATTAATATAAGAGACCGAACGATCCTTAACCGTTGGACCCGACCACGGCCCGGTCGGGCTGTCAAATAAACTGGACTTCTATTGTATGTGTAGTGTTTTTCTTATCTACATACGGGGCATTAGCTATTGTAGTGGCGTCATTTGAGTCTTATATTCGCTTTTACGATGAGGGGGTTTGCGTGCGAGCCTGCACGTTCAAAGTAGCGTTTGAATGAGCCTTTGCAGTGCTCATGAATCGATTCCAACGGCGGACCCACGCTCGTCTCGCTTTATATACCTACAAAGGTCGTGATTCGTGTTCCACGTATGTCCATTCTAAGCTGAACCGTATTTAATATGATTGTTTCATAGACCTGAGGTCAACTTATATTGAACAATCCTAAATGTTGAAATCTCTGATTGATTTTTATCAACATAAAATCTCGTTTTTTTATCATTATATAGTTAACTAGAGGGCGCGCGCGGCTTCGCCCGCTTATTAGGAGTGAATTCTAAAAAACCACGAAACACGTGTTCAATAAAATATTTTTAATAGTCTAAATTTATTGTTTTATAAAAATCGGTGGCGATTTAAAGATTTTTCCATATGAACTTTCAACCCCTTATTTGAACCCTTAGGGGATGAATTCTTAAAAACTATGAAACACGTGTTCAATGAAATATTTTTAAGAGTCTGGATTTAAAATTTAATAAGAATCGGTGCCAATTTAAGAAAAAATCCATACAAACTTTCAACCCCTATTTCATCCCTTTAGGGTAAAAATTTTTAAAATTGCCTTCTTAGTGGATGTCCAGAATATGAAAATGAACATCTGTCCAAATTTCACGTTTCTACCATCAGCGGTTACGGCTCTGCGTGCGTCTTACCTCAGTCAGTCAGCACAAGTCCTTTTATATATATAGATTATTTTGTAAACAAAATCAAATAACAAAAACATTAAGAGCTAAAGATTCAGTCAATTCATAAAACAGTTGTATAACGTAACTATTTTATCAATTAGCAATTTTGTCGAATAAAATGATTTTATTTAAAATCCAATTCTAATAAAAAAACGCTACATGTTAAGGGAAGCTTGCCAAAATTTATTCACTTTATTATAAAAAAGCATAAACGTGACTCATATTGAATGCTAGCAAACAGAGCTCTAGTTGCTGGGACACGCGCTATTCTATCTTTCCTTATTTTATTCTAATGTATTTTTATTTAACGCCATATGCTAATGCATTATAAAATAATTTATATCATATATTATAATGAACCTCTTATAATTAAATGATAAAATAATTCCACACAGGATGGGATGACTAATTTATCCTTAATCCTTTAATTATAATTAATTTATTATTTGCAATAGTGAACTCTAAAGTGGTTCTTCTTAGTCTGAATCACATTCTATGTCTATAAAGCTTTCAAAATACAATCTTTGTATCTTTATGTGGTGTTATAGTCTCAGGAAGGGTTTATCCTATATATGTAAGTTATAAGGGTCCTAAAAAAGACAGCCTCGTCAATTTACTACAAAAACTCTTCCACCCTCTAAAGTGAATCACATAATTTTATGCACTGTTGAATATCTTTATAGAAAATTTTATGGGGATTACTTTTTGTGTCCCCGTATTCTTTATTCTCTGTCTCAAATCTTAGCACATTATTATTTCAGAGAAAGATTTAAACGTTTAGTCTTACTGACATTTTATAAAAAAACCGAATTAAGTAAAGTTAAAAGTGATTTAGTTTAAATTAACAGTGTATCTAGATAAAATAAGACTGTACGCATTTCTATTTGAATAATCTACGAAACTCACATTTAAAACTATAAAATATGTATATTCATGTATAAATCTATATATTTTAGGAGCCTAATTTTTTTTATAAGTAAAGTTTTATATATCATTGTTAAAATACTAACAGAAACCTACCTTTATAACTTTCAATCTTTGAACACAAGCGACTTTGTAAAAATATTATGTGAAATTACTTATTATCGTTTTAGTTTTAGTATGAAACATTTGCTTATTATAATAAACTATAATATAATAAAATTAAAATATTTCTTCTAATGAAGATACTTGTGAAAAGTTTTTGAGGACACCGTTGAACTAGCGGTATACCAACTAACTTACTAAGTAGCGCTGAGTGCTTCAAATGAGAACAGAGTTGTGCTATAAAATCTTTATAGCACAAGTCGGTTCTCATTTGAAGCACAGTATTTTCGGCAGAACGTCTTCGCAACTATTACAAGTTTGTATGTAGAAGGAGGCACTACCTGAGACTTTGCCTGTGTACATATGTACGATACGTATAGCAAAAACTTAGTACTCCTTATTGGGAAATTTATGCGAAAGGAGGAGTGAAAAATTTGGCACGGTTATAATTGATATAGAGGAGCGCATTAATTCGTTCTCTAGTACAAATGTACATACATACATACATATGTACGTATATACACACATACATACGAACAAACATATGTACATACGTAAATCTTAGATACATATATACACACCCATGAGCGCAGCATGCACGCACGCATGCACGCACGCGTGCACGCACGCTGAAAAGTATGAAACTGAAGAAAAGAGTTTAGCTCTACTCATGGTATTTAGATTTTCACGGTTAAACTACACTTTAAATGAAACAATTTAACAGGATTAATCGCGAATATTTAGTATAACATATTTTTGCAAACCCGACACGACGTTTCGACACTTTGCAGTAGTCCGTGGACACGGGTAGACTGAGGTGGCATTCGTCTGTCAGTTGACATCATTATTATGTCAAGCTACCACCAATGATTTCTTAATTACCTCGTGTACTGCCCTGGATTCTTGCACAATAAGCTGACTATATCTTTTAAACATTTTTAAAGTGTTAATCCACACTTAGGAAAGAAAAAATTTTTTTACGTCTTCTAAATAAGTATTTGACTGTATTTTGCTCCCTGGTATGGTGGGTTTGAGATCAAATATTTTTTAAATGGGTCCAAGGTGACCTCGATATTTCGATTCGATTTACCGTAATTAAGATATCTTTTACTTATCTTTCTATTTTATGCTCTTTCTGTGGTTTAAAGCCATAAGTGTCATTTAATTCATAAGTACCAAGTTGGGCTGCCAAGCTGTATTATGTAGTACGTTATACAATACGCATGTTACGAATATTTTGCAACTAGCGATAAGTTTTTTACGTCCATGCGTCAATCAACTTTTGATTTCCTGAAATGTGTCGCTTGTTGTAACAAAGCAGAAAATATTTAGTAACATTCTATATGTCACCAATGCTCTACAAACAATTTTGATTGAAGTTACATGTATTATTAAAATATCACATACCATGTACATTTAGCTTCACACATCAGATAGCTTCACTGTGTAAACCTAGCGTAATACCACTCCGTTTTCTACCTCTGGTTCCAATCTATATATATAAAAGGACTTGTGCTGACTGACTGAGGTAAGACGCACGCAGAGCCGTAACCGCTGATGGTAGAAACGTGAAATTTGGGGAGATGTTTATTTTCATATTCTGGACATCCACTAAGAAAGGATTTTGAAAAATTTTAACACTAAAGGGATGACATAGGGGTTGAAAGTTTGTATGGAAAAAAAATTAAATCATCACGGATTTTTATAAAAATTTTAATTCGAACCGTAGTATTTTTGTAGTAGTATGTGCTTACGTTATTGGTATCTGTGCGTAACTGCGTCACATGAAATACAGGTATGAATAAATATCGTAAAAAATCCTACGTCTAAACTGTTGAGGTATCTTGATTAATTTATTTAGGTATGGGTTTAAAATATTTTAGCATATAGGATGCTGTTCCCGTAAGAGGAGCGCTGACGCTTCCATCCTGTATATAACATGATGAATAGTTTATAACATAATACCTATTATTTACTATACATTTCAATATTTTTTAAGCTAGACTATAGTGTATATTATGACACGTGTATATTATGGCATTGTATATTGTCACTGACATAATGAATATTTTCCTTAAAACTTTAATTCTATTCAATATTATTATAAGTACTTAGTGTTCAATTGTTACACTCGACTGGAACTGGAACGCCATAAACTAAAAACAGAACAGAATTGTAAGTTTGTTTTCCAAATATTAGATGAAGATGTATAACACTTCAAAGTTTCGGTGTAGAAACGTGATACATTACAGTAGGAGGTCGCGGTGGTATGTCCGTGTACAGTGGCCGCTGCCAGCACCCTGCTTCCTCCTTAATTTAATAAGCTCTAGTTCGGCCTTGCCAATATGTCTAGACCACCCTGACCTCCAATCTCGGTATCGAGGCCTACATCTTAATATATTTGCATCGGATTGTAACATATTATCTAAATCATGTTAATGTTATGGATGTGGAGCTTCAGTATTCGGATATTAGGTCGCTTTATAGCGCCTTAAGGGCCGAATATTTGGAGAAAACATAATATTATATGTAAATGGATATTGGATATATTATATTGATACTGTATGATTCAGCATATTTTTATCTCTTTTGGAAATTGACAAAGGTAACCAGCTAGGTCAAAGATCAATTCGAATGCTATGGGTTTCGTTGATGGTTGTGTTGTTAAGAACTACGCGAACAATTTAGCGCATTTCATGATTACAACACACACACAGAAGTTTAGGCAAAAAAATCGATTCTGTTTCTAATATAAAACATTTTTTTTTTCTTTTTAAATAATAAATATTAAGAACCTGCCTGATACAGAAGTAATTTCAGAATCGATTTCCTTAACGATGACTAGAAGAATGTGGCTATTAATGTTAGTAATATTATTCATTACATATTCAATGATTACAAGAAATAGTACATCACGTTAGATATGTAATATACATGTATATAGTCGCTGGGGCGTAACTAGCGCGACGCGTCTTGTGTCACATTGGCTCCGACATCGCCACATCATGCACGACGTAGGTGGTGATTGAAAGAAATTCTAAATATAAATAGCATGTAAAGCCTCGAAGGCGGCGGACGACGGGTGCCAAACGACTGTATATTAATAATAAAATTACACCGTCGAGTGCGAGCCGCGCCGCTAATGGGATTACTTGCGCATTTCGCTTCAGCCAAATAAACATTTGACTGGAACGATTTAGGCGAAAAATTACGTTCAAATCCATCCGCAGAATTTATACGTTACGTTGCGACGTAGCCGGATGATCACCGCATGAATATATTAGCTGGGATGGAACCACTCCTGTATTATTTATATATTACATATTTAGGAACACTTTACAATTGCTGCAATATTTTTTGTTTTTTTTTTTAAATTAGTTTATAATGTTGAAAAATAATAATTTTAGCTTTAAAATCATTCTTTCTGACAAATCAATTGTCTTAAAGCAATTGACTAAGTATTGTAAAAAATCTATAAACTTTTTAATAATTTCGTTACTAAATTCGCCGGCAACGAAGACAGAAATGCGTAAACCTAAATATGTAACAACAAACAATATCAAATATCTCCTAAATTGTGTTCTGTACTTGCATAACGAGCGTTACCTCGTACCGGTGGCGTATAATCAGTGGGGCTGGCTACCAGCGAATGTGGAAGGAGACAAATTGCCCCAATTTCCGTCTCTCATCTTTTCGTATGAGCGCCTCAGGTGCGTCCCTATATGCTATTTTGAAATAATTTGTTATTTTTTACGCTATCCATACCTATGTTATAAATTAGAGAGTAACTTTGTCCGTCTGTTTGTCTGTGACGCAATCAGAGACAAACCGCTGATCTGATTGTGATAAAATTTTATATAAAGATACTTGGGGGTCTTGGGATAGGCATAAGTTACTTTTTTTCTCAGTTTTGTAATGTTCTCGATATTTACTGTTATATTAAAATATTTGTAGCTCCGTCCTCCACCGTAGAGTTTGAGATTCCGTTCTTACTTACTTTAATAAATTATGAGTAAAAAACTAACAAGACTACAAAAACAAAAAAAAATACCACTACAATTAACTACATTTAGTTTAGAACTCATAACCAACATTTTTAATGCAATATAACCTGTATTAATCTTTGAATAATATTTATTATGTTTGCTGCGTAATTATTGATGCTACTTGGCAAACTTAACCACGTATATATATTATTATACTGTTTATAGTTTCCTAGCCGATTTTTTTATAGCTGTGTTATTTAAAGAAAAAAAAGATGTTCTTTGAATAATGCTCTTATATTTTTAAAAGATTTTTTTTTTTGATTACTGTAATAAACTATAATCAATTTAAATTGTATTTACAAATAATCTATTTAAATTGTATTTAAAAAGTTTATAATGCGATATTATTCATATTTCTGGTTTGAAAAAATGCGTAATTATTAGTACTACAAAAAAAAAAACTATACTATATTTTTTAGTATCGTTTGTTGGTAGACTACGGTTTTTCTTAAAGCGGATTCCAGCTTGAAGATTGATGACCTAATAAAAAATATTCGCATTAAGCACACAAAGAATCACGTAAATCGGTTCAGAAGTCTCTCTTATATAAAAAAAAATATACCAACCGAATTGAGAACCTGTTTTAAGACAGTTAAAAGAAGAGCACTTGTGAGGGAGATGTCGCTATATATAACGCTTTCTTTGTTTAAAAAATATATTTAAAAAATTTGCACATCAATAAATAGTAATTAAAAAAACAAGGCTTACTCGTTATAATGAAATAACAAGTGAATACGTTATTTTAAAATATCATTTATTTATATTAGTTACATAATATAACGTGGTCTCTCCTAATGCATACGTCTATACTAACCTGCCTTCGTATTTATGAGAACTGGCAACATTTACTAGAAATACTCTTTATTTTTTCACATTTTGCCTAAAATGGTTAATACTTTGTATATTACAATACACAAAATATACTTTGTATATTTTGTGTTATTTTAAGAACAAAAGCGCACTAATTTTACTAAATTTAGTTAGTAGCCTTTGCAAATATGTTTGTTTGTTTTTCGTCGAGTACAAACAAGCGTTGAGGAGAAATAGTTTAAAGGAAAATAGTTCTTATTATAATCCTAGCTGTAGACGTCTTTATCGCTAGGCATAATAAGCGCTCACTGAATGATAGGATGTGAGTACAAATTCTTATAAATTTGTGAATAACGGTGGATTAACAGGATATTATAAAAGAAGTAGCAATTCTTTAAAAGATTTTAGAAAATTGATTTATTAAAGCGTTTTAATTTCGGCTTAGCTAACCTTAGGGTTTTTAAAATGAATTATTTTAGGGGTTTTTTAATTAATTTACTGTCTTTTAACTTACGTTTGTCGTAAAGAGAAACAAAGAAAAATAAAACAATGCAATTATTAAATAGCATGGTCTCATTAATAAAGCTTTATGAAGTTGGACTTGTGAGTGCCTGCCTCGGTATGTACGCGGTACAAATGCCAGAGATTGTCTGTGTACCCTCTTATAATAATTGGTTGCGGTAAGTAACAAGCCATCTACAAATTCATTTACTTCACAATGAACAGATTGTAAATATTTGTAAGAGCAGTGTGTATTTCGTTGTTGAAGTAGTAATATTTAAATATTTTTAATTGTAAAATGCTGTATTGTCCTGAATGTTCTATCATTTGGAGAGATATCGCAAAGTGCAGGTATTTGTGTTCACGATAACATATTAGATTTTTTATAAGGCAAAAATTTTTTTATGAGGAATCCCTTCGTCTTCCTTCCATTTACAGCCAAAGCATAATAAAGGATAGGGAATATTTCTTATAATTATTATAAACAAAAGAAATATTATAAATTTACAATATTATAAAGTTTGAAATTGACTGCGCATAATTGCATTTAAAAGTTACAACGCAATAACATTAGCATACTACTTTTTGGCAGCAAAATATGTCTCAATGCGGTGACGTCGAGGCAAACAAAGTTTCTGGCAAAAGAAAGCTATCATTATCTGACATTTTTTATATCTACATTTTTCCTTTTTCGTATTTTTATTCTAAAATAAAATTATGTTTATTTTTTATTTTCTATAATTAAATTAACACTTTTTGCTCTAGGCTTTTCATAAAGTACAAAAAAACTTAACGCGCAATGGACAATGAGGTGTTTTAATACTAGATTCTCTCAGCTTACACAGTCGTGCGCGCGATACAGCGTGAATCTGAAAGAAAAAATATGGAAAGTTAAAAAAAAATCAGCTTCACGCTGTATCCCGCACACAGGAGGGTAAGCGAAGGGAAACTAGTGTTAAGACACTCCGTTATAATTTATTTCCAAATTATCTACTTGAACCGTTTCTAGTAAAATATTACATGCTGTTACAACTATTTGGGCCCCGCGCCGGTAAGAGCATTACAATTCAATTCAATAGACACTTGAACTTAATTTTGATGTGATAGTGTGATGATCTATCTATCTATAATACTATAAAATAAAACAAAGTCGCCTTCCGCCTCTGTCTGTGAGTTTCTAAGTCTTCTTCTTTTAAACTACTCAACGGACTTTGATGCGTTTTTCACCATTAAGTAAAGTATTTCTCATGGAAGATTTATATATAGCTTATTATGTGTACATTATTATGTAATTTGATATAAATACGATAAATGTGTGTGCGCTGCTTTAATGGTAAGTCCTACATGAAAATAATGTATTAGTATATTGTTCCTCTTAATAAGATCTATAAAAAAGTCAGTAACAGCATATTCGTATCTTTTAAGGTCTGTCTAAAAATAGTAATTTAAATTTTCTTTTTGGTGGACGACGCTGACTTTCGTTTGGCCGATTTTCTTCTTAAATCTACTTAAATAAACATTTATATATTTCAAGCAAACGTAACCAGGGCCGCTAGTATATAATAATAAAAAATAAATCTCGTTGTCAATAAGAGTTCAATTGGGAACGGCTTAACAGATTATGAGTCCATCAACAAAACGAGTCCATTTGCCATGTCTTAATACGAAAACTACTTGTAATCCACTTTTATTGAATTTTCATGCACGTTTAATGTTGCGCGAGATTTTTCTTTTCACTCTTATTTCTATTGCAATAAGGTAGAAATCTTAGTTCACATCAAAAAATATCAGCTCATATAATTGTTAATCTCCTGCACGTGCTATCCAGTAATAACTTTAATACAGAATCCAGTAATAACTTGAAAAAGAGACATATATATATATATATATATATATATATATATATATATATATAAAATATATACTAACTAAATGCATTGTCACCGCAATGGTTGCTATCGGAGAACTAGATTAGAATAGAATAAAACAATTAGAAACACTTATATCGTTGAGGCCAGTCGTGGCGCAGCGGCACGAAGTGTGACTGAAGATGAAATATTTACTTAAATTTATATTTCCATTTCTTCGCTCTGGTGTCGAGGTTAAGCGCGGCGTTGAGTTCTGCCACTCAATACGCATTGCCTCCAAAATTTGGCAGAAAGTGGGGAACGGAGTGTCTTAAAACATCGTTAACTCTGCCTACCCTGCAGTATGCGGGATACAGCGTGAGGCTGAAAAAAAAAATTGTTCTGGTTATTGTGAATTTGCATACTTTTTCAAGTACCTTGGAGAAAAATTTATTATAATATATAATCATTAGTATATGTCTTCGAAAGTAGCTATGACAAATACATAAAATAAGGTGATCTTAGCGCATGAGGACATTGTTGCAATGTAAACAAAGTGGTTGTAGGTTTTATCCCCACTTGGGGAAATGCTTACATTGGTTGTGTTGGGTACATTATATTTTGTTAATAATCGGAAAGTTGATAACGGAGTATTTCAACATTAGACTCTTTTTACTTGTATAACTTATACTTATTAAATAACTAAATGTGTAAAAGTAAATTAAGCCATAATTTCATAAATAAATGGTTCTGAGAAATCTCTTGTGATACTTCAAAAGAGTAGCCTTGCTTAGACAAGAATCTTGTGCATTTTAACGTAGACGTAATAAATTACGTAAATATAATAAATTATAGCGTGTGTACTTTATAAGTTTTCAAAGTAAATACATGTCAAGATGTCGTTGTTAAAATAAAGTTTTAAATAAATAAATAAATAAAGATTATTTTTCAAGATCATCAAGATCGTTTAGATATTAAGCTGACTTGTAGACCTGGATGTTTGATAATAAATCAAATATCCACCAGGTCTACAGTTTTGTGCAGCACAAAGCAAAGCTTTTAAGTCATCGCTTTCAAAAGGTACGTGCGTTGATGCATTATTTTTGTTGTATTTTGTATGAATTTCACTGCCTATATTAACCTACAGGATACTTTCCCGTAGATCTATTTATTATATTTGGCAAGAAGTGAGAACTTATTTACAAACTAAAGCTAAAGTCCAAGAAATGGAAATTTATGGGTTATCAAAAGAAAAAAAAAATTACAAAGATACATTGATTTCATTTCACATAAAATGAGTGCATACGTCTGCAAAGTGCAAAGGAACCCATATTGGGAAAGTCCTACAAGTTGGACTTTACAGGTTTTTGAGTTGACTAAAACTTAAATTGGAAACAAGATCAAACAGAGGTGAATACAGCATACATCGAAAATAAATGGTTTCTAAGAATAATTTAATAATATTCAATAAACGTGGAAATAAATTGTTGTTTGATTAATTGAATTTGCTTAAAACAAGATAAAAGATAAATACAATTTATATTGTAATACATTCAACTCGTAAGTTCCGAAGCAGCAGCGCCGCTTAATGAACGAGTTCATTTACAAATAGGTATACAAATATTAACGACGTTATTAGTATTGTATAAATTAATTTACGAATACGTAGTTATTACTATTTATTTTAATTATGAATATAAAAATTTACATACGAAAATGTGATTAATTTATTTTACAATAAAACAAAATAATAAATTTTAAATGGATGGAAGGTAGCCAAAGGGATGATTGAATAGTAATCTCCATTTATTTACTCGAAATAAAAAGATGCATGGAAACGAAAATAAAAATGAATTATGTAAATATTTTGGTTATTTCGGTACAATTTATGAAATTCATATTTCGAACATATTGAGTAACTTAAGATTACGGTCGGAGATATGAGGAATAAGAAATTACTCCATAAAGATTGCCTCATTAATGCTTACTCACTTATTAGGAATATAAACTTCCCCTACCATTGTAATGGATATCGCTTAATAGTAAGGACCGGATTCAAAAAGAATTGTTGCTTGCGACGGCCCTAGTCGTTAAGAGATGTTTCAATTTACTTCAATCATTGGACGTCTAGACACAGTCTTAAAGATAGATAGATATATTGATTTATTTTAAATTACAGAGAAGAGTAGAGTTAATTAATATTTTTAGCATTTTGAAGTTTTATTTTACCATATCACTAACTATAAACATGCTATTGAAAATATTTTCAGATATAGTTCAACTCCTGTTCAATATTCTTTTCTATTTTGTATCTTTTGTCTTGCACTTTTCGAACAATATTGAAAATTTGTGAATGTTATAAAATATTTTCTATAAACATTTCAATTGCAGTACGAAATATGTAATATAAAATACGAGAGCATAACAACCTCAAGATAAGCTAGTCTGTTCAGTAATCAGGAGGTCGGTGCCAACTGTCACGCCGCGGGACACCGCCCTGGCCTGCCCTCCGTTCGACGCGACGCGACACTGACAATATCTACAATGTTCCAATTCCATATTCTATTTGCTCGTGTGAAATGTGCAATCTCCATATGTGATATGGCTTATAATTTTTATGAATACTGCAATTTTTTTACAGAAAATCTGCGTATATTGTATTGCATAGTCATTCTGTTTTCCTTTTCCTTTTTTTGTATTTTCAGTTATTGTGACTTAATTGGAGATGGTGTGATTTTATGTCTGTCCGCGCCATCGGAAGCTGAAGGATAGGAGAAGGCAGTACGCGTATATCCAACTATCCTTTTCCTAGAGATGCTAGAGAACCTGTTATACTTAGTCATCGAGGCTGCGGTTGACCTAGGAAGAATCCTAGGGCATTTGAAAGCGATGCTGGCTTGCAATAGACGAGATAGTTTAGAAAATGAAATATTTTATAAATATATATTTTAATATCTTCACTCTGGTGTCTCTCACACTCACCACTTAATGCCTTCAGAATTCATCGGAAAATGGGAAACCCAGTGTCTTAACACTAGATTCCCTCTGCCTACCCTGCTGTGTGAAGTGCTGTTAGGGATACAACGTGAAACTTATATATATAATAATAAAATTTGTGCAATATACACATTTTAAAATATACGAAAATTAATAACCAAAACTGGATCTTTTAAAGTGTAGGTACATTTAAACTTAGCTCACTTTTATTTATATGCCATGACAAGCAAATCGTTACTTGTCTAACGGCTTGGTGTGAAAGAACTAAAGCCATAAAATTCATACCACGATAAATCGTCTCTGAGGTCAATATCGATTTCGCCTTAAAGTTATCGCTCCGTCTCTACATTTACAGGTTAGAAGCGTCTCTACACCGTTTGTCAACCTAACATATGATTTTTTTTTAACATATGAATAAAATGCTTTCTATATTATAACAATAATAACTGTGGGCCATATACTCGTAGATCGGGTAAACGAGAAATAAAAAAAATATTCGACTTAACTGTCGTTCGTATGGACGTTATTTACCGTTCGTTAAAAAAGCGTTCAAATAGCACAAATGTATTTACGTGGGTACGTTTACACGGCAGCGGTTTTAAAGCGCGACCGATTTTAATCGTGCACAGCTCCATTTCAAACGCTTCGGAAATAGCATATATAAAACTTCTTAGTAGCATTGAGGAGTATACGCATGAGAGGTAAAAAAGCGCTGGCGTTACATTCACTACGCCGCGAGCATCTAAAGCGGTTGTACGTGTTAAGTGGTCACGTCCCGATATATCGATCCCGAATTGCTCATTATAGAAAGGGAGCCTCGACCACTTCTTTTCATTATCACATTATTCCAATATTTTTTTTAAGAATTATGCCTGGATAATTTTATATATAATCTATATATTTGAGTTTAAGACAAAATGTTAGCAAGTAAGTGAAAGTTTTATAACTCCGTGTGAACGAGGGATTAGACTCTATTCCGCAACCATCTTCTATATTGTCAGATACCTTTAAATGAAAGTAAAGTTAATGAGTATATAAATAGCTAAAAGAGTTCAATATTTCACATTTACAAATATCTAAAAGTATTTAAAATTAAGATACATAACTATACTGCCCTCTCAGTACCTACACATGATAAGATGTATATTTAGAAATATTTTCAACTTTAAAGGCGAATCGTGGCGTAGAGGCACAAGCGTATGACCGTAAACGTGACAGGTTGTGGGTTCGATTCTCTCAGAAGGAAATTAATATTTAATATTTTCATTTCTTTGCACTGGTAGCGAGGGAAAATGCGGCGTACCGGCACTCAACACGGCAGAAAGTGAAGACCGAGATTGTCTTAATGAAAAAGGAGTGTTTAAGCGAAAGGTTTCCGGGTTCTGCTATTTGCGGGATAGAGCGTGAAGCTAAAAAACATCGACTATATACTTATACAGTAATAATATTTTTTTGTTTTAAACTTACAAAAAAAAATTAAAATATTATAAAAACGGGTAAATATTAAAATCACATAAGATTTCATGTTACAGTGTAGACGGTAGAAATATATATCCATGCGAACATAACGGCTACGAAAATATAAATGAGAGCTATTTAAAATACTAACTGTTGAGATTTTAATCTGCTTTTCTTCGCAGAATCTGCATTTTGAATTGCTTAAAGAGGATGTATACGTTGTTTTACAATTTTGGTAGTAATTTTTTTTTATTTATTTCTTAGTGAAAATAATATAGGACATGAAGGTGAATTATAATAATTATAGTGACAATTTCATTGTTAATATTTTTAAAATATTTAAATAAAATACTTAAAAACTAATTGTTATTCTTTAAATTATTGTTATCAAATTGTTTATATTTGTTGTCATCTCACATTTGTAGTTATTAAGCTAATGGGTATAATAATCAGCAAAAAATCTTAATACTATTTCAAATTCTCTAATTACGAAACCCGATCCGAGTTTCGTAAGCAGGAATTCCGGTAAAATTATTTCCATTTCCCAGCTCTAATAGACAAAGGGCGACGTCGAGTTAAGTGGTTTAACTTTAACATGCAATAGCTCTAAAATCGAGTGGAACGTGGGGAACAGAGTGTCTTAGAAAAAGGTTCCCTCTATCCACCATTCAATGCGAGAAAAAGCGTGAAACTGTAAAAAAAACACAGCAGTCTATTCATTATCTATATGTAATATTTCCAGCTCCAAGTCTGTACAGAACATTGATAGGCAATCACTTAGCGTAGCGCCGTGTTGTTAGTAGGTCGCGTCGGCGCTAACAATGACTCATATTTGGGACGGAAGAGGTCACTCATTAATCTCACTTTTCTAGTTTCGACGCCGCCGAATGGGAAAGTTGCTACAATTCTTTAGAAACCCTCCTTAAGTACTTCCGTTATTAATCGACTTGATGTGAGTGTTCGGAAAAGGGTTTTGTTGATAATTGTACAAGCGTAAGTATTATTTATTTCAATAAAGTACCTGCGGGCAAACATTTTTTATCTATAATAAATATATGTAGTTTTTTCCCGCATAAACTCGTAAAAAAGTAGGCAGAGAACCTAAGCTTTCTTAATTCGCAACATTGTAAGTTGTGTGACAGAATTCAACGCTTCACTTCTTGAGTGGCAATCGAACCCACAACAACCGCCTTTCCAGTTAGATGTTTGTCCATTGTCCATTATAGTAAGAAAAAAAAAACAGATTCATGTTGTATCTCGCTTACAGAAGGGTAGGCAGAGGGAACCTAGTGTTAAGATATTCCGTTCCCACTTTGCGCCGAATTCTGGAGGCATAACGACTCGAGTGTCGGAACTTAATGCCGCGTTTTTGCCTCGAAGAAAGAAGCAAAGGGAAGAAATGGAAATATACATTTAAATAAATATTTCATTTCCTCGAGTGGGGATCGAACCTAGAACCAATTGTGTTTACAGTCTCAATTTGTGCTCTTGCGCCACGACTGGCCCCCTAAAAACATTTTTTATAAAAACATCAAAAGTAATCCTATATCAAAAGTAATCCCATCCTTATGGGACTTCATCTAAAATATATGCTACCAAAATATATACATAACAAAAATCACCAAAATTCATTCATAATCGTTTGAGCAAGCAATGGACGCGTATACAAAAAAAAAAATGCTCCTTCTTAAATCGGTGGAAAAAGATTAAATATCAGAAGTTCAAAATTATAACCGACCCTTATTATTAACAAAGATATATTATTGACAAATTAAAAAAGTTATAACGGTTCTCAAGTTGTAAGCATCATGGTCTATAATATATAAGTAATTGGTATGTCGTACAACCTTGAGGCACATAACATAATTACGAATATTCTGCATTTTATTATTAGCAGCTTTGCATTTATTTTTGAACTGGAAATTCAATTATTTTTTGTAGTCTATACATTGTTGACTATATAGCATGTCACGTTAATAACACTTTCTTTTACATTTATTATGTTCACGTTAAGTGTAATTAATATATTAATGATTACTTTGAGATTCACTTACAACACAAAATAATTTGTACCGACGATATACCTTAATCATTTTGGTAGAGTTCGCAGAGCAGCATGTATTCGACACTAGACACTAGAGTTAGACACTAGACACTTGAACATTGTAACGTCATGGATGTCCGCCCTGTACCACGTCGGAGTGTACGTGACGGGTGTCAGAACACTTGCGGCAAATGGAAGTTATCGACGTGTCTACGGGAATACTCACATGTTAATATATTTGACAATTTCTTGTTCAATATGCTGTACGAGTATGCTTCTAAATTAAAGATAAAAAAATTGAATTAAAAAAATATATATTTAGTAGCTTTGTTGTTGATATAAATAAATATGTCAAGATAATATATACAGATAAACAAGTAAATTATACTTAATAACACATTATTATCAATACTGAAATGAATCCTAATATCATATTTTAATTATTTTTAACTTTTAATCTCACTAGGTGTCCCCCAATCCACATTTTCAAATTTCAACTGTCCCACAATAGCAAAGATTAAAATAAAAATTTCAAATGCTCTATATAAATAGGAATATTATTATTTATTTCTATAAAAGTCCTTCAATGAGCTTGAAAATACAAACGATGGTCGTTGGAGGTAACAATAAACATTTAAATGTGCCGTGACGAAGCCTCGCTGCCTCGGAGCCTCACAATAACGTATAACCTCTTAAGTCCACAGTGGAAATGAAAATCGTCGTTTTCAAGCAAACACAATTTGAGAAGGTAAATTATTTCGTTAGGCTCGTGATACACTGTGATGCGTGGATTTAACATACTATGTAAATATATGTGAGAGAGATTTTAAATGTAAATTGATATTGTTGATATAATCGATGACTGTGGGTTCTATTCCCATTTAGAGATATATCTTAAATACTTTTCTGCTTTCAAACTCATTAAGCGTCAAATTTCGCCACTCTAGCATAAAAAATCTCTTAACGAAGCAGAATATAAATAACATTAAAAATCTAATTTGTATAACTAAAATAATAAAAAATAAATAAAACAGATATCAAAAGTATATTTATATGCACAACTTTAAACAAAAACCATTATTTAGCAAATAATTTCAATTACTCCATAGTTAATAATTATTTATATAATAATTATTTATTATTTAAAATCGGTTATTTTTTTGATTTGGTCGGGTATTTTCTTTAATATTTTTAAGCTTTTATTTGGTATATCGTCTATGTACCTCTTTATTTTTAATATATTTTATTCTTGGCTGGAATCATTCAAATGACAAAATAATGTTTAAAGTCGGTCTAAAAAAGGTCCACAAACTCGAAGAACAAACATAAACAAAAAGGTATTTTTTTATCAAAAAAAGGAGGATCTATATTCGTAAATATAGATCCTCCTTTTTTTGATAAAAAATAATTATAATCAAAATAATTAAGATTCTTATAACTTTTGTTATTTTAATAGCGTCTTTTGGATAATTAGACTAACCTTTCGGTTGTTAGATGACATTTTTATTTAACAAGTCTATATATTATAATGTTATATTAAGATGCTTAGTGTAGGCCAGTCATGGCGCAGCGGCACGAAGTGTGACTGTATAACCGACTGGTTGTGGCTGTTCGATCCCAACTCGTGGAGATGAAATATTTACTTAAATTTATATTTCCATTTCTTAATTCTGCCACTCATTACACAATGCCTCCAGAATTTGGCAGAAAGTGGGGAACGGAGTGTCTTAACACTAGGTTCCCTCAGCCAACCCTGCTGTGTGCGTGATACAACGTGAAGCTGATTTTTTTATATTAAGAAATTCATACGAAATATTCAATTGTATCACAATATAAATACATTTATTAGAATAATATACATTTATAATAGATACGTACATATATTACTCGTTATTGCTCGTTCGGGCAAATAGAATGTTCTTATTGAACATAATTTATTACATTTGAGCAGTGAAGTCTTTTTGTGAGAGAAAGATAATAATAAACATTTGTTATCTACTAAAACGATATGAATTACAATTTTTTGTTCATAGGTAAATAAAGCATAATTATTATATATAATTTTATGCTAGCATCAAATGAAAATCACTTGTTGTGTGTGAATAGCAGTAATGAACTCTCGCAATAAAATAGTTATAGTAAAATATAAAATGTGTTTTTTCACTTACATTGTTGAACATATTATGTTTTTATTTCATAAAAGTAATATATTTTTTCTTCACTGGTTTTCGCATAATTTAACATATAATAATATAATAAAAAAAAAACTTCACAATTTTTCTGCATAACATATACTCATAAAAGAAACCTAGTATTGAGCCCGTTCGCTACTTTTTGTCCAAAGTATTAAAACATGTCTATTATCAAACAGATATAACAAAATGTTAAACCAACCCGCTTTTCCTTTTCTTCTCATTTCAACTATTTCAAAATGAAACAGTTAAATCAACACTGCACGTATATACGTTCGATGTCCAGCCATCCACTTGGAAACTGTTTTCTGTTGCCACCGCTTTTTATTTTAAATGTTATTTTTACAAATAAAAGAAAAAATGAATATTCCTGACACATATAATTTTTGGAGGCTTACTTGGCGTAGGGGCAAAAGCGTATAAACGAGAAATAGTTTTTTTTTGTTCCAGTTCCTCGTTCTTTTCACATATAATGCCGCAGGAAAGTACGCGGAAAGTGGAGAATGGAAGTGCTTTATTGGGAACGGGGTGTCTTAACACTACGTTCCAAGGCACTCGCTCCTTATCCTGCTAAGTGTAGGATACGGTGTAAAGCTAAAGTAACTGAAATTCAATGTTGTTCCTGCTATGTGTTTTCGTAATAGCGTTTCGTTGCATAAGCAACCATTTTTTTCACGATAAATATTTTTTTTGAAAATTATGAGTCCAATTTGTGTTTAAATCTAATGTATAGGCTGGTGAAAATATTGATAAGTACTATTTGTAAGATATCTCTATATCTTATAAAATAAGAACGCATTTCGTCTCTGTCTGGCCTTTCTAAGCGATCTTCTTCTAAACCACCCAACGGATTTTGATGCTGTTTTCACTATTAGGTAGAATATTTCTCAGGGAAGGTTTATATATAGTTTATTATATGTATATTTTAATGTAATTTGACATAAATATGATAAATGTGCATAAAGTCCTACCCGTTGAGAAACTTTCACGCATGCGCTGCTTTAATGGTAAGTCCTACATGAAAACAATGTACTAGAGTATTATTCCTCTTAATAAGATCTACAAAAAAGTCAGCGACAGCATATTTGTATCTTCTAAGGATAACATACAGTGAGCATATTTCTGTCTAAAAATAGTAATTTGAATATATTTTTTAATGTGAGGGACGTTTGTCCATAATGGTATCAATCCGTATCCTTTTAAATACTTTATTAATTTTCTACGTTAAACGAAAATAAAATTTGTCCTTTACACTAATTTGAAATTACGAATAGTTTTAGAGAAAAACGCATTTAATTGTTGACACATCGCGCCGGCTATAAACTGCAGATTTGGCTCATGTTTCGTTTATTCCTTACTCATAAAGTATATAAATAAGTATATTAGTTACGTTGGCCATTTAATGTAGATCATAACTGTCTTTTACTGTTTTTCATTTTAATAAGTACTTTAGAAGTTGTTACAATATCAAAAAATCCTTGCTGCGAAACGGCTCGCCACGCGCCATGCGTCCCCCCGCGCCCCGCGACGCGTCCGCCGCGCCCGTCTCCCCGCCTGCCTCTGTAGCGAAGTAGATTTAGATGCGATTGTACGTATTGGATAATTAGAGTTTAATGTATTATTGCAGGGCGATATATTTAGTTTCATCTTTTTTCATTAATAGAATAGTAGGTTGTCTTTTGTTTATCATTTCTTTCGTTTAAGTATCCTGTTGTTTATTTTTTTTACTCTTCTTCTGTTCTTTTATTATTATTTTTTACTTTTTTAAACATTTCCTTTTTTAATTTAATTATGCCACGAAAAAGTCGTTCATAGGTCGTAGAACAAGAAATGCAAATAAAAATCGTTTAAGTCTTACTAATGAAAGCGTAGAGGAGACGGAAATTAGAAGGTAATTTAAATATATTTTCTTATTGTAAGGGATGTGTGTCCATAATGATATTAGTCCTTATCCTTTTAAATAAGTTATTAATTTTCTACGTTAAACTTTGCTCTTTACAATATTTCCAAATTACAAATAGTTTTAGAAAAAAGCTATATCGACTCATGTTTAACCCTTACTTTCAGTATATATATAAGTATATTAGTTACCTTTTGGCCATTTCATGTAGATTAAAATGTTGTTTACTGTTTTTCATATCAATAAGTACTTTAGAAAATTAGTAGCACAGATTTAAAATTACGGTACTAAAAAATTCTTGCTGTGTAACGGCTCGCCGCCCACCACGCGTCCCCCCGCGCCCCGCAACCTTTTGCTTATAAAAACGGATCCGCCGCACCCGCCTGGTTTTTTCCCCCGGGCATGGGAGGAAGGCCTGGTCATCCCAAGGCTGGGAAGAGCCCGCAGCCTGAGGGATACCGATCTATAACCCTCCTTATCGCGGTCGCCAAGCTGTTCGAGAAGTTATTCCTCTCACTTCTCCAGTTGCACATCCACCCACGAAGCGAGCAGTTTGGCGTGCGGGTATACCACTCTGGTTATACTACGCCGCAACAGCGATCAACCGAAAGGAGAGTGCAATAGTAGTCTTCTTCGACGTAGCGTGCGTATTCGACCGCGTTGGCACCCGGGCCTACTTCATTAAGTGTTCAGAGCCGGCACCCCCCAGCACGTCGCGCATGTCTTTGCCTCCCTGCCTCAGTGACACGATCGCTGCCGTTGTTCCCCAGGGCAGCATTTTATCACCTGCTCTCTACGCACTATACACTGATGACATCACAACGCCCTAGCGAGTATCACTCAACGAGAAATCCTGCAGGTGGTCCAGAACCTCATCCTCCGTCGAGTGACGCAAGCGCCATACTAAGTGAGGAACACCACGCATCATCGCAACATAAAAATAGAAAGCCTGGAGGTACACATTGGTCGTCTCGCGTCCAACGCATTCCGCTGCGCCAATGTATCACCTGCACCTAAGGAGCAGCACTTCGTGGCATACCCGGCCGCCCGAGGTCAGACGTAAGACTACTTCCGAGGAACTTTCTATTCTCCTCCAAATCCGACTCATGAGCCTTGCATTGAACCTTGGTCGTTTAAGATGGGCCTCCCTCAGGAAACCGAGCGTCTCTCCTGACTGAGTTTGTAACGATCCATACCAGAACTAAATTATGTTGGTAAATAATATAATTAGTTTAAAAAAAAACATTTATAAAAAAATGTTATAAATATAAATTATAATATTATTTAATTATAGCTTAAGATAAATACAATCTTATAAATAATAGTTTAGTTCAGTTATTTAATTACGCGTTCCGTTCACAAGTAATATTGAAGTGACGTAATATACCGTAGGTAAAATACTCAGATATAAAATATATTTATTAAAAATAATTTAATAATTATAATGAAACGTTATGTATTATAATTTAAAATAAATAATAACATAATTAATATTTTAATTATTGTAAAATATCATGTTGGCTGAATAAGCTACTGTCCACGTCAAAGTCAAGGAAAGAGAAAAGAAAGGGAAAAGAAAGAGAAGGGAGATGGCGGACGCGTCTGAGGAAGGATGTATGTTTTAAATGTTTAGAGAAGTTTTAATTTATAATTAACATATATCTAGTTATATTTAATGTATATAAAAAGCATGTGAGATTGTGTTTTCAATTGTGATATAAGTATTTGAGGTTGCTAAGATATGTTATAAGTGCTTTCATTATTTACGATTGTTTGTATTGAAATACTTCGTCGGTAAGTTTTTAATAGATTATTATTAAAATAAAGAAGAGTGATATTAATGCCGTCAATATCCAGAGATAAATATTATTTATATAGTAAATGGAAATAAATACATGAAGATGTTTTTACGAGGTATATAAAATTACAATTAAATTAATGTACGCAGAATGCCTGCCGCCATCTTCGTTAAATGCGTGTATGGGAATTGTGAAATGAAAGTTAAATAGGTTTGGTGAATTATAATAGCTTATAAATGTAATTTCTATTTATATTAATAAATATTTAACATGTTACTATAAAAGGAAATATACATATAATAGTATAATTTATAATATGATATAAAACTATTATATCAAAATATATATTTACAATTTATAAATATTATATAAATATGAGTCTGTTTAATGTCCTACAATAAAAGTAATCTTTCAATATGTTTTATATATTACTTTAATTAAATATACTAGACATTAGACATTAACCAAATATTAATTATTTACGATTTATACGACTGTTAGAGTTCATTGACCCTTGTTTTAGTATATATTATATAAATATTATATAAATATATGGTATGGTATGGTACTGGTGTATGTAGCAGTGTCCGCCTGTCTCGCACGGGTGTGTGGTGCCGTTTTATGTCCCAGCACTCTGGTGTACATATATAGTAGTGTCCGCTTGTTTGTCTAACACTTGGTTTTATCGTAGATAATATAATGCGTCAATCGACTGATGTCGACGACATACTTATAATATATAGCCGGGCGTCACTGGTGCTGGCATATTTGATATAAGCGAATTGCTTTAGTAGTGTTGGATTCTGCTGCTGAGTTTCTTCCGCCAGTTCTTCTCAGCACTGAGGTTCTTTACTGAACTGGTAGTAGAATCGTGCCTACTCGGGGTCGCTGGCTATCCTAGCGATAACTGAGTATTTTCAATTAATGATTTCTATATTACATTCCCACAACTCTGAGTCTAGTGTCAGTTCAGACAACCAGCTGCAGGGTGTGTGCTGTGCATGTTATTCTACGACGGTTCTGTTTAAAAGAGGCGTTACAATAACAGTGAATATAAATTATATTAATATAGAAACTAGGGCACGAATATAATAAGAGCACGAAGGTAATAATTATAATACGAATTATACTATATTAACGAATTCATAGGGAAATAAGAAACATTAAACACGTCACATTATACGTACAGAATTCAATATTATTAAGATACGATTAGTAAATATATAGTTATAAGAAAGATACACGAAAGTTAAATGGGTATATTAATGTAATGCCCTCTAAAGAAACAAACTGAAGTGGATTCACATGATCGGCCGCCTAGCGGTATGGAGTTCGATCTGATATGTGAAGCAGAGAGTTGTATGTTATATAATTATGGCTACGGCCTACATATAATAATCTCAACTCCATTGCAAGTATGTATATTAGACTTCGGTCTTTGAGTCAGTTATTTAATAATTGATCTTTCACAAAGGCATTATAAGAATCACAAATATTAACTATTCCGATCCGTCCCGGAGGGTTCAGAGCCGAACGGCCGGAATCCACGGTAAGTGGCGGGTGCGGGGCCACTCACTATCCCCCCTTAGTTATAACTATCAGTAATGACTGGGTAGAACAGAGAGGAGGATAGGACGTCTACGATATTCTTTAGAAATATCACGAGAGAATGAAACGGACAGACAATGACATTTTATTTATATCTTTTTAGAATAAACGTTTATTGTTAAATTTTATTAAAATCAAAAGCGCAAAAAGACCTGTATATTCGAATTTGTTTTATAATTGTTATTATAATTTACTGCATTTTTCAAGAGGAAAAAAAATATAGTGATAAGTCACTATATTCTCCACCAAAAGTCTAAATAAATTTTGAAGCTAACCAACGACGAGCTACGTCTTGTAATGATGCCGTTAATGCTCTTCAATTTTTAATTTCGATTCCCATTTGAGAGTAAGAATAATATTTCATTTCCTCGCTCTGGTAACAACACAAAGCCCGGCGTTGTGTTCCGCCACTCAAGAGAGAGATTAACTCTGGGTTCCTTCTGCCTCCTTGCTATGTTCGGGATAAGGCGTGAAGCAATAAAAATAATACATGTCTATTGAAATAAGATTATTATTAATATGGCTTCGACAGTTTACGGTATCACTGTAACGCAAGTAACACGCGAGGAGGCGACACGAGAAAGCACTCAGCGTCCAACACTTATTAAAATATCGCTAATATTCTCCTTCTTATGGCAATAGAAAGTCAACAGGTTTGTTTTTATGTTTAGTTCCATCTTCTTAATAATTTTGACACTTTTAAAGTTTTTAACGTGTCAAAACTTTTGACTTTTTCTTTAACTTTTTAAGCCACGTCAATGGATTTATAATTTATAGCTTTGAATTTTTTTTACGGATTAGCAGTTTATTTGATGAAATCGATATTGTAAGTTCTAGATAAAGTTAGATTTTTTAATTTTTTAAACGAGCGACCTCGGTAGATTTTCGAAAATACAGTATTGACGATACTGGAGGAAGGTCAGGTTAATCGATGGCGTGTATAAGAAGAGGTTGATGAAAGAAGTATGTAAGAAACCGAAGCGCTCCTTTCTCTTTGGCTGCCCTCCTAGGGATAAAGTGTGAAGCTTATAAATGTAATATTCTCAGTTTCGTCACCAACTTAACGATAGAAACACTGATAAAAACACAATTGTAACTACTTGAATAAAATTTTAGCAAAAAAACAATACACACAACACAAATAGATATTTTTAAAAGAAAACCGATTGATTTAATCTATTTACATTTAAAAGAATATTCACAAATTGTATTCAAAGAAGTATAGGAACAAATATCAACAAACAGTATACAAGTAGAGTTAACGTGCCGCAGATAAATTGAGTAGATAAAAACAGTACTGGGAAGTGCTATAAAAACGGTCGTTAGCCGTCGCACTACAGTAGCTACCTACCTGTTTAAATCTTTTTGTTTGTTACCTTATTTTTAGATCATTTCGATTGCGGTTTGCTGATATTAAGGAATTTTATAAATTTGCTAAATTTTTTGGGATAGGTTACTTTTTTCTCTAATTGAGGTTTTTCAAGAGTTTTGTTGTTTTAAGACAAAGTCGTCGAAATTGGGCTTCCTTCCTCTTACATGGCTATGTTCTACATACAAAAATGTCTTCTACAAAAATATCTTGTATGGAAGTGTTGTATGGAAGTGTTATGGAAGAGCGGGGCCTTCTGTTCCAAGTATTAGTATCGTACTAGTAACTTACTAGGCTCTCTTTACTTTCTATGTAGCTAAATAATATGTGAAATTGAAATAAATATATTTTATATTAAAATCAGCTTCACGCTGTATCCCGCACACTGCAGGGTAGGCAGAGCGAATCTAGTGTAAAGACACTCCGTTCCCCACTTTCTGCCGAATTCTGGAGCCATTCGTGTTGAGTGGCAGAACTTAATGACGTGCTTGACTTCGAGACCAGAGCGAAGAAATGGAAATATACATTTAAGTAAATATTTGATCTCCTCGAGTGGAGATCGAACCCACAACCAGTCGGTTTTGCAGTCACACTTTGTGCCCCTGCGCCATGACTGGCCTCAAAATATTTCATATTTTAATTTCTAATTTTGGATCACTCATTACTATCGAAAATGTTATTCGTATAATTATGAAACGGCTTTACCATCAGTTGCTTCGTGTTGATCTTACAGTGTGAGTAGCATACATATATACGTATAAGGCTACGTTCAGATGACAAGCGTTCAACGCGCGCTGAACGTGCGTAAAATTTTTGTATAGTGTTCACATGATACGCGCTTGTCAGGCGTTGAACGCGCGTTGTCGCGGCCGCCATAGATTTCAGTAGAGTTCTACAGTTGCCGGAGATGGATGTAGAAATAGTTTTAGCGGTGATTTTATGCCGACGGCTGAAACGACACGACAAAAGACGGAGATATTGGGTCCACCCAATTACCACACGATTTCTGAACGAACTGATCCCTTAAAATACGTATATCCGGGTCGAAAGCGCGCGCTCAACTGAACGGAAACATAGAAAATCAATGATCTCAAAGCGCGCGTTGACGCGCGCTGACAACAGACGAGCGCTAGCGCAGCGTCAACGCGCGCTTTATTAAAACGCGCGTTAGCATGTGTACGGCCTGAACAAAAAGTATGTAGCTGTAAACGCGCGTTATCGAAACGCGCGTTGAACGCTTGTCATCTGAACGTAGCCTAAGAGTATACACTCTCGTAGCGATGAAGTTAATGAGAACGAAGGCGCTCGCGTCTTATCACTTGTGATTATAAAGTGTATCAACACGCCGTCGTTACCTCGACGTTATATAAATACTTATAGGTTTTTAGAATAATATAATTATTCGAGTGTTTTTTTTTATCTAAATAAAGAAGATTAGCTGAGATATATTAAATGTTTATAATTTAGGTCTGAATAGATATTATACTAAATAACTATATCTATTGAAGCCCTAGTGTCTTCGATCAGCGTTTTAATGTACGATGTGTTGTGAGTTCGATTGTGAGTGAGTGAGCAGCTGTATGTCAAATAAAAATTCCGTTTCAATAACCCTTACATTAAGCACCTTACTTCGAAACTTTAAATGAATTTTGTTATCTAAAACGTATACAATATACATAATATGTATATTATGCAAATGTTTATTAAAACGTACACTGTATTTAATGAGTCACTTGATACTGCCATCACAAATTAAAGCATATACAGGAAAATCGCTTAAACTGTAATATAAATTTACATAATATATTCTTTAAGAACAAAAATACGTTTTTGTATTAAAATTTAGAAATTAACGAAGCTATCAATTTTTTTCCATAAGAGAGTTTTGATGTTTTACAAAATGATTCTAGCATGATTCCTGATTGTACAAACATTTTTTTGAAGCTACACGCTTTATCGCGGACACAGAAGGGTAGGCAAAGGGAACCCAGTGTTAAGACACACCGTTCAATTCTGGATCTGGATCATCACGTGTTAAGTGGCGGAACTAAACGCCGCGCTTAGCCTCGACACCAAAGCGAAAAAATGAAAATGTAAATAAATAATTAAATACATTGCGTGGGGATCAAATCCACAACCAGTCAATTTTACAGCCACACATTTTAAGTACATATAAAAATTGCCTCGCTTTGTCTCATTACATATATTACAATTAAGATAATACTTAAAAATACATAATAAAATTTCTTAAACAATTCCCTAAATAAAACGTAATTTTTCTCATAAAAATAATATAATCCACAACGTCACTATATATGTTGACTCGTGTACGTCGTACATACTCGTATACACGAAAGTACAAAGGCGTTAAGTAATTGCGTCAAGAGACCTTGTTTCCTGATAGTCTTGTTAAACGTCTCTTCTGTTTGACCGACGTTGTTATTGTCGTTGAGTGTTTACTTATCTCGGTGTAGACTCGAAATCACAGTACATTTATGAATGAGTGCTTAATCGACGAGATAGGATATATGTTGTATTGAATTAAATAGTATTATATAGGATGATTATAGCGTTTATTTTTATTTATTGCTTTAGAGTTTAAAACTTTTATTTTGTAGTTAAAAATCGTAATAACACACATTAGACAAATAATAAAGATATTATTATAGGATAGAATTTCTTAGCATTATGCTTAAAGCACAACTTCAAATCATTTATGGAAAATTGCCAGACTTTTTAAGTATTTGATTTTTAAGTTTTTTTAGAAATGAACATATAAAAGTAACTTTCTTGCTCAGATTTACATAAATAAAGAATATAAAAAACCGTTTAAGTTCGAACTAGACTCGCATTCAGATGGTTACACATGCCGATTTCAGGATAGTAGATCAACAGGAAGTACAACTTATAAAAGTGGATAAACTCCAGACCGTTAAGAACGTACTACAGAATAGCATGTCACACGCTTTCGTCGCTTTAACAAGACTCACAAAAGGATCTACTATACTGACCCGGAGGAAGACTCTATCGGCAGGTTCATTCGTCGGGCAAGTGAAGGTTCCGTGGCTGATATAGTTGAGCACAACATCCTGGCTATTTCCTACAGAGATGGATGAGAAAAAAATAACAAAATGATATAATTCATTGGCTGCACCACAATCAACATGAACGACGATCACAAAATAGGACCGAAGAATGTTCTAAATATTAATGATCAATACACATTTTAAAAAATAAAAAAGAACTAACAAGCAAAATAAGAACATAAAAGGCACTTACTTTTACATTCATTTTGTATAAAATGAACTACAATTATATATCTTAAGTTTGTCTTTATTTCTAATGCACAAACTTAAGTTACTTGTAATGTAAAGTGTATGCGCACTTCATGCCAAAAGGCATAGTTAGGATATACGTTAGGGAAATCTGGCCTCACGGCTTTTTTGACTCGCACTTTGAGGATAGATTTGGCGTGGAATAAAAATAATTCACCTAGATTTTATTGCCTTTTATCTCCAGCGAATTTCATCTTTATTTTTCTAGTAAAAATCCACTATTAACGTTTTTTTTTTTTAATTATTAAAAGTTCAAGACATATAAAACAATATATAATTATAATTTTTAAACAAAAATCCATTTTAGCGGAGGAAAGATTTTTTTGTCTTTGTGAAACATATGGCTTACAAAATTTTGTCAGATCTTTTATACTCCTCTATACTCAGGATTATTTTAGAACTGGTACAACTTACGTACACACAATATTTTTTGTTTGTACAACAAAATGTGTATAAACTTTTCTTAGATAAAAATAAATAATATCATAGATTAAAATATATCCTTTCGTCCGGCCGGTCGTGGCGCAGCGGCACGAGGTGTGACTGCAAAACCGACTGGTTGTGGGTTTGATCCCCACTCGAGGAGATGAAATATTTACTTAAATTTATATTTCTATTTCTTCGCTCTGGTGTCGAGGTTAAGCGCGGCGTTGAGTTCTGCCACTCAACACGCAATGCCTTCAGAATCCGGCAGAAAGTGGGGAACTGAGTGTCTTAGCACTAGGTTCCCTCTGCCTACCCTGCTGTGTGTGGGATACAGCGTGAAGCTAATTTTTTTTTTTTTTTTTTTTTAAATATATCCTATCTGGGATTTAAAAGGGATATTGATGATTAAAATATACTAAAGATTAGACTTGTATTTATCAAATTACTGTTAGTATACAACAAAAACGAGAATTAAGTTACTTAGAACTAATTACATTAGTCTTCATCACTGTCTTAACATTAACTTTTTGATCAATAAAAACAAACGACTAAGTATTTTTCAGCTGGCCTTACTATTTTGACCAACTATCAAACATGAAATAAGTAATATACGCTAGCACCATATTGCTGTCAACGTATTTTATAATTTTTATGCATATAAAAATTGAGCGCAATTTTACGTATTTTGTTGTACAAATAAAAAATATCGTATGCACGTATGTTTCAATGCAAGATTCGGGAAAAATTGTTTAAATTTTTTTATATTTAAAAAAAGTCAAAAAATATCCTGATTATATCTTATCAGGGAGGAGAATGAAATACATTTTTGACAAAATTTATCTTTAAAAAAAACAAAAAAGCGTTTTCTCTCCTCCGCAAAAAAGGCTTTTTGTTAAAAAAAAATATAATTATATTATTTTTGTATGTCTTGAACTTCAATCTAAAATCAATATCCAAAGTGCGAGTCCAAAAAGCCGCGAGGGTAGATTTCTCACACTAACCCGGCTATATCACTCGGCGAATTTTATACAAAATTCGTAAATTCTCGTATCTTTTGATTGTCTTAAGAACTTATTGTTTGCTTTAAAAAGGAAACCAAAATAAATAGTCAACAATTGTATATTTATAGAACAAAGTGATATTAATTTACCATGAATAGTGCAACTAGAGTAGCGTATTCTTACAGTGCACATGAGACCGTTAAACTAAATAATAGAGAATGCGCGAACTCTAACAACCGTAGACGTAGCGGCGTAGCACCGACACCGCGCCGCCGCTAGTGCTACGCGAGACCGTGCCTGAGACGCACTTGCTACGTGCTACGACGCGCTACGACCACAACGACTACGTGATACTTTTATTTATACAAAAAAATATTACTAATAAAATAATAATAAAAATCGTGTTTGTGTTATTTGTGTTTACTGTTGCCAAGTGTTACTCAAAGGAGAAATTACTTCCAAACTTAATTAAAGTATAAATTAAATGATTAAGATGAAAAGGATTTGTCACCTCATCTTTCGCCTGCTGTTTCTCCTCGACGGTGAGTTTTTATGAATTATACGATTTTATAATGAACATATTTTTATTCAAACTTTTTTGTTGCATTTTTTATAAGATCTTTTTCGGTTATTTAATTAAAGAGTTTGTGTAAATTATGTTCCAATTATGAAAATGTGCCAAGTTTTCTATTTAATTATGTGTGACACAAACTGACAGATTTATCGTGGTTTCCAAGAAAATACTAATTTTAATTAGCACAAAGCTTTTAATTGTAAACTTGAATATTATATAAGTTTTTTTTTATTCAAATGACCTCTTTTGTAGTCTTTATCTGTTTATAGAAGTGTCCTGATGTATGTCTCCTATATTGTATTTGTTATTTATACTAAATTTGTTGTACATTTCCAGGTGTATGATTTTTATAAGATAAGCGTATTGTTTTGCATACATAATTTTGTGTACGTTATTATAAAAGGTTATTAAATATACTATTAACGTCAATTAAAATAATTTGAATAAGAAAATAAAAAAGCGATGCACTAAATATTATAAACTAAACGAACACTGTGAATTGACTTCGATAATTTAGTAAGTCAATAAAGGGTTCCGTCGGAAGGTAAAGAGGGGAAATTAAAACATAATAAATTATCTTTTCATTTGCGTACGGCGCCGCGCTTCGCGCTGTTGTTGCGGACAAAGAACTTCGTGTTTTTTTTGAATAATGGTTCGTTTAGAGCAGTGGTTCCCAACCAGTGGTCCGCAGAAGCATAAATATGGTCCGCGAACTATTTTAATTTTATGACTGGGGATGGTGAGGCGAAGTTTCTGTTTAATTATAACAGTTAATTTTTATTATACCTACATGCAAAGTGGTCCCTGCTACCAAGAATGATATAAAAGTGGTCCTTGATCAAGAAAAGGTTGGGAACCCCTGGTTTAGAGAGACGTTTTATTAATTGACTTCTGAAAATTTATCTACCCGGAAGACTCCTCCCTTCGCAAAACAGCGCCAAGGAAAATAAGTGAATTATCATCACACGTTTATATTTTACAACCCATAAAAAAGAGATGAAATACAACACTATATGAAAGAAGAACGCCTTAAGTATTCATTGATAAATATTTCATCAAGTTAAGAGAAGTCTGGGTAATACGGTGAGCTAGAAACTAAAGTCGTATATTACGTTATACCTGCCTAAAGCTAATTATAAGTTGGTCCCAACTCGGGAACAGCTTCGGTAAGCGCATTTCGTTATCATCGAGCATACACATACATGTACAATATTCACCATATACCTATTAACTATAGAAGCTAATGTAAAGTGAGCCGTTATTAACTTATATGTTTTTATGTGTAGAGTAAACTAATAAATAATTTTAAGTAAAAAAAGTATATCTCTTGTAATACTTAAATTATATGGGATGAATACACATGCATATTATGTTTTCTTTTATTATTTTGTAACATGACGAAATGTCTTAAATTGAGGCAAAATATGGACGGAGTGTCTCAACACTAGTTTCTTTGTGTCCACCTTGTTAATATGTCTTGCATTGATATATCGTGAAACTGAAAAAAAAATCCCGAAGCAATATTTAAATTACCTAGCGACTAAGGCTTAACGAAGTTGAATCCATATTTTACATCACATCGTCTACTGTACAGTATATATTTTGTTTGTGTGCATAAATATAGGGAAGTTGATATTATTAAATCCCACTAAAATCATTAAATTTTACACTATAAATAAAATTGTTGACTTTTGTGTACTTATTTAACAAATTTACTTTAAAATAAAACGGTGCGCAACGGCACAAAACTGTAATTGTAAACGCGGTGGTTGCGGGATTAATTTCTACTCAGTGGAATTAATTATTATTTATTAATACAAGAAAAAATCGAAAATTCGGCGGAAAGTGGGGAATGGAGTGTCTAATAATATGTTTACCCTACCCTTTAACTTCCCTGCTTTATGCAAGATATAGCTGAAAAAAAGAAACTTAAGAAAATTCACACTACTTAAACTGATCAGTGGCATTGCTTATTAGGTCACGTTTCCTTCTTTCACTCGCTAACTTAATAATTATATTTATAATAATATTCTATTTTACGCCATGTTATATATTTTGTATGATAAGTTGTGATGAGCTATTTAATAAAATAAAATTACTCCGTTCACCACTTCCCGCTGAATCCTGGAGGCATTGTGTGTAGAGTTGGTGGAACTCAACACCGCCCTTTGTCTCGTTATAAGAACTAAGAAATGAAAATATTATAATATGAATATTAGATTTTCTCGACTAGGAATCGAATCCATAAGCTGTTGCGTTTACAATCGCACACTTGTGCTCCTGTGTCATAATAAGCCTCACACTTTTATATAAATTCCGTAAAGGTAAAGATCAAAGCATCATAATTATAATTTAAACATTTTTAAGTCATTACTCTCTACTGTATATTATATACAGGTAATAGAAACACAGAATATATCTTTCAACATAACGCCCTTCGGCAAATCTGGAGTTCGCATAAGATTAGTAAAATGCTTACCAAATTTCCAAATATCAAACGAAAGTAAATAAATTTAAAGAAAGAGAATGTAATAAAAATATTAAATTGAAAATGTTTGAAAGCAACGTTTTAGAATAACGTTTTCAGTTCGCTTTTATTTGAATACTTCATAGAAAATATCGTTTATTGAATAAAAATATAAAACCGTAGCTAAATGGTACAGCGTCTGACTTTATCCCTCTGCGACCAACGTGGTAGTCCCAAAGACATCGCAAAATACAAAATTCGATTTATTACCACTGATTTTCAAATTTACGCACCGCCGCTTTCACTACCTTACTGTAATTAGCGTACGCGTCGGGTAGTGTGTAACAGGTGGTCACAGGGAGCCCACTCTATTTTCCGAGGCCCTCCTCGGGTGGTGGTCTAAGGAGAACAAGGTGTCTAAGAAGACTACCACGTCAGTAAAATGGTTATATTGCGTACTGTCTCTATTTTATATAATGTGTGTTTTGTTTTATTTAGCGTTATTATAAAATTGGATTTTACACAATTTCACATAAATTATATATATTTATGTTAATATTAAAAATAAAATAAAATTATATTTTTGTTTGTAAAGAATAGCGAAAACTTTCATTGAGCCGCCTCAAAAGTCTTTTCTTTATATCACATTCTGAGAAACGGAGAATGATACAGGAAAACTTGTTATAATTGCAACCCATGATCACACAAGGTAGAGTGAACAAAGTGAGAAATTCCATTTGTTGATGCAGCCGTAAAACTCGTCGGTGGCTAATCTTTTAAAAAATCCTGGAAATAGCAGGCTAAATAGCTTTGTATTGTATCAAATTTGGCCTGATAAAAAATATTTTTTCTATTTTTCTCTTAAATTTATCGAGAGGGAGAGAGAGAGAGAGAGAGAGAGAGAGAGAGAGAGAGAGAGAGAGAGAGAGAGAGAGAGAGAGATTGAATAATGGTTTTTTTATTGAATATAGCAAGAGATTTATTTAGTTAATATTTTTTAGTATATATATTATATAATATAACAAAATTTAATCCCATATTTGGTGGAATTTCTGAATAAAGCTCTATGTAACTATAGTTTTTACACTTTGACTATAATAAATTGAAGTGGAAAGTGAAACGCGGTAATGTTAGAAACGTTACGTTACTACTACGTTCAATATTTGTGTTCACGTAAACAAAGCCCTCAAGCGATTGTAAAGTAAACTGCAGTGTAGTGTTGAAGAAAGCGGACACTGATGTCATTTGTAGAGCCTGTATAGTCGCCGGTAATAGTATTTTATAGTTATTTTTTTTAAGTTGTGTTGCTTACAGTAAAGTTTTGTTAATATTATTTATAAAATAGAGAGCGCGTTAAGACAGAATAATAATTAAATATACTTTATTGAACATTTAAAAAAAAACAACGTACAAATTTAAAAATAATAATAAAAAAAAGTACAACAAGGCGACCTTATCTTATCTCTTCCAGGCAATATATAGGCATATTATATATACATAAATGATACATACACATAAATATACAAATAACTGTACTTTGCCTTCCTTCTCTAATTCATTTTGCAGAGTGGAAATAGAATCCACAATCGTCGCGTTTACACGTCACTCTACCATGCGTATCAAGTGGCAGTAACAAAATGCCTCGCTGTATCTTGACGCCCTTAATGAAAAAACGAAATAAAAATAAAAAAAGTGAAACTACTAAATTTTGACACTATGTCATACGATACATTAGTCTCTAATATTTAGTATCTCCTGTTATTATCTCGACTTGGCAAATGTGATTAGAGAACTTTTACAACATATTAATATTAAGTGGTTTTGTGATTTATTTGGAATGCCTACAAATGACATAGGTACTCTACGAGAGGTCTAGTCTAGTCTAGAGGTTAATGCTTTTTTAAATATTTCATCTGCAGTTAGAACTGAGAGGTCAAGGAGAGTCGGTAAACTTTGATAGTTATTTTCAGATAAATATATACTGCTATATATTATTTTTGCTTGTCATTGTTCTTTTACTGTAGAGCGTAGACAAAGGTGATTATTAATTATTATTAAAAGATTCCATTCCATTCTTGTATTATATTACAAATGAAATAATTAGTCTTTGTTTACAATTCTAGATATTATATTTATTATTTATTCTTTATTCTTTATTAAAGACATTAATAAAAAAATACTTGAACAATAGGCTAAATGCTAAAAACAATTCTCTACCAGCCAATCTTGTTGTGTGAGAAATAATTGTATAAGTGCGCTAAATGTAATTTAATTTAGATATAATATAGTATAATATTAGATAATATAAACGAGATACAATATCTTACAATACTACATAAATATATATACTATAATATATATTTGAGGCCAGTCGTGGCGCAGTGGCACAAAGTGTGACTGTAAAACCGACTGGTTGTGGGTTCGATCCCTACTCGAGGAGATGAAATATAATAAAATACTTAATTTTATATTTCCAATTTCTTTGCTCTGGTGTTGACACGCACTGCCTCCAGGATTTGGCAGAAAGTGGAGAACTGAGTGTCTTACATTAGGTTTCCTCTGCCTACCCTGCTGTGAGCGGAATACAGCGTGAAGCTAATTTATTTTATTTATGTAGCATAAAAGTCTAGAATTTGATCAAATTGCTATCTCCATGTGTCCGTTAAAGTAAAATTGTCAGCAAAACAAAATAAATGATAGTAATTCTAATATAAATTTGCATTATTTCACATAAAGTTTTATTCCATATGTTAATAAAATATTATTCAATTTTTTTTTATAGATTGTGTTTATTTGTAAAATCTACATTATTTATTATGTAAATATTATTTCTAAAATATAAACCACAAAAGTACATAAAGTATAACGTGATCTAAATCTAAATCGTTTACGTGCTATCACATGTTGTCACTTCTCATAATGTCGACACCCTCGTCACAGCGCTATTGTACCGAAGCGGCCGAATAACATGTACGTTTTAATATTATAATAATAGTTACTATGCAATTTACTTTACAAACTAGCTATACATGTGACTTTGTTCGCGTTTTCATATGCAATATTTGAGAATTTTTTAGCTTCACCCTATATCCTGCATATAGAAGGGAAGCAGAGGGAACCTAGTGTTATGTTTGAACTCACTGCTCTACGACGGCCTAACATCTATTTAATTAGTCGATTTAATTAGTTCCTGAGATTAACGCGTTCAAGACAACAAACTCTATCACTTTATAATATCCGTAGACTTGAATAATTGTAGTGGTATAAGTAAAGTTTTATATATTATACTAACTAGAGGACCCGGACGCGGCTTCGCCCGCTTAAACTTTACGAATGCTTATTAGATATAGAAAAATTTTTGAAAATATCTAACTAATTTAAATGAAAAAAAATAAGTAAACGTAACCAAAGTAATATATTAAAAAACTACACAAAACCAGCTACATTATTAATATTAAAGTAAAATAAATATTTAAAAGAATTAAAATTAAATGTGTTGTGCTATGTTTTTGCAAGTACATGTGGTTATTTACATAATACTCAAATACAATAAAAAATATATACATATTTTGTCTCTGTCTGTCTTTCTATTTCCCCGAGCTAGTATCCAGAATAACTGAACTATTTTTTATTGGACTTTCAGTGATTGATTTTACTGATTTACCCGGGAAAAATCTTTTTACTCGTTTTCCTTGCGCGCGTACATAGCTATATGAAATAACTAAAATCCTTTCTACATTAAATATGATAAGTTTTGCAAGCAATATCAAATAAAATCCCAAAAAACTAAAACCACCATTTATTAAGTGTATAACAACGGTATAGATAACCATCCAACCGAGATGAAATAACCAACAATTCTCTCCTTAATACTTAAATAATATTATGCCGATGCCGCGCAGGGCCGCAACTCACACCACACCAAAAAATTAATGAAAATCTAACTAATACTCGAATACGCGAAGAACCAAAGAAAATTATAAATTAATTATAAACAGCAAATAATTACATAAAAATTAACAGTAGTTCGAAAATGTATGAAAATTTATAAAACCGCCAAAGTCATGTGCCCGTTTGCGTCGGTCATACTATGCCGCTCGTAGGCTAGGTCATTATGAATCAGTGACATCTCTTTAATTATTTATTAGAATGTTATACAGTAAACTATAATTTCAATAAGCTATTATATTCATTTTCATAAAGATCAATATCAAATTATAGAAAATACATACAATAAAAACTCGATAAATATAAAGTAAATTAATTAAAATGGTTACTTGTTGTTACTGTGTTATTTTGCTCAACCTTCAGAGATAAACATGGTATGTGTATCGCGGACTTTTTTAAACATTATTTAAAGAACAATATTTTTGTAAAACATTATTTTTATGTATCTCATAAGGTTGAGTCGGCGCACGCCATGTATGCGTTAAGCAAGCTCATTTTGGGTGACGTTTTCTTATAACGACAAATAAACTTTGCAAACCGTTGCTTAGCAACGGTCAGTTGTTATTAACATGGTGGAATAAATTGCCTGTCAAGTGAAAAAGTACTTTAATATATTATTATATATCGACAATATTACAAATATGAGAAAAAAAGTAACCTATGTTCATCCGAAGACCCTCAAGTATCTCTGTATGAGTATTTTATTACAATTGAATTAGCGGTTTGGCCCTGATTGCGTAACAGACAGACAGACAGACAGACAGAGTTACTTTCGAATTTATAATATAGGTATGGATGGATAAATAAATTTCACTGTTATGAATAACAGTCATTTGAATGAACTCAAGGCACAATTGTCAGTCCATTCTGTTTATTAAAAGAATAATGAATAATCATGTAGTTCAAATGGGCGAAGTCGCGGCGGGCCGCTAGTTATAAAATAAAGTAATTAATATTCAGTATGTAAGTGTTTAATTATTTTATCTTTAAGAGAAAAAGTAGTGATTCATTTCTCTTGTTTCTCCGCCTTTGTCTCATTTAAATATACATAACTGTTGTGTGACGAATTTAATTATTACTGTTTATGCAGACCATATTGTCCAGATCTGGAAAATATACATATATGTATATCATTATTTTAAGGTATCCCCAGAGTGAGATATAGCCTTTAATAATTTTCCTTTGCTGTAAATGGGTAAGTTTATTATAGAATGTAAAAGTTGATTAACTATGCTGGTATATAGTCGTCTATGCTTATATTACTCTGTTTTGTCTACCAGATTAAGTTGTAAAATAAAAATAATTGAAATAAAGAAGTAATTAAAGAAAAAGAAAAGATATAATTTAATAAAGTTGACTCCCTGGAATCGAAATCGAAACCTTAATAATTGCGCTTACAGTCGGATATTGCCCACTGCACCATTACTGCTTCAGTATAAACAAAATGTCATTTAAAAAATTTTAAATTAAATCAGCTTCACGCTGTATCCCCACTTGTTCCCCACTTTCTGCCGAATTTTGGAGGCATTGCGAGTTGAGTGGCAGAACTCAACGCCGCGCTTAACCTCGACAACAGAGCGAAGAAATGGAAATATAAATTTAATAAAATCATCTCCTCGAGTAGGGATCGAACCCACAAGGAGTCGGTTTTACAGTCACACCTCGTGCCGCTGCGCTACGACTGGCCCCAATGAACTAACTAGCTGATTATTTTGAAGTCAGTTTAAATTACCTGTAGGTACTTATATGTAAACAGTTAGAAATTAAAAATAAACATTTTTTTTCTTTGCTTATTAAACATACAAGGAAGTGTGTAAACTGTAGAGTGCTGAAAGAAATATAGAAATTTATTTAACCACATAACTCTTATTAAAACTATGTTAAGAAAAATATATAATTAAATTTATAATAAAATATATTATTTGTTTACATATTAACATCATTGCAGCTACAGATTAGGCGAATTTAGCTGCAGGTTAGGACTAGACACTTTTAAATTAAAAAATAAGTAACCTAACCTAACCGAACCTGCATAAATTTAAAAGTCTCTTATGAAACTTAAATATTACAATAATATATTCTACATGTCACCCAAAATTATAGTTTTAAAATTAACAATGTTCAGAAGTCATCCTACGAAGGTATAGACCGTTGAATAATTTACTCTCATCTCGCTCGTCACCAATCAAGCTCCTGTCAACCTTTATAACTTTACAGTCTTGTTATAATCCTGTTTAGCAAGTATTAATATGTATTTTTGTATCGGAAAGCTTTAAGTTGATAATTATTAAGATCCAGTGCCGCTGCGCCACAACGGTATACATATTTGACAGGATTTCTAATCCTAAACAAATAAAAAAACAAATTAAACTTATTTTTAACATTTTTAAAGTGTAAACTAAACTTAAACTTACTGTAAATTAAACTTAAGCAAATCTATCACTATTTTGATATAAAGGTACATCTACTTTAGATCGAAGACCAAAACAGAATCCAATAATAAGTAAAAGTCAACGGAAGTCCATAAGTTCAGCTTGCACAAACATCAAACCCGCACAGCCAGAAAATAAGATAGTCCTTTTATATTTGGGCATACAAGCAATATCCTTTGATTCCAACCACTCGGCGGAGACAGCACTGGGGTAAGCCGGCAATTCGATAAATATTCTTTTTATAGATATATAGAACGCGGGATTTCCGACCCGACGACGTTCCTTACTTACACTTCGAGAAACACCTTCAAACTCCTGTGATATATGTATTTTTCATGTTCTTGTCTAATATTGAGTTATCTGTCGGTTGCTTATTCTGATAAATCTCTCCAAGTTAATCAAACTGTGGCAAAAGTTGTTCGATTTTTCTAACATTACGCACTTTTATTTGGGTTGTGTTTTAGTGGTACATTTCAGATGGATTCAGTAAACTAGTACGAATTTTCTTCTTTGTATAGTAATATGTCAAAAAAACAATACATATTTTTATTTGTATGTATTGTAATATAAATAGAAGATGGACATATTCATTTATTTGTTAAATACCCATCTACAACTATTTTATTACAAAAAAAAAAAGAAATTTGGTCGTGTAATTTTTCTCAATTATTAATTTTGTAAGGAAATCCAATGCAAGTGAAGGCCGTTTAATCAAAAATAATATAAGCGCGGCATTGAGTTCCGCACTCAACACGCAATGCATGCAGAATTGGTTTTATCACTAATTTCGCCCTGCTTAGACTGCTATGTGCAGGTTTATTCTGAATAACTGGGAGACAACGCACGAACGAAACTATTAGAAACTATAAGTTAAAATATTGGCATGTAGGTAGGTTAGGGTATGTACCACCAAGAGAGAATTTGCTTCAAAATTACTACGGGAACGACAAAAAAGAGGATTTTCGCTTTTACGTTTTCAAATTCAAAATCCACTCAAAACAAAGCCACGGGGTACGATTAGTATTAACAAAGTAAAGCCTGATACTGTGGCTTTACTTTCACGATAGATTTCTACTTATTATCTATTTGACATCGAATTATTCGTGAAAGACGTGCATATTACAGGTTATAACAAAATATGAAATATCATACGCTTCACTAGATTCTGGTAGCAAATGTAACTGGAAGTTATTGCGACAACTCCCTCTTTCCTCATTCAGTGAATATTGCTCCAGTTTTAGTTATTCTATTGTGATGGAAAACGCGAGGATCTTCCCCTCGTCCTGAGCTTTCCGTTACAAGATATATTGCAAGTATATTAAGGAATAAAAATATATTAATATTTTATGTGATATCGATATCGTGTGGGTGGTGGCGTCGCACCAAATGCCATATTTATGACTACTTCGCATTTGCTTATTTTATTTATATTAAATAGAATGTGCCAACGTGGTAGATATGAAAGGTATCAGTTATATATACATATGTGTTGGTAGTTGGTTCGATTAACAATGTTTCTAAAATTTGTAAAAAATATACATCACTTAGTTTACACAATACCTTATATTAAATATTTAAAAATGTTTTTTTATTAAACAAAGTACGTCAGTGGGACACCATTAGATTCCTACTTGAGGGGAGGGTTCGTATTTAAATTATGTTTAAGTATGTATGCGAAATAATTGGGTTCCGTATTTCACACAATATGTCAAAAATTTTGCGGCGTGTGGGGAGTGAAGTGTCTTGTCTATGTTCTTCTTGCCTAACCTATTATGCGGAAAAAGAAGGTGAAGCTACAATATATAGTTATGTAAGTACAATGACTTGATAATTGGTTCGTAATTTGTTTGTTAGGAGTGAACTACTGAAGCTTGTTCATACTCGTATTTGTCAAGGACTCACTTCATATGTATTTAGTTCTTCATATGTATTCAGGTGTAATTAAATAATGACTTATAGGTTGATAGAGTGTTTGATCGGTTGATGTAAAGGTTGTTTTTTTTATTTATTTTATATTATCAAAGCATTTAGCCAGCGAGCGAGATCAGTCTTGGCGTAGGGGCACAAAGTGTGACTGTAAACGCGATTGGTTGAGGGTTCGATCCCCACTCGAGGACATGAAATATTTTTATAAATTTATATTTAACACAAAGTATAATGTTTTAACACCAGGTTCTCTCTGTCTACCCTGCTGTGTGCAGGACACCAGCATAAAGCTTTTAATTTAATCAGAGCATTTATTTTTAACGACTAATATAACGAATTCAGAAAAAATATTGTGTATACCTTACAGAATATTTTTCTGGTTTTGCACATATTTATGGCCTGTTTTTTATTTGTGTGTTGTTTTACGCCACAGATTTCGATGGTCCGTGCCTTTTTTGTTGCTGAGATTTTCTTAATAAACTATTTGTTTCTATGATTTTTATTTACTGCTACATTCACTACATTCAATTTGTATTTCATTCAATGTTTTCTAAAAACTATTTTTCATACATGATAGGCTTAGTAGTGTCCACGCTTTGCAGCCGAATTCCACAGACGCGTGTTGAGTGGCGCTCAGCTACGTCGCGTTTTGTGTTAGTAGAACAAAGAAAGAAAAATAATTTAATCCTCCCTAGTGGGGCCTATTAATGGCCTGAAAGATGTGTTATCTAGGAGTATATATAAAACTCTTTGGTTACCATGTTACTGACAATGCGCAGATGGAACTACGCGGCGTTGAACGCTTAAATATAGGTTTATATAAGTGTCTTGCTGAATATAGGGAAGTAAGAGGTTTGCTTAAAATTCTCACGGGAACGGAAATATTTCACGTTTTATTGTCCACGGCAACAAAGTTTCATCCTACCACTCATCACACTTTTTACACAAAGCATTCGCCTAATCAAAAAACTTTTTTATAAAGCTCCATACCATTATGAATGGCCTATCTAATGACTCCCCAACGGTATACTCTCACTCTCTGTTTTTTTTTGTCTCTCAATTGTATGTATGCAGTACTTCTCTTAACAATATTATGTTTAAAAACCATACTACATAATTTATTAGCAGTTTATAAATTACACCTACCTTCTAAATTTCAACCATACAGTACCCATAGTCCCCGAGTAAGATGACTGTGACATACGGACAGACGCACAAACAGCCGGCCATGACAAAATTATTAGGGTTCCGTTTTTTACAATTTGGCTTCGGAACCCTAAAAATATTTATATTGGCGCACATTTACTAACGTCTTAAAATACAAATACATATATAACAGGACTCTAGTTACTTATTTAGAAAACTTATAAAAATTTGAACGTAGCGGGACTCGCGAGAGCGCGGATTCGAGTCCCGCAAGTATTTTCTTTCCTAAGTGTGGAATAACACTTTAAAAATGTTTAAAAAAGGACTCTAGTTGTTACGAATATTTGTTAATTTTCCGTCATCATTAATGTACTATAAGATCTAACACGATCGTCACTTTATATTATTATAAGAGCTAAATTAATCAATGTCTGGGCATGATAATGAATTTATACTAGTCATTATTAATTTACTCAGGGGTTTCTTTGTAATAGAGTGTATTGTTATCTTAAATATATTATGAGATTAATTATCTTAGGTTAAAACGGAATATAAATAGAGAACATGAGGTCTTTTTGAAGTACTGGGTCAGTATTTGATTGTAAGAACGACTTTGGTGATCCACAATTATTTAATTTTTTTCGCTCCGGAAGACAAAACGCGGCGTTGAGTTCCGGCACTTAATATGCAATATCTCGAAAATTGGGCGGAAATTATCGAAAGGAGTGTCTGAACACTACGGATGATAGTGATACACTTTAATTATATATTATTCCCATAATACGAGGATTACCTGGCCACAGTTTTCAGTTTGACATATTTCGTCTTCTCATGCCATTAAATTTAGATTATTAAAAAAAACACTTTTTTTTAATATCCTATTAAGTAGCGTTAGCTTAACTCTATCCCGGCTGCGACGGCGTTTTCATCAATATTTACCTCCAAAGTAATTAAAGTAGTAACTTCCATCCACAATCTCCATCCGATTACCTCCAAATCACATCGAATATACGCAAGCATCGGCCTCGAGGACAAGCAGTTTACAATCAACAAGCTGGGCAAAGCAAAGTAACAAATAATTAAATACAAATACAACTTAAAAAAAGGTCTAATACTACATTCGGAATCTGTTTTGTGGCAATCCTTGGATTGTCAAGGGGCTGTACAAACAAGGCTCCTCTGTAGTTAAGGGCCCTCGTACGGGAGTGTCGGCGTGACGCTCCGGGCGCCGATACAATACGACAATTCATTACATTTATTCGACAAACAGATCTAATAAATTGGGTATAATATTGACATTAAGTGGTTTTATTAATGCTTTAATTTGTTTATTTTTGGCTTTACGTTTTGGTGTAGAAGCTATAAAGTTATTCGCTTTAGTCGTAGTGATATATATAATCTAGCGGAGTAGGTCGTTCTATGGTTTAACATAGTCTTAAAGCAGGGGTTCCCAACCTTTTCTTGATCAAGGACCACTTTAATATCATTCTTGGTAGCAGGGACCACTATGCATGTAGGTATAATAAAATCAACTGTGATAATCAAACAGAAACTTCGCCTCAACATCCCCAGTCATACAATTAAAATAGTTCGCGGACCATATTTAGGCTTCTGCGGACCACTGGTGGTCCGCGGACCACTGGTTGGGAACCAGTGTCTTAAAGGAAAGTGCAGATTTCTAAATGTGATAAGTAACTATTAAATTATACAGTTTTCCGAGCTGTTTGAGCAAAAATAATTTAAATTAGGCTTATAACAATACATAGGGCTTAGTGTCTATGTAATTATGTTTTCGAAGAGATTCGTCTTTTATTACAACATTTCTCTCTTCACATTTCTATAATCTTGCTGAAGAGGAGAAAATAACATTACCTAGTGGGAAAAGAACCCACAATTACAAAAACAACAAACTCAATAATAAATTTTTCATAAAATCTATTTACCAGTTTTATAAATTTGATTGACATTCCTTCCTTCCATTTCTATCTTTATATAACAAAGCTAATTCAAAACGTTAATAAATATAAGACCACAATGATTGTACAAAGCTAATTGATATGAAAAGCCGTCAACTCTTGTTAAACGAGAGATCTCTTCTCTGGAGGTACTCTTAGATATTTTTTATGGAAATACTTTTTATTGTAACTGTTATATTTTGTTATTTGTATAGATTTGCTTTGTGCTTGAGCTGTTTACTGCTTATTTCTTTATTTAATGACAATATTGATTTGACATTGATCGTAGCTTATCTAGTTTGCTTATTCGGTTTAATGAAATCATGAATTATAAATCATGGGATTCAATTTGATTTTTTAATTTTTTGATTTTTTCATCTGTTGCCGGTAAGGTCAAGTGCGAGTCGGATTCGCGAAGAGTTTCGTACCAATTTCATGATTGTAGGTGAACGTGAGCTTGACTTATATATTTTCTGTCTTATACCTGTACCTGACAGATCAGACAACAATATGATCTTATAAGGGCAATAATTTGTTGTTTTGTGGTAAGATATCCTAAAAATGGACAGAATGTGGTTCTAGTGAAGTGTATATGATAGATAAGTGAATCCACAAAAACGATATAATAAGAAATTAATAAAAGCGAAGCTTTACAAATTTTCCCGCATAGCAGAGTAGGCAAAGAAAAGATAGCGTTAGGATATTTCGTGTCTAATTCCCAGATACATTTTTTCTAGATTTATACCTATATTATTTAGTGATGAGGCCAGTCGTGGCGCAGCGGCACAAAGTGTGACTGTAAAACGGATTGGTTGTGGGTTCGATCCGCACTCGAGGAGATGAAAATATTTACTTAAATTTATATTTCCATTTCTTCGCTCTGGTGTCGAGGCAAAAGCGCGGCGTTGAGTTCCGCCACTCAACACGCAATGCCTCCAGAACTCGGCGGAAAGTGGGGAATGGAGTGTATTAACACTAGGTTCCCTCTGCCTACCCTGCTGTGTGCAGGATACAGCATGAAGCTGATTTATTTATTTGCTTTTTTTATTACTTAGCAATCTTTTAGAGTATTTAGTGGCAATACTTAACGTCGCATTTTATACTACAAAAATAAAACAACGTTTCCCGCTCACCGAGTCGGATCTAACCTCAACATAATTCATTTCACTGTCCTTCGTCACACAGAATGATATCATTCGTGAAATGAACTGAATATGAGAATAAAAAACAGTACATACAGAAATGTTTAACCAACGAAATACGTAATAGAGTAAAGCAAAAAATTTTCAACTTCTGTTTGAAAAGTTTTAAAATTTCCTTCAATAATTCGACACAACATTTTTTGCGAAGAAAACTGCAGTTCTCATAATTTATTTATTTAATATTTTGCTTAACCTTATTACGTATTTCTTTGAATAAACAAAGCTGTATATACTGTTTTTTTATTTTTATATTCAGTTAATTTCACGAATGATATCATTCTGTGTGACAAGGGACAGTCAATCATTTATGTCGATGTTAGATTCAAATACACACAGCGCCTGACTGTGAAAGTGGCGGTTGCAGGTTCGACTTCCAGACGAGGAAATTAATTGTTGTCATTTTCTCGCTCTGGTAAAGAAAAACACGATGCTGAGTTCCGGCACGCAATATGTGATGTCTCGAAAATTGGGCGGTACCTTGCTATATGCGAATACTTAATTCTAGAAACGGGGTGTATGCTTTATTTAATAGTAGATAGGTAGATTGTATTTTCAATAACATGATAGATAAAAATAAAGTAATAAGGATAAAAGAGATTTATATTTTTATATTATTCAAACCATTGCTGAAATGTAGACAAACTGAATATATTTATTGTATTTATAAACTGGAACAAATTATATTAATAATAATGCAATATTATTATTTATACAGTAATAATATTGCATTATAATTTGTAAGTTTCTATCAATGGTCTCGAAGCGCGCCGTCTCATTGAGTCGTACCGAATACTAAAAACACCTCGGACTCTTTCAACTGCATAAATTGCATTTACAATTCATCTCGCGCTCTGCTCGAATGGAAACACTGAAAAAAAAATTGACAAAACTTCGAAGAAAATTTAAACGTTCCTCTGCAATGCAGTCAAATGGCGAAAGACGGGTAAATAGTTAACAAAATATTTATCATAGCTTAAGTTTTATTAATAATGAAATTAAAATACAAAAAATGGACGCTGCATGCTCAACAATATTCGGGTGTAAATTAATTTTAAAAATAAAGAAACGTCCGGATAACGTTTCACCATTTTCATCTTTAACTCATCGGGTTCAGAGAAATTGGTCTTTTCGAAGGCTTGCGTATTTGGATGTGGATATATGTCTAACACATTGAGGCCCCTTAGGGAACGAAAAAGTAATTAATATTATTGATAAATAATGTTAAGAAAAATAATAATAATTACTACAATGAGTCTTCATATTAATAATAAAAGATTTTCAGCGATCAATAATGTCTAACATAAAAACAATTTGAACATTATAAATATAAACCAGACTAAAAGGAATACTAAAATAAAGTATACTTTCCCCAGACACTAATCTCAGTGAGGATAACAAATGTTGATTGCCTAAACAAATAACAGTACTCAATAAGAATATTTTTACTTAAACAAAATATTTAGTAGAGATTTAGTCGCAATTAGTAAGGCTTTTAACGAATAGACAGTGAGTCGGGAATAGTCGTGAAAGCTCGCTAATTTCAGACCTTATTTGCAAACATCGACCAAAATCCTAATACGAAATCATAAATCTCTAAATCCATAGGCTGATCAAATGGTTACATTGTTAAAATTTGTTTGTACGAGGCAAATGATGGATCCTGGAATCTTCTATGCTTCATAAATGTGAGTTAGATTGCCACCGTGATGCAGTGGCAGAGCGTATGACTGTAAACTCTGTAGTTGTAGGTTCAATTAAATCGTCTAAAATATGTCTTTTTACGTAAAAAATCTAATAATCAATGTTGAATCAAAACAAAAAGTTAGTTAAATAATTAATTTATGAAAAAAAGAATGACTTCTTTGCTTGTGTAGACTCAAAAAGAAGATAATGGAAACATCCGAACCCTTATAGGGTCATTTTCATTTGCCCGCTTGTCAAGAGCATTTATCTCAAAATCACGCAGAGTATTAAGCTCAAATTAATATTAAATAACAGGTCAGATCATTTGAAATATAGAAAAAACATCAAACTTCTAAATGAACGCAATCAAAAGATACAGGCATTTATGCATCGTTTTAGTTGCATTTTGAAATTAAAACCAATAAAACCTATACATATAGTACTTCTTGTGGACCTACAGTTATAAAATTTACCACAAAGTGAAAACTGACAATACAAACAATCAAATCCGAGCAATGAAAATTTAGCGGTATTTTATAGTAAAAAATCATTACAAATTTATATTTGTACTTAATTTCATACAAAATGAGTACGTACGCCCGGGAACTTAAGTTTGTGAATTTTTATAAATAGTACTTTCTGTTGGCATACAATCTTGAAATTGGTACGGAACCCTCGGTCGTCGAGAATGACTTGCACTTGGCCGCTTTATTTCCTTTACCGTAGGTAATTCGAGAAATCTTCTTTCAGTAGGGAGTACTAACACAGCCTTAACCTACCTACATGACAAATTTAAAATTTCTTAGCTTAGCACAATAGTTTCGTCCGTGCGTTGTCTATCAGTAACGGATTATTTTATATACATATACTCATTATAAACAATGTCATGCACTGTATCCATTACATCGCCTACTACCTCTTTAAAGCTTTAAGAAAATCTTGTAAGTACTTAACGGAAGAAACAGATACTTTATATTTTAAGCTCTAATACATTAACAGTTTAAATTTAAATGCAGATAAATGCGAAAGTACTAAACATCTCAGATAAGGCGTCTATTAGTTAAGCTTTTAGCGAATGAGATTACGATGGGGCCAAGGGACGGGGCATACCCCCATCAATAAGAGAGACGAAGAGATTCCGAAATAAACGCGGTATATAATATTTGCTTGCTTGGTAGTGATTTAGATTTTTTTACTTTTACTGCTTTTGAAACGTGGGTATAGTTAATACAAATCTAATCCTCGAGTCTTACCTTTAGTCAGACATTTTTTAAATGCAACGCCATAGAGTATTTAGCAGCAGCTTAAGTTTAATTTCAATTTAAAGAAAAAACAACCTCTCCCTTTTTATTGATATTTAAATTAAAGCTTAATTTAAGCCTTTTTAAATTTAAATTTCACGTAGTTATATAATATAGAAATATTATCGTAACTTATTATACGTAGCTTCTGCTACGTATTGCTTGAAGTAAAGCTTCAACGCTTGAAAGCAGTTTATAATATTATAATAACTTGTCCAGTGTGTTATAAAGCGCATAACGGAGGAACTATTCGATGGATTCTAATGAATTCTGTAGTTCAGAACTTTGAAGACTTATGTAAGTAAAATCAGCTGCGGAGTTCACCTCTGTATAAGTAACATTGGTCCTATATATAGCTCTAATTTAATATTTATTTAGTGTTTTTACGTGTATATACAGAACAAGGCGTTTAGTTTCGCCAATCAATAAACAATGTCTCGAAAATTCAGAGGAAAGTGGGAGTATTTTAGCACTAACACGTTCTACCTTACTTGCTATACTGGGAGAAGTAAACGAATACGTAATTTTAAATTGTACCATTGAATTTAAATAGTTTGAGGTCAGTCGTGGCGCAGCAGCACGAGGTGTGACTGTAAAACCGACTGATTGTGGGTTCGATCCCCACTCGAGGAGATGAAATATTTATTTAAATTTATATTTCCATTTCTTCGCTCTGGTGGTTAAGCGCGGCGTTGAGTTCTGCCACTCAACACGCAATGCCTCCAGAATTCGGCAGAAAGTGGGGAACGGAGTGTCTTACCACTAGGTTCCCTCTGCCTACCCTGCTGTGTGCGGGATACAGCGTGAAGTGATTTAACGTGATTTAATTTGTTTTTTAATTTTAAATAGTTGAATTATAAATTCAACTATTTAAACAAACAGTTTACTTATAATTCTGAATATATAAATAACATTTTCAAATAACTTTCTTAATTATGTCATATAATAACAAAAATCTATCGAGATTTCGTATATATTTATTATTTGGATTAGGTCTTAGGTTTTTATAAGTACAAAACGGATTGCAGTTTTCACTTATAGATAGAATAATTAAAGAGGACGGTTTATTTTTTCAGACTGCTAAGGAAGGGTTATGTTTTTTTTCAGACTGCTAAGGAAGGGTTATGTTTTTCGCGCGTATCTTGTATGTATGTAATATTCTTTATTACCTCGTATCTCCAGAACCGCTGAACGGATTTACATAATTGAGGTATCATTAGATTCGTATTAGCAGCCCAAGTGTTCTTAGATAGGTGACGTTAGTAAAAAATAATCATGGAGGCTGGGGGTCGCCATTGGACTTAGTGAAAAAAAAAAATTCGTTTCGAATACTACAATATGGGTATCAAATTCAAGAACTCAATTTTAGGATTTCAAAAAGGTATATCATGATTATGATTACCATAATAAATTCTAACAAAAAAAATAAAAATAAAAAAATATTTGTAAAAATAAAAACTCCGACTGCATCAAACTAAAAAGAAAATAAACAAGCCCAATAGTTTATTAGGATTAACAGTCGGGACCTATAAGTAATTTTTCAATCAATAAAATCTTTACCAGAAACCCCGCATAATTTAAAGAGGTCCCGACTGTTAATCCTAATAAACTATTGGGCTTGTTTATTTTCTTTTTAGTTTGATGCAGTCGGGGTTTTTGTTTTTACAAATATTTTTTTTTGTATAATATATACATATAATTACATAAGAACCGAGAAAAACTGAGTAATCCTATGTAGGGAGGCGAACCCGTGAGCGGAGCACTAGTCCTTATTTATAATACAAATTATACCAAGTTTTCCATTAAAAAAACCTGCATCTACCACAGCTGTAGAGCTAGTACCCATACATTTCTGAACTTGAACATTATGGAAATATTTTAAAACCGCTTAATTACGTGTTTCAATAAATTCTCGAAAGTCAACGGATTAACTCGAACGATTATTACAGTTCGACTGAATTTGCTTTGAAATTGAGCTTTAATATACTGAAATCCAAGTTGAAAATCTAAACCATTCGTTCCCAATTAATCGGTAATTAATATTTTCGATTAGGACGTTTTAATTAGAGGGTATCTTCGGTCGAAAGGAGCACTTCGGTAGGTAAATTCCAAAACCACTGAAATTAAGTGCGTTATAAAATTGAGTTATATATATATAGGGTATATTTGCAGAGCATGTTTTTATTACACGAACTCAATCGTTTTGGACTAAAACCTTACATTAAGTTTAAAATTGTTATCATTTCACGTTGTAGTTGTTCAAAAGGTTGCGTTAAAATATAATAATTCGTTCTTTATTAAATTGAAAACTGTTTTATCAATTAAATTGCAAAGTTTTTAATTTACTCTTGAGAGAGCTATATCATTTTTAAATAAAAAAATCTATAAAAACTGACTGGGTAACTATTAGTATGTACTGAAGCATGATCAAACTGTATGAATTATATAGCATGAGGCAATGGAATCGGAATGACGTTCTTGTCATAAGTTAGATTTTTTTTTAAATATCTAAAAATGTATGTATCCAGGTTGATTATATAAGGACATTTTTTTGAAATCTAATAATAAAATTAAAGCTACATGGGATATTATTACGACTGCAATAACGAGATCTAGAGCTGTCGGTGAACCTATATTAAAAGTGCCACTTTTACCACTAAGCTATACGAATGTGAACGTATGGCTTAGTGGTCAGAGCGCCTGGTTGGTTTCCAAAAGGTGCGGGTTCGAGTCCCGCTACGTACAAATTTTTATACGTTTTCTAAATATGTTTTTTTCTTTCGTAAGTGTTGAATAAGACTTTAAAAAAATGTTAAAAATTATATTGTACTCTTCGTAGATGATACTTTTTTAATATTTAAGGTTAACAAAGCAAAATAAGTTATGGTGAAGTGAATAGTGCATTATCGCATATTCTTCGTTAGTGAAATGTAAATAATCTTCGTCTTTCGTTACATGTAAAAAAAAATGTATTAAAATTTCCTAAATATTAAAAAAATGTAGTCTTATAATTAACATTGTAAACTTACATTTGACGAAATCAGCAATTTTCTTAGGTATAGATTCTAACCTCCAGTGAAACTGCCACCTAGAAGCACTTGCGGGTAAACTCAATTTTGCCGAGGTCGCAATTAAGAAAAATGACAAATGACAGACGTTGATACTTTCGAATTAGTTTACTATAGCAATTTTACAGTCTTATAGATTGCTGCAATGGAGCATTGCTGCATATATAAATTGAATATCATTCTCCAAAAAAAAGGTGTGACATCTATTCATAACCTAAACGTTCAAGATCCTCTGCGAGATGTTTTTAGGATGTCGGTATTATTATAGATAGTTTCCAACTGCACCATGATGATGTCTTTTCTGAAGATGCATGCAATGCAAGTATGGCGTTAAGTTCCACCACTGGACAGGGTCAACAAAATCTCAAAATGACTCACAATACCGAGAAGTGAATGTCTTGACACTAGGTTCCCTCTGTTTGACCCGCTATGCGGAATGCAGTTTGAAGGTGATTTATAATTTCTGGCCAAAAAAAGCCGGTAGAACGCTATACAATGTATGAACAAAAGCGTTTGGGAAAACTTAAATAGTGACTGAGTTCAAATTCACTGTTTTTGAATGTTGTATGTGAGTTGGAACAGTTGCTTGTATATTTTTTTTGTTTTATAATCGTATTTAAATGAAATTTATACTTTTTGAATTTATTTTTTAGGTACTTAGCTGACATTCAAATAAGTCATTAAGAATGTTCAACATTTTTACATAAATAAATAGTAAATAGTGCTAACATTTTTCACTTTCCTTTTATTTTGTGCAATTTTAAAACAGTGATCGAATTTTTGTTTCACTTTTATTAAAATATAATAAATGCTCCGACAGAGGTACGAGCCAGTAATCATCGTTCGTACAATCTTCTGTCTCATTACGCCACAATTGTCGGGGCAATGGGCGGCGTTGAGTTCCGCCACTCAACACAAAATGCCTCCAAAATTCGGTGGAAAGTGGAGAATGGAGCGTCTTAATTCTAGGTTTCCGTCTGCCTACCCTTCTGTGTGCGAAATACAGTGTGAAGCTGATTTATTATTTAAATTATTTATTTATTTAAAAATAGGCTCTTTCTAGTATTTTTAAATCATCAAGTTATATAAAAAGATTAGAGTAGTGTCAATTTTACAAGCTTGCACCTGCTCGACATACCAACACATTCTTATATATAAAACAAAAGTAAGCCAAAGCAATCATTAAAATTAAACTAATTATAACTCACAGCTAATAACTAACCAAATGCTCTAGAAATTCGCCAATCCTCGACACTTAAGACCCTCGACGTTTACGTCGAATTATGAAGACAAGCAATGAGTTAACCCTTTCTACATCCCTCTTTCACTCTCCCCTTTTATCCCTCCTCCCTTTCTCTCTAAGTCTTGTATATTATCAGTAATAGTAACATTAACATGATAACGGGATAACCTTTACAACATAATCGTTAGAGCATAAACGTTAATTCACTAAAGCGCACTTGAAGTCAGTTCAAGTATCGATTAAAACAATTTGAATAATTTAGATATTACAAATTCAGTTTTAGAGTTTATCGATATTTGTTGCGGTTTTGAGTTTATTTTTGTTGTTTTTTGTCTATTTTCTTCTTTGAATATAAACTATAGTGACATGGTAATAACAGATTTAATGAGCGGTCGATGTTTTTTAATAGTTTCACGCTGTATCCTTCCTATAGCAGGATAGGCACAGGGAAAATGAGTGCAAAATTAAAGTAACTACATATATGTATATATATATACATATATATATATATATATATATATATATATATATATATATATATATATATATATATATATATATATATATATATATATATATATATATATATGAAATATTTCATTTTTTTCATCTAAATCTTGCTATATGCGGGATACAGCCTGAGGTTAAAAAAAAGAAACGTAATAAAAAATATGTATGAATTATTATAAATTTACACATCTAACTAACTTTATTAAGCTTGAGGCTGTCGTGCACAGCGACACTGCGTCTGAATATAAGCTCGACGACTGAATTCCTTCACTCTGGTAACATGACATTACACAAAAACATTATAAACATAAAATACCTGTTATCTCGGTGAAAATCAGTTAAGGAATGTTTTATTTTCAACTTATATTATTAAGAAGTTTACTGGTGGTTATATTTCGTGGACAGAGGAAGTTCGTAACAAGTCTATAATGAAAACTAAACTTTCCAACCCTACAACCTTTCTTTCCGGAAATAAATCTAATAGCTTCACTCTTTCTCCCGTATACATATATAACAGGGTGGGCAGACAAGAAAAAGAGTCGAAGTCCACATGAATTTAAGAAGTGCGCTTAGTGGGTTAAACGAATGGAGAAAATAGTAGTTTAAGTATTTTATTAAATTTAAATACTGTCCCATTGCGACTGTGACAGTAGTAACAGTGATATAAGAAATAATATATTTAATTAAAACAAACTCTATAAATTCTATTCTCAATGGAATTAATTTGTTAAGCTTTCATTGTTTGTACCAATTATTTTGTATAGAAATTTAAATGACATAACGTATCTTTGTATCGGTCCGCTGTCTAACCGTCGTCACGACTATCAACTATTTCCAATATACACATACATACACACATATATTGTATGTAGGTACTTTAGTTTGCAAACTTCAAGAATTTGTCAGTATAAGCTCTGATATGAATATGTCGGCTTTCTCTTAAATGTATAGCTATGTGTATTACTCATAGTGTCATTTTGCTTGTGGTCATCTATACTAATATAAGAAGCGGAAGAGTTTGTTTGTTTAAACGCTAAGGTCTCTGGATCTACTGGTTTGATTTACATTGTTTTTTATATGATAGCTGGATTCTTCAGGAGTGCTATAGGCTATACAACATTACGGTGTAAGTCTTAAATTAGCCTTAAATAATGAAAGAACAATAATAAGGAACGCCATCAAATCGATTTGAGCGCGTGCGCTGAAAAAGTAGTTGATTATATGTCAGTACGTTGTATGACAAAAATATTATATTTTATTAGTTTTAAAAAAAAGTCCGCGACACCATATCTATCTCGTTCACACACTCCGTTGTTGCTATTATGATACTTCGTTTAATTTACCAGAACTTGCATTTTGACTGGAGGAACTCAACGCCACACTTTGTATTGTTTCACTGCAAAGGAAAAGAAAATAAATCATTCCCTTGAGTGGGAATCAAATCTACAAACGTTGCGTTTACAGTCAGACGCTGTGCCGCCGGCAACGCTCTCCAGTCCCATCCTCTGATGCTGTAGATATCCATTTGTGAAGATTACCAGTTATCATCAGATAATTTTTCGACTCGTTCGTCGTTCGTTCGTTTTTAAATATAAAAGAGCGAATAAAGAATCTATCAAAACAGAAATGTGATTTTTCATTTATTGAATTTAAAAATTACCCACCGATAATAAGCATTAAACCACTTTTAAAAAGATTTTATTTCGTGTGTGATAGAACGAGTGCAATCTCTCTTAACCCGCATTACCCTACGTTATGATAATGCCACACATTGGACGCTGTCCAAGCACGTGATGTTCATATATTAGACTAAGCACTTCCCATGGGAAAAAAGCATTTTGTACCATAGGTAAACTTAGAAGATTTAATCATATCGAAATTAATTATAAAATAAGGTAGGTTGAGGGAATCTAGTGTTAAAACACCCCGTTCCATACTTTCCGCCGAGTTTTTCAAGACATTGTGAATTCTTGCATTTGACAATATTTACACTCATGTTTTTACGCGTCATTTGGTTCTCTACTATATACAACATATGTAAGTGATACTCTTGAACAAACTTCCCAGTACGTAAACTAGACTTCGTTAGTGTTTAAATAATATATTTATACGTTTGTATATATCCAATATTTTTCGTGAAAGTAGAAGTTCGGCGTAAACTGTTCCCCACGTAACGCAGCTCGAGGCATTGGCTGTAGACTGGCGGAATTTAACGCCGCGCTTTCCTACACTTACATAATTTACTTTTTGCAGTCGATTCATAAATATAAATTCAATGCATCTGTTAAATACACGCAATGTCATTGAATGTAGATATAAAGATAATTGTTTTCAAATTTGCATACCAAGCAAATTTGAAAACAATTACCTCCATGTGGCATGAAATAAACGCAATTAATTGTATACAGCACGGAGCGATATTTAAACAGCTCGAGTTAAAAAGTAACAGAGTCCATAATAGTTTATATATCTTTTTTTAGCTTCACGTGGTATCTCGCACATAGCGGGGTAGGCAGAGGGAACCTAGAAACATCCGTCCGTTCCCATTAGGATACTTCCGTTCTTCATTTTCTGCCGAATTTTCGGGGCATTGCGCGTTGAGTGTCGAAATTCTTCGCCGCACTTTACATCGTTGGCAGAGCGAAGAAATGAAAATATTAAATATTATTCCCACGATTGGGAATCGAACCCACAATCATCAAGCATGTGCCCCTGCACCACGACGTAAGTGTGGTGGTGAGTTCCGCCACTCAACAATACCTCCAGAGTTCGGTGGAAAGCGGGGAGCAGAGTGTCTAAAACTTAGGCTCGCTCAGCCTACCCTGCTGCATGCAGGATACAGGAAATATATATATATATATATATATATATATATATATATATATATATATATATATATATTTAGCAAGCCACCTTCTAGGTAATAAGTCTTTATTGAGTAAAATGAAAGAAAATAATATATCTTAAAGGTCACAACGCAAAATAGGGAAGGTCACGTTTCCATAACAAGCGTCGCTTGAGTAAAGCGAGGACTTATGTGACTTTCGTGTTTATCACTTTTAAGCTCCCGGTAGACGTTTCAAAGCTCATTGTTATACAAACTCTACCGACTCTAGCGTAACAAAGTACTCAAGTATTTCCTTAAGTGATGCTGTCGATTTATAATATCTATGATTTTGATTAAAGACTCCGTTTGTTCGAGGAAATATAGTGCTAGGACACTCCGTTCTCCTTTTTCCTTTGAATTTTGAAAACATTGCGTGATGAGTGGGGGAACTCATCGCCGTGTTTTGTTTTGTTAGCGAGAAAGTGTAAAATATTAAACAATTCATTCCCCCGAGTGGCAATTTAACCCATAAACATCGCGTTGTGCCTGCACCGCGACCGCTTTTTTTTATATATCTTAATAAAAAAAAATTAAATGTTGTTGTATATGTTTATGTATATGTATGAATATGTATATATGTATGTATGTATGTGTTTGTATATGTGTGTTTGTGTATATATATTTTAACATACTTATGTTTCATTTTTTATTCTTTTCGTATATTGCACAATATTGTCATCTCGCTGTATGTTTCTTTCACCCACTTCCACAGGTTGGCTGGAAGAAATCTCTTTTAGAGATAATTCCACCTTTGTTAACCTCAGTTCTGTTACTTTGTTATCTTGTTTTATTTTATTTCTTGTGAAATAAACAATATACTCGCATGTAGTCTTTATTGCACGAAACAAAACATACAGTAATATAAAATGCAAAGTTATTTGATAAGGGTGGGCATATTTCTAAAATTATATAATAAATGAATTGTGAACTTTTAATGTAAGAATTTTTTTATATTGAATATATCATGATTTAATTATTTCAAAGAATATTATATCCTTTTGTTAAATTAGTTTAAAAAGGTATATTTTTTTGCTACAGAAATATGATAATAACAACTTTTTTTCTTTCTTTTTTTCTCGTAGAATTTAACGCCATGCTTTATTTAATCAGACCGTTCGGTGAGGTTATCTACGTAGGCTTCAATTTTTTATATAAAAAATAACAATGTTAATCTAAATCTAGTCAACAACTCTTATAATTATTATATGGTAACTTTTACGATATTGAAAATAATATTTTTTTTAGTCAAGACACTCCGTTCTCATTGAGACACTTTCGTTCTCCACTTTTCACCCCCCATTGTTTGCCAAATTTTGGAGGCGTTGCATGTTGAGGTGCAGAACTTAACGTCGCTTTGCCTAATCACCAGTGTGAGGAAACTAAAATATAAATTATTTCATTTCCTCGAGTGGGAATCGTATCCACAATAACTTTTCAGGTTTACAGTCGCACGCTTCTAACCCTGCGCCTCGATTAGTCTCCTCAACTCTGATTCACCCTTTTTCTAGTATAAACCGTTCCCATTTTCCGCCCAATTAAATTAAAAGTATGTAATATTACTATTACGAAGTAAATTACTATATAGTAAATTTAAAAAAATACTATATAAGTAAATTACTATATCATAGTGGCGATTAAACCGAAAATCAGCGCGTTTACATTCAGACGCAGTCCCACTGCGCCACTACGGCCTTATACAATTATGTATATTAATGTAAGATAGAAATATATTAAATATGTGATGAAATATTAAATAACATCAAAGTTTGTGTTTGACAGAGTCGTTATCAAAAATGTATCGAAGCTTGGACAAGAATTAAACTCTTAATAACATTTCAGTAATATATTCATAATATTTTGTTATCTTTTAATGGGCATATTCAAAATATTACAATTTCCAGATAAAATATAGAAAATATATTTTTATTTCACTTTAAATCTTAGTGAAAGCGCCTTAAGTCTTATAAGTTTTATCTGTCTCCAATAAAGTCCAATAAAATATCCACTTTATAAAGCTTAAATGTTTTTAAGAGCTAGACAAAAAATTTAAAACTTAAAGAACTAAAAGAAGACTTCTCTCGAATGAACTTCAAAGAAATTATTTAATAAAAACTAAGTCTAATTTTTGTTGGACGAAGATAACTTAAAAACTATTCTCAAAAGTGTGTTTTGATGGAAAATTCCATATTTTACAACAACACTAATATCAGCGAACGCATGAGAGTGGAAGAACGCGTAATTTATTTCCCTCGTCGTGATAACATCAGTGAATTGGAAAACGTCCAAGCGGGTGATGAAAATGCGTTAGGACAGCACCGCCCGCCCTATACAACTCGCCTGCTCTCTCGTCCTCGCGCCGCCTGCACCGGAAATGGAAACTTCAATTGAATTAATTATCCAATTACTTCACATGATCTAGTGTTGGCTACAATTATTCCACAACATTAAGGTTCTTGTTGTTCTGTTGTAGAGCAATAAAGAGCTAACTGAGGATCAAATTAAACTCAAAATAATATACATATGTAAATGATAAAATGCTATATTTTTTTGCATTTTTATTTCTTAATAAAAGTGAATGAACTTCTTAATAGAACTGAATAAAATTACGAATTACATCATTACATCATGAAAAATATCTATCAGTTACTTACTTAAAAAAAATTGAAAAATTCTATACACATATGACACCGTCGTGGCGCAGAGGCACAAGCGTGTGACTGTAACGCGACGGTTCCATTGCCCATTTGGGAAATTCATTATTATTTATTAATGTCTTTATTTCTTCAGATATCGGATAAAGTGTGAAGCTGAAAATGTTCTACACCATTGACATTATTTTATATTAACAAGATCATTCAAGATGAATCAAGTTAAATATTGGTTATCCCTGCTTACTTAGCAAGTATATGAGTGACTCGTGAAGGCATGTTTAACAACGTTTAGAAATTTTTATGTAAGAAAAAAATTATAGAGATTTTCTATTCTTAAGTGCAATCATAATTTCCGCGCCACAATGCTTTCTTTAGTCAGAGGCAAAAAGGTCTCCCGCCAACAACGGATGTACTTACTTTAGCAGGGAATTTATTGAAATGTCTCTGATAGTATTTTTTTAGAATTATATTAAAATAATTATATTATAATTATTTATCACATGTTTATGATTCCCTAAAATAAACATATTTTAACAGTAGTTATTATATATATACATACAGTAGAAACTCTATTATCCGGCCCTCAGTTATACGGATTCGCGATTATCCGGACTACAGACCAACTGTACTAAATGTACCTACAAGTCGTATCAATGCAAGCATGAACGTGTCGAATCTGGCACCACCCCGCCCGCGCTACGTCCCATAGTCGTATATCTTAAGATATATTATTAAACATTGATTTTCACTTTATGTATTAGTTGCTCATTATATTCATTAAATTTATATCACAACGTATGTGCATACTTACATATTCTAAATACCCGATTACCCGATTTTCCATACTTTGGATTATCCGGATTTTCGATTATCCGAATGCCTACCAACAACAATTAGTCCGGTTAATCGAGTTTCTACTGTAAACCCATTTTTAACCATTTCTATAAAACTTATTAGATTATAATAAATAGACGATATGAAACAAAGTCGTATATATAATATTTTTTTTCATAGCTTACATTTATTTACTCGTATCATAGGGTAGGCAGAGGTAACCTAATATTAAGTCATACCGTTCTCAATTTTGAGACTATCCAGCATATTTTTAAATAAAACTATTTAACTGGATTGATCGCGTATATTTAGTATTATACATCTTTGGAAACCCGACGTTTTGAACACTTTATGATAGTCCGTGATCACGGGTAGATTAAATATACGCGATTAATTCAGTTAAATAGTGTAATATTAAATGTGTTTCATTTTCTCGATCATTATCGAGAAAATGAAACATACTAATATTATAAAAAATAACAGGAAAAATCTATAACCGGAGTCAAAAATAAATAGATAGAGTATTTATTTTTAATTTTTTCCAAGGTGGCTCAAAGGTATAAGATTGTCGTCTGTTTAATAAAAGATATCTCTCGAAGTGAGCGTTTGTTGTATAACAACGCCATCGTCTTCGCAATGTCGAGAGAATGCTCTATTTTTTTTGTTTTATCGACTTTTAATTAAAGACCGACTGTAGAACCCACAACGTCTGTCTATGAACGCAACCGTTGCAGATTCGATTCCCACTCGGGAGAATGATAATTATTTTAATTTCCGCACTCTGGTAACAAGACAAAGCAAAGCACGGTGTTGAGTTACGGAGGTCTAAAAAAGCTCTAAACACAAGGTCCTGGTGTAAAGTTTTTATTTATTTATTTTAAAACATATTAACAAAGTTATACAAGAAACAATTTGTACGACAATAACCGCATAAGTGAAACACTGTGTCGCGGCTATTAACGCCCACCTCACAAGCGTTGCTTAATATCAAAAAATAAATTACTAACTGTTTGAAATATATATATGAAACAAAGCAAAATTACAATAAAATAGAAAAAATAATAATTATTATAAAGTAACGTAAAATAAAAATATGCGTAGGTGTTCGTGTGTGTGTGTATGATTGTGTGTGCGTGAGTGTGTGTGTGTGGGTGCTTATGTATGCATTTGTAATTTAAGTCTCATATAGTTAGGTTACGGATAAGATTTTCTGTGTCATCATAATTTAATGTTAAAAGCCATTTTTTTAATTTAATTTTACACCTTCGTAGGGTTAGGCGGTGGATTCTAAATTTTTCATTAACTTTATAATATAGCGTTGGGCACAAATAATAGTACTGTTTATTTGAAGAGGCTAAACGTCGATGTTGGACAGATTTTATCGTCTCTGCGTTTCAAAGTTATACTATCCGGGTTGTAAAATAATTTTTTTGGTGTTTCCGTAAAATAGCTTGCAAGATAAACAATTGTCGAACACTCAGTACATTACAAATTGTATATAAATCTGTAGTTGAAAAGCGCCTAGGTTTGTGTGTCATTACTTTTAAAATTCATCTTTGGGCTCTTTCCAATCGAAGCATCGTGCATTTCGATGTTCCACCCCATGCTGAAATGCAGTAATTCAAAATAGACTGCACAAGAGAAATATAAACAATTTTCAAGATTTTTTGAGTTGCACTAGACCTAAGTTTTCTAAAAACATATATGAGTTTCCTTAAACGGGATACTGTAGCATTTATATGTTCAGTCCACGTGAGATTTTCATCTAGGGTTACCCCGAGGTATTTTATAGTACGTGATCGACTAAGCGGGCAGCAATCGCAAAAATAACTTAAAGTTAAATATATACTTTAGTTTTTATTGATAAATAAAGTTCTATTTTGTCTGATTTATGTTTAAGATATATATAAATTTAAGTAAAATAAAATAATTTATAGTTCCTACTGGTAGGAATTGTTTGTTTTTTTCTGTTTTTTATTATTATATATAAATGATTACTTATTGGTTATATCTAACAGCTAGACAAGGAATACCACCTGAAAGGGTGCCTGTTTTCAAATGATTAATAGTTTTAAAATATTTATTATAACATATTTTATCTTTAACTTATCAAATATAACCTTCGTTTAGTTCAACTAACAATCGTTCAAATTTATTTTGAAAGTCAAACATTGTGTGTAAAATGGTATGCAAGTCGCAGCAAGGCCGTCATCTATCACTGAGCATTAAGCACAGTGATGTATATTTTGACAGTTTTTTATCCCACTAAGCCCTTATTTGAAAGGTCTAGTTTTTTTTAGAAAGACAAAGCCAAGGTATTTTTTTACATTCTACTGTCTTTTAAAAAAATAATAAAAAAATACTGTGAAATGATCGAGTAGTTGTGAGGAGTCTCAACTGAACAGGATAGGTGTGGATATAAAATACTTTAGATTTTTTTAAGAGTAAAAAGCGTAAAAATATTCAATGTTATCTGTTTACTTTCAAATGCTAAAATAAATAGTGCTTAAATAGCTATTTTAAAATAGTTCAAATGCATTATGCTTATGACGCTCGCAATGAAGATGAATCGTGCGATATCTTATTTGTCAAAACCTCCAAATACAGGCAAACTATAGTGAAGATAAATATGTGAAAACAAATATAAGCAAATATATTATGTAAAATTTAATTCTATACTTTATTAAATTATTCTATAGATCTTAACCGTAACTTTTAATGATTATATAGATAATATCAAAGGATAGTATGTCAGACGGTAAAGCATTGTGACACTTACTCGGAAGAAGTACTATTTTCATTCCCATTTTTTAATTTATTAAGAAAGAGAACTGAGTTTTCGAACACTAAAAGTCTCTACTTGTCTATCTATGAGAGATGCGTAAAAGTAAAGAAAAATGATACAAAGAGGAAAATAATTTTCCCTTATTCTTTGTTTCTAAATAAAAATCTATACTAATAGTGAAATCGTAACTGATCGGTATTTGTAAATGGAAGAAAAAATATTACTGAGTACATTTATCAATGTAGAATAACCCGAAACAATGATGTTTAAAACTTTTGTCTGTTAGTCTGTGCGTTTGTTCACGCTAATCCCAAAATTGGCTTAACCAATGTAAATGCCGTTTTCACTATTGGATTTAAGATTTAAGACATAAAGTTTTTTCTATTACAATTTGTTCATAAATAAAAAAATGAAATCAATTTAAGACAGTTATTTTACAACTGTTTTATTAAATTGGCTAAATCTTTAGTTTTCGATGTTTTGTTGTTTAATATTGTCTGTAAAATTATTATTTGTATAATAATAGAAAAAAAAATATTTTATGATGATAAAAAACACCGAGATTTCAGGATTTAGAGTAGAGAATGTAAGTTTACTTCATGTTTATAGAACCAATCATATTAAAGACAGAAAGAATTTTTTTTTCATTATATTTTTTTTGTAAGTATCTATACCTACAGATAAATAAAATTGAAAGGTCTGTCCGGGATTTCCAAATAACCGTATTTTCTCAAAGCGCATATACTTATGTACACGATTTATTATTGCTATTTTTTATCCCTAAATTATCGATAGATGAATTCTCGAGATTGGCATTTACGTGGGGAAAAAGTTTGCCGTTCGCGCCTACTACTTACCTACCTAGACACATGTCTTTTATTTTATGTCGAAAAGACAACGCAAGATTTGCAAGGAGCGCCCCATGTCACACTCACGATCAAAGGCCTTCGCCATGTCCGAATCTACAACTTAAAAACGTGTGAATCCGTTGGTAAGGATAATTCATTCACCTGAGTGTTATCAAACCCTCAACCATCACGTATGCCAGGATGCTCTCAGATTTATTTATAAGCTTATATTCCACAGTACCTCTCTCATTCTGTTTTACATTTATATCTATATCTGTGTTATATTATTATACAATCACACTTGGCCCAATTAGCACAAAATTATTATTAATGAAATGTATATTGAAGGAAATTAAGTAAACAATAAGTTTCTGATGATGATGAAACAAAAACGAAACGGAAGGCGAATTTTGCTATCTTTTGTTTGTTCAACTAAGTTTAGTTTGAAACATCCTTTACTAGTTTCCCATTCATTATGAAATATTCATAATTTTAACTTTGTCGCAAAAATAAAGTAAAACTGTTCTCGTAATTGATACGGCATTTTTTCTTTTAACGAATGTAACAGAAATTGGTCGGATAATGTCGAAGAAATATCATCAAATAAATGATAAAACGTAGAATATTTATACAACAATAGTTTTAAATCTAAACCTGAAATTAAAATATTTCAATTACTTTAAAATGAAAAAAATATTAAGTAGGATATGTTGAAAGTTCTTCAACAAAGTGATAAGAGATTAATTTTTAATTCTTCTCACGGGTCTATCGTTTAATTTAGAAACTAAACAGAACAAAAACAGAACACCGTAAAGATCTAGAATTCAAAGATGAAGAACAAAAGTCAAACTCACAATCATTATATTATAATACTAATAATAAAACTATACCTTGTGGCTATGGTATCGGGACGATGGTAGTGAGACGACACCTTATATTCAACTCATTTATTATATATTTAATTTGGTTATTTATACGCTACAAAACAATAGCGGAGAATAATTTCACAATTGCATTTGTAGGGAATAAATTTAGGGCGCTCATATAGCGTGCTTACAAATATTATTTACCCCTACACACTCTATACCCCGAGTAATGCCCTATTTTTGACATTGTAGCTGGTCTTGTTATAATGATGAGAAAACCGAAATAATAAATACCCTCCCTGTACTCCAAGAGTGAGGTCAGTCGTGGCGCAGCGGCACGAGGTGTGACTGCAAAACCGACTGGTTGTGGGTTCGATCCCCACTCGAGGAGATGAAATATTTACTTAAATTTATATTTCCATTTCTCCCCTCTGCTGTCGAGGCTAAGCGCGCCGTTGAGTTCTGCCCCTCAACACGCAATGCCTCCAGAATTCGGCAGAAAGTGGGGAACGGAGTCTTAACACTAGGTGTCCTCTGCCTACCCTGCTGTGTGCGGGATACAGCGTGAAGCTGATACTCCCTGTACTCTATATCCTAAACGAGTAGGAAACCAACCCACAATCGTCACGTTTACAGTCACACGCTGTGCCGCTGAGACACGACGGGCTACATACCACCTCAAGTAGCTACTCAACTATACTCCAAGTCCCACAACTTTTATTAATCAAAGTCTGTCAATAGTTTCTAAAAGCCAAAATGTATTTCATGGACGCGACCTAACAGCCGGTCACCGTTACAGTGGTCGGCGGGAATGCGACCACAATTAGATCGACCGCAACAACCAGTATCACTTTAGGAATGCCTCCTAATGTATGGGTGCTATTTGTTAAATTTGATTGAGTCTGGCGGCCGGTGTGTATGTATGTCTGTATGTTTGTATATATGTTACGTATTTGTCTTTATGTTTCTATATTACGAGACCTTTATGGCTCATTGGCACAAGCGTGTGACTTTAAACGCTAAGATTGTGGATTCTGTCCCCACTCGGAGAAATGAATTATAATTTATTAATATTTTCGTTTCTTCGCTTTGTTAATAAGGTAAAAAGTGGTCCGTGGTTTCCGCCATTCAATACGTGATGCCTCGAAAATTGCGCGGGAAGTGAGGAAAGCAGTATTTTAACGCTAAATTTCTTCTCTCATAAACACAATTTTAATATTTTTGTCTGTCTGTCTCTCTGTTTATTTGGGCTAACCTCCGGACCAGCTGAACCGATTATTATGGGACTCACACTAAAATATAAAGAGTGTTGTGGAGGAAATTAAAGGTTATTTTGATACAATTAAAAAGTTATATGAATTTAAAGTATGTTACTCAACAAAATTGCTACTTTCTAAAAAAGTTATTTTATACAAAGCTGTTATATTGAATTGGACAAATCTTTAAAATAAATAAAATAAAAACAAATAAATAAAAAGTAGTTTTCAATATTATGTTGTTTGATATTGTTTGTAAATTATGATTTGTATGATGACAATATAGACTAAAATTTCAACTTGACACCTCTCACACTCGATTATAGAATTGTGCATTTTACCCTTTTCACCAATCTTTTTATTTATTTTCCTGTCGGATTAACTGCAATCCAAAATTGTAATGAAAAATATGATATTTGAATAGAATATAGATTTCACACAACAATGAAATAACGGGATTGTTCAATAAAGCCATTTTATCCGTAATCAACTATCGGTCTGTTTCACATAGGACTGATGAAATATTAAAAGATTTACGCCAGTTAATCTATAGTGTTGTTACTTGTTAATGTTAAACTCAGGCAAAGTTAGATAATATACGACAGTATTTCAGATTTGAGTTTTTTATAACTTACCTAAGCCAAAGTATGTTGTTTTTATCCAAATGTGTGACACAAAAGAGGGTGATGTGTTTATCATTCTATGTAAGTTTGTATATCCTATGTGACGGAATCCTATGTTGGAATGTTGCGCTGGCCTTGACTCCTCGTGACTGTAAATGCTACGGTTGTCGGTTCGATTATCCTTCAGGGGAATGAATTATTTAATATTTTCATTCGCTCGCTTTCGTAACATCGAGTTCCGCTACTCATAAAGAATCCTCGAAAATTTGGCGGAGGTTAGGGAACGGAGTGTTCACTCCTGTCAACCTATTTAATAAATAATAAAAATCGATCATTGTTATTTTGTACGAAGAAAACAAAACAACATATCACTTTCAGAAAATTCGATAAACTAAAAACTATGCGAGATTGCAGTTTCGTCTTTAAAAGCGATTTTTATTCATCGCGTTCATAAAATAAAGAATATTTTGCAAGAATTCCCTACGAATGTTATTATTTTAAAAATGCAAGAGAGCAATATCGGAATTCATTCAACTCCCTACATAATTGACAATAAATTGAAAATGATGAATCTTGCAACTATTTGTTTTCGTTGTTCGGAGTCGAGCGTCGCTAATAAATTGCTGTTTCAAAATATATTAATAGACTGTATCTGATCTGTTTTTTTTTTGCGTTAACTTACAAAAATAATACCTTTTTAGCCATTACTATAGTAAAAGGTTATTGTATATCTCTATTATATAATAACACAGTAAAAATATTTTGTCTATGTTTAGTAATTTTGACTAAAATGGATAGAGGGGCACATAAAAAGAATAATAAAAAGCAAAAATATATTTTTTTAATTTTTTTGCCTGTCTGTCTGTCGATATGTATGGTCACATTTTTCTCTGAAAGTACTGAACCGATTTACTTAAAAGTTTCACTAATTGATTTGTTTTAACTCAACATAATAATTAAAGTTTGTTTCATCACAATCGGTTCATTAAAAAATCGTCATTTGAATGAACTCAAGGCATTAGTTTGCCTGCGAATGTTATATAGCAATCGCGCTGGTAAGATTATTTATTAGGCCAAAGAATGACATTCGAAACGTTTTGGTTATATGACTGTTGATAAAAAATTGAATTGTTAGAGAAACAATCAATTTTTTTTATAGAAATTACGATAATGTCGTAAAAAAATCGTATTAGAATATTACAGATTAAAGTAATAAAAAATCATATGAAAAATCATTATAATTGTCAATCAATTCTGTTTATTAAGTAAATAATCATGCAGTTAAAGCGAGTGAAGTCGCAGGCAGGCCGCTAGTATAAAATAATACATTTGATTAAATCATTCAGAATTCGGCAGAGAATGGGGAACGGAAGTGTCTTAATAGGAACGAAGTGTCTTAACAGTAGGTTTCTAGGTTCCCTCTGCATACCCTGCTATGTGGCTAGATACAGTGTGAAGCAATAATACAATGTAAAACAATAATAATTTGTATTTCGCTACTTTCGTACTGACAAACAACGCACAGCTGGAACTACGCAGAAATATCGTTGAAATTCAGCATGTACGCTCCTCGTTGAGTGTAAGAAGTTCTAAGATTTTCGAAATACCTACAGCAACGGAAACGATCGGGAATTTACATATTATATTTCACACAAATGAAATTGCAGTTCGACTCGTGATAAATAATAATTTGGAATGAATTCTAAAATTAAAAAAATACATTTTAGAATTCAAAGTTCAAAAGAACATATTTGAAACTCAAAAGGAATCATTTCGCTAAAAATTGCAAGGACATTATTTTAAAAAATACACTTAAACCGAAATAAACCAGGTCGTACAACATTCCGTTTTTTCGTTCGTTTTGTTTTTAAGCCTCACAGTAAAATACGGATGAATGTTAAAACTGTAAAAGTAATTAATCATTTTTGTCATCAGTGTTTCGCTGAAACGTTGGTTGTATACACGCGCGTCATATCTGAATAGTTATTACTATAATAATTTTCATTTTTCATATAAAAAATATCACATTATTTTTATTTATTATATTTATTTTGCGCGTTGAGTTCTACCACTCTACGCATATTATTGGACGAAAATATATACCCATGTCTTATAAATAAATCAAAATAAGGCATTTTGTTATTATTTTTATTGTTTCCATTATCTATATATATAAAAGGACTTGTGCTGACTGACTGAGGTAAGACGCACGCAGAGCCTTAACCGCTGATGGTAGAAACGTGAAATTTGGGCAGATGTTTATTTTCATATTCTGGACATCCACTAAGAAGGGATTTTGAAAAATTTTAACCCTAAAGGGATGAAATAGGGGTTGAAAGTTTGTATGGATTTTTTTTAAATTGGCACCGATTTTTATAAAAGTGTTTCGTGTTTTTTTTTAGAATTCACTTCTAATAAGCGGGCGAAGCCGCGCGCGCCCTCTAGTATTTGATATTTCCTCGATTTTTATCGTGACGTGGATATTGAAACTTACGAGCTAAAGTTATTCGACCATCAAGAAAATTTTGTGAAGATAAGCGTCGGCTTTTATAGCATGTAACCTTTTCGAGAAAATGTAAAATTAAAATAATGCAACGGTCTGTATACGGCCGCATGCCTAGGGTCGACTCGCGCAGGGAGTGCCCTTGCCGTCGATGGTATCCTCTCAACTACATAGTGCTTACACTTTCTCAAAATTATGAAGGTATGCGGGCGAAACCGCGAGTCGGCCGCTATATTTCTGTGTGTTTTCTTACTAACTTAATTAATTAATTACTTAATTTTATAATTAAGTTCAAAAGCAAAAAAATCAATACCTACTTTATACTAGTAGTAGTAGTAGCTAACTATATAAGAAAAATAACATAATGTCAGAATAAACTTGTGACTGATAGGGAACATAAATAACATTTTGTAAAGGACGATTCCTCTACCGATATAGATCAGCATTGTTAAGTCAGCAACATATTATTACATATAAACATATTATTACATATTATTACATTAAATTTAATCAAAACCAAGTACAGTCCACGAGGTTTACTTAAACTTCGTTCTGCATTTGTGTGAGTGTTCCTATATAGTGGCGGTGTAACATCCATTAACTTGACCTTAATTGGTTTTTGCTGCTTTTTGACAAGTCTATGTGATAACAAGCCATTTCATTAATTCGTTTTTTTACCTTCAGCGTGAAGCTCTCGTATTTATCAGGATAGGTAGAGAGAACCTAGGAATCTAGAGCTGACACTTAAATAATGTTAATAAAACTAATATTTTAAAAATTTTCCACTTCCTTCAATCAAAGTGTAATAAAAAATGAATTCCTCGGCTATAAATCGAACTCGGAACCATATCTTGTACCATCATAATGTCAATTCTTGTAAAATCATGGTCCATTCAATATAACCTAATCATTTTATTGCATTGACTATGTTATAGCTACATTAATTACAGAAATCCTTTAATATTTTTAAAAGTGAAGCATTCTAAGTTCCCGCTGCCACTGACCGCCGATCCATCGACGTAGGTGTAATAAATCGAAGAGTTAAACACATTACCGCGTACCGACAGCATTACACAAGAAGTAATATAAGTTCACATTTAGATGTATTAAATAAAACATTCACAGACCATCCCATAGTAGGACAGAATTGCGACACCGAAGCGAAGAAATGAAAATATTAAATATTTTATTTCGAGGGAGAATCGAACCCACAACCTGTCGCGTTTACAGTTACTCTTTGTGCCCTACGACTGGCCTTAGTATAAATTAAATATTTAATTTATTTTTATTACTTCGATTTGTCTTTGTTAGACGCGTTTTGCGTTGAATTCCATCATTCAACTCGCAATTCTCGTTAAAAATAGTTATATTTATTAAATTTAAATTGGTTAAATGGAAATCATTCGTTTCTACGAATGGAAATCGAACCGACCATCCAGTTACAATCAGATCAGATAACCATCGAGTTTACAATCAGATGCTGAGCCATATTTTTCTATGTATATAATTTTAAATTATAATATTTCTATCTTTTTTCTCCTTAGTATTGATATTTCCTTACGAATTTAATCTACGGATTATTAGAAACAAGACACTGTCTGATACTTTAAATAGGATTTCATAGCGGCCGTATGTATATAAAGTTACACTTTGACACCACCTTAATGTAGGTAAGGCACCTTTGCCTCACATTACGTAACTAATAAAATTTCGAGTTAAAATAAAATATCAGGTATATCATTAATCAAGTACATAGAATGATAGGTAGAGGGAACCTGGGAACCTAGCATTAAAACACTCCGTTCCTATCTAGTTACTTCCGTTCCCCACTTTCCACTGATTTCTCGAGTTAAAGATATTCGAAGTTAAAGATTTCTCGAGTTAAAGATAATAGAGACCTTCGTAAAGCAGTGTTCGATGGTTGTGAAATTGAATCCCAGTCGGGGGTATTATTGTATTTGATTAAATTTTAATTGTCCCTATCTGGTAAAACAGCGGGTTGTGTTCAGTTCAACCACAAAATGTCTTGAAAATGAATGCAAAGTGGATAACTTGAAAAGAAAATGTACATATAGAGAGCATTGTGTCGCGGCGGCATTAGGCGTTTGACTGTAGAAGTGTAAACGCAACGGTCGTGACTTCGAAGAAAGAATTTGAAGAATAATAAGCGGCGTTGAATTCTGCTACTCAAAGGGTCACTAATTTGAACAGATTTTGGAAAACGGAATGTCATGTCACTAAAATCTCAGTTTTCTATTTAAAATACAGGAATGAGTAAGTAAAAGAAAGATAAATATACATTAGCAATATACAATATGTATACGTATATGAACTTACCGTCTGTCCGTATGCGGTTAGTGGAAAAAGGGAAATTGGATTTTTTTGATAAAACTGCCGATTCTCGTCGCCGGCTGAGATATTTGTGGGCTGATGTATCTCGTCGGCGAATTAAAACTTGAATGCGGTGTTTGAGAGCCCCTTTCAAGCGCTGACACTTATTAAATGGTGTTTTTACAGGCTCTATTACATGGAGTGGGTTGATGGATATGAGAGTATGAATAAGCTTGGTTTTATATTAAAAAAAACGATATGCTTGTAATAAAATTATACCATTATATTTTATTGAAACTATCTTGGCGCTTCCGAAAAGTATGACTGCAAGTGTTATCTATACTTATAATAAATTTAACATAAAAACAGTAGTATTTTTTTAACTATTTCGAATTGTTACAGGTCAACTGTAAGTCCAATAGATGGCGCTGTGCTTAAGAAGTCATTTTCTGAATCGTGCTGATAAAATTTTCGGTAATAGAATGACATTATAAACGTCCTGACTGTTCATAAAGTTATATTTTTTTAAAGCACAATTGTCCATAGAATAAACTATAAAGTAACCAAAATCGGTTGGTGAAGGTTACCTTCTTAAGGCTTAAGTCGTAATTAATTCAACACAGAGATCAATAAAGAAATATCAAATAAATACATAGATCCTTCGGTTCGTTCGTTCGTTTGAAATAAATTGTCTTTACTTGTTTAGAAAACGTATAAAATTTTAAAGGATTTGAACTCTCATTTTTGGGAGTAATCCCTAAAAAATTGTCACTTAAGAACCAGACCATTTTTCACAAGATCGCTTGGAGGTAAGATATCTCAAAGTTCAATCTATTACTCCCTTATATCACAAAAAATCCATCTTCTAAATCATCGCAATCAAATGATGCGAGGGTTTACGCTTCGTTTTATAGCATTTTGTATCAAAACTATAAGATACTTCCCGTTAATCTAAAATTATAAATTTGAAGAGAACTTAAAACTTACGGTATGTATAAATGAAAATTCCAAAATTGATAATTATTATATTGCTAATAGATTATATAAATGCCCAAAAAACATTCTGAAGGAATAATTCAATTATTCACTGACATCAGCACATTTAATAGAGTTTTGAAATGAAAATAACATAAGCACATCACATATGTAACAAGAATGTAATGTTGCAAAAATATATACGTATAATTATCTTTATGTATCAATCCGCAAAGTATATTATTATAAATATCAAGTATCAACATTGGTCGTATTTTTTAATTCAATTAACAAATACTACCAATTAAAATGTTTATAGAAATTACAATAATGTAGTAAAAAAAAAATTATTAGAATATTACAGATTAAAGTAATAAAAAAAAATATTAGAATTCATTATAGTCGTCAGTCATTCTCTTTATTAAATGAATAATCATGTAGATCAAGCAGGTGAAAGCGCGGACGGGCCGCTAGTTTTTAAATTAAGTATAATAATTTTTGTACCTTCCATATAAAATATATGATATACTGCAATCTGTTACATTATTTCACAAAATGCAATGCACATCTTAAGAAAAAAAGCAGCTTTACGCTTTTTCCCGTTTAGCAGGATAGGTGGTAAGAACCTGCTGTTAAAAGATTCCGTTGCACGCACTGCCTAATTTTCGGGACAATATCTACGTGTAGGGCGGCGGAACTCAACGCCGCGCTTAGTCTAGCAGAGTCAAAGAAACAAAATAGTAATAAATTACATATAATGAGCCCTCGAAACGAAATCGAACCAACAACAATCGCGCTTACAGTCAGATACTGTCCCACTGCGCCACGTCTTACGTATATAGGAAATAGAAATTTCACAGAAAGAATTACTGTTCCTAAAACAAGAATAACTTTAAAAAAACCATTGTTATAAAAACGAGCTTTATTTATCTAAGAAAATTAAATTAACATTCTAGTTTTTTTATTTAAATACACTTTATTATGAGACAAGAGAGACTAATGAACTTGTGCTATGTCCCAATTTAAAAGCTAGGCTTAACAAAGACGAAATTGACTGTACGACAAAATGGATTTAAATAATTTAATCACACATTTTTTGTTGTGTTGTTGAAATATTCCTGTCTATCATACGTTGTTTTAAGCCCCCGTGGCTTAAAACAACAGTAAAGTCCGTAGGTATATTTTATAGGAAAAATGTACATTTATTACGTTCCAAATCCCGCAACATTTAAATTTCTGTACGTTTCCTAAATAAGTTTTATTCTTTTCCGAGTATGGAACAACGATTAAAAAAATGTGCGATGAATTAAAACATTCATTATTCAAACTGGGGGTCATCAACAGAACGAGACGCCAAACACCAATTGGCCCTATATAGGGTTCAGGTTCGGCCTCATATAGAGTACTGTTCTCATCTCTGAGCTGGTGTATCTCAGCATCAGCTTGACCTATTTGATCGCATACAACGTAGAGCCGTTTGAATCGTTGGAGACCCAATGATCTGTGCAGGGCTTTACGTAATGAGTGCTCTGGAGAGCTGTTTGACCTGTTACCTGCCACCGAATTTTCTAACCGCACAGTGCGTCACAAACTCCAGTACCATCCACACCATTTGGATATGTGACACTCCACTACTAAGCGGTTTCGTAGGAACTTTTTTTCACGCACACGCAACTGTGGAACAGCCTGCCTGCGGCAGTGTTTCCAGTTCGATACGACGTAGGTACCTTTAAAAAGCGCGTCTATCTCCACCTTAAAGACCGGCAACGCACCTGTAGCTCCTCTGGTGTTACACGGGGCCGTGGGCGGCGGTGATCACTTACCGTCAGGTGACCTGTATGCTCGTTTGCCTTGTCTTTTTCCATAAATAAAAAAAAATCTCTCTTGCCAAACGATATTTCTAAAGCAAATTTTATTTAGGAGGTGGAAATTTGTAAAACTCTCTCTATAGAGATGCAAACAACATAATTAAGTTGTAACAAGCGTATCAGAATTACAACGTAACTTGATGAGAACATATGGCTTAATGGTGAAAGCGCATGAAAAATCTTTAGTCCATTTATCTAGGCTTATATTAGATTAACCAATAAGGGCGAATAATCATTTCGTCGAATGATCGAAGTTTGTAACTTGGACAATGCCCCACTACAGCACGATGGCTTCAACACTAATTAGGTAGCTATAAAATCCTAAAGAACAGATTATTTCGATGTTTTTCGTTGGAAAGTGGGTCATGAAAATGTTCCTAAATGTTTCACTCAAATCTTTTTGTGACGTGAGTTATAATGTACTACCTGTGCCAAAAATTTAAGTCAGCTTTAGTTTCTATTATGACTGAAATAACGATACTGGATTGTTATCTTCATAATGTTAAAAACTTCTTGTTGTATTCTGTTATGTTATAAAATGTAATCGGTTTAGAAATTCACAATGAATTTAAAATGCAATATCAATTTGGATTATTATTTGTTATTGCTTGTTTAAAATTAATACAATTTTATATTTGTATTTTACATAAAGTGTGACTGTAAAACCGATTGGTTGTGGGTTCGATTCCCACTCTAGGAGATGAAATATTTACTTAAATTTGTATTTCCATTTCTTCGCTCTGGTGTTGAAAGCGCGGCGTTGAGTCCTGCCACTCAACACGCAATGCCTCCAGAATTCGGCAGAAAATGGGGGTGTCTTAACACTAGGTTCCCTCTGCCTACCCTGGTGTATGCGGGATACAGTGTGAAGCTGATCTAATTTTTATATTTGTAACAAAAAAATAGATACTTTTTTTAGAAAACGTATAAGTTTTCAAAACGTAGCGGAATTTGAAACCACGCTTCTTGGAAACCGTCCATCCGTCCAATTTTCCTATATTTTCTTCAACACTAGCTCAATGATATTTTAAAAATATAACAAATATTCAATATTCTCTCTTGCCAAAAGATAATTTTAAGCAATTATCTTTGGCTAGCGGAAATTTGTGAAAATCTACCCAAAGAGATGCTCACAACATTCCTGTATAAATTATAACAAGCGCATAAGAATTTAAGCATAACTTAATGAAAGTGTAAGCCATAATGGTCGGAGCGCTTGAGCGGTTTCCACGAGGCTCGGGTTCAATTCCCGCTACGTTAAAATTTTATAAGTTGTCTAAAAAAAAAAAATTCTTCTGTAAGTGTTGAATAGCCCTAAAAATGTTTCAATTAAAAATATATTTTTTTTTATTACTTAATTTTGTATGTATACTTCACTCTTATGAAATTATGAATAATAACGTCTCATGACATCATTTTGATATCACTTGGAATGGTCTCTAGTTAGAAATACATATAATTTATTTAAGAAAGGATTAACTCAACATAACTCTTAGTTTCCGCAAAATTTTGTGGACAAACAAATAAATATATACACACTTACAGCATTTCGTACACGTGCTTAGATAGATGAGCCTAGATAGATCGTTATCCAGAACTTTCTTTAATTAAATAATATTAAATTATATATCAAAATGAAAATCTCCTATTTTGCAATCGTCCAACATAACGTCATAGCATAAATGTATTATATTAAATATAAAACCATTTGGAAGATCTATTTCTATACAATACAAATATATAATTATTTAAGCACATGTTCTCTTCTATTACATTTATATATACACTAACGATTCTATGTTTATATTACACCCTCATAATTTTAGGTTTTTATACTACAATTTACAATTTTATCCTACGATATCTCATAAAATAGTTCCCATTATGAATAAATTTAGAAAACAAAAGAGAAACTTAAGGCTATTCACTAAAAAGTTTACTCGGCGGCGGCATAACGGCTGCTACGGGTCCGATGTTGATATCGGCATATCGCTATACGATACTATTCGAGTTGGAATATCGATATGATAAAATAACTAGACTGGTTAAATACGTTAAGTTTTATTGTAAACGTGTACACAAGTAAGTTCTATGGCAATGAATATTAGTTACTCGTGTTATTTTGAAAAGTAACTTATAAAAAATGTTGTGAACGTATCGTTAGATACGGTGTCGTAATCTGAAGCAAAATTTGATTTTTGACTTTTATTTATTAAAAAGTAAAAAGAATAGAAAGCGGTCAGTGGGACAGTGTCTGACTATTTGTGGAAATGTTTATGTATGGACGTCTTTTTAGAAACTTACCAATATATTTGATTATTTTTTTTTAAATGGATAGTCTATAATCAAAAATTCTTCAATGAGGAATGTTTTCAGTTTACATACAATAGACTTATAGACATATGATATTTTTGCTCTTATGAACTTTAAAGAAGAAATTAAGTTGTATTAACTTATTATTTGTTACATCCTTTTTTGTTGATGCTATGTCATTGTTATACCCTATTTGTATGTGGTTTTTAAAATTCTGCTTTCGATTGACGGTCTCTACACAAAACGTGGCTTTGAGTACCGCCACTCAGCATGCAATTTCTGAAAGTTAAAAGAAAAATGGGAACAGTATCTCAAAATATTATTTTGCTCCGCCATAAAACTTACAAGTATACTCCTACATATATATATATATATATATATATATATATATATATATATATATATATATATATATATATATATATGTATATATATAGTAAGTTAAGCTGCCAACGAGGTACTTTTTTAATTTCCTCATCTACGAGACAAAGAAACTTATGTGAACAATACATTATATGGAACGAGGGTAACACGTTTTGAACTGTAAACGCTGTAACGGCTTTAATGTAACGAAAGTGTAGAAAATTGTTGTTTATGTAAATTTTAATGAAGAATGTTGTAAATCAATATGATACTTTATATCAGCTTCTCGCTGTAAAACGAATAGTTGAACTATATTTTTTTTTTATTTCAAACCAGTAGTTTCTGAAATTAATGTATTTAAGCAAGCTATCTATAGACAAACAAAATGCGATGTTAAGTCTCGAAACAGGGTAGAAGCGAAGAATAAATTATTTTATATTAAGTTCTCTTTGCCTACCTTGCTATAAAAAAAATTGTGAAGCTAAAAAAATATCACATAAAGCAATTAAACATAACCGTTTATAACAGACTAGCGACCCGCTCGCGGCTTCGCCCGCTTAACTACGGAATTATTCATGTAATGTACCTATGTTTGCAAAACACTTAAGATTACTAATGTGAAAATTATTTAAACCTTAATTCAACCCGCGTTTTCGTAGTTCCAATAAGGATGTTTCAATTGTTTGAAAAAACTCACTTAAACAAATGACACAAACAATAGAAAACTTTAACGAAAGAAATTATAAACAAACAAACTACCTACTATTCTCTTACCCAAAAATACTTAAACGAAAGATGTAACTAACTATGTCGCGTTGAAATACATTATAATTATTGGATAACCCCAAAATACGTGCAATCGCTTCTAAATTAACTTTGCTATAAAGCCAGGTGCAGAATTTAAGCATTCTCTGGCCCATCTCCGTAGTAGCTTCGAACGACATCTGGGCGTTGACACAGTATGAAATTGGAAGGATTATCAAATGCCATCTAGGCGGTCAACTCAGTCAGGAGAGACCCTCGGTTCCCTGAGAGAGGCCCATCTTAAGCGACCAAGGTTCAATGCAAGGCTCATGAGTCGGATTTGGAGGAGAATAGAAAGTCCCTCGGAAGTAGTTTTACGTCTGACCTCGGGCGGCCGGGTATGCCACGGAGTGCTGCCCCTTAGGTGCAGGTGATACATTGGCGCAGCGGAATGCGTTGGACGCTAGATGACCAATGTGTACCTCCAGGCTTTCTATTTTTATGTTGCGATGATGCGTGGTGTTCCTCACTTAGTATGGCGCCTGCGTCACTCGACGGAGGATGAGGTTCTGGACCACCTGCAGGATTTCTTGTTGAGTGATACTCGCTAGGGCGTTGTGATGTCATCAGTGTATAGTGCGTAGAGAGCAGGTGATAAAATGCTGCCCTGGGGAACAACGGCAGCGATCGAGTCGCTGCTAGACCTTGAACTCTCAACTCTCACGCAAAATGTCCTGTCACTGAGGCAGGGAGGCAAAGACATGCGCGACGTGCTGGGGGGTGCCGGCTCTGAGCACTTAATGAAGTAGGCCCGGGTGCCAACGCGGTCGAATACGCGCGCTACGTCGAAGAAGACTACTATTGCACTCTCCTTTCGGTTAATCGCTGTTGCGGCGTAGTATAACCAGCGTGGTATACCCGCTTGCCAAACTGCTCGCTTCGTGGGTGGATGTGCCACTGGAGAAGTGAGAGGAATAACTTCGCGAACAGCTTGGCGACCGCGCTAAGGAGGGTTATAGATCGGTATCCCACAGGCTGCGGGCTCTTCCCAGCCTTGGGCAACATGATGAGCAGGCCTTCCTTCCATGCCCGGGGGAAAGAAGCCAGGCGGGTGCGGCGGATCCATTTTTATAAGCAAAAGGTTGCGGGTCGCAGGGGGACGCGTGGTGGGCGACGAGTCGTTACACTGCAAGAATTTTTTAGTACCGTAATTTTAAATCTGTGCTACTAATCTTCTAAATAACTTATTGAAATTAAAAATAGTAAACAACATTTTAATCTATATGAAATGGCCAAAAGGTAACTATTATACTTATATATATACTGAAAGTAAGGGTTAAACATGAGTCGATATAGCTTTTCTCTAAAACTATTTGTAATTTCGAAATATTGTAAAGAGCAAAGTTTATCTTTGTTTAACGTAGAAAATTAAGAACTTATTTAAAAGGATAAGGATTAATATCATTATGGACACACTATAAGAAAATATATTTAAATTACTGTCTAATTTCCGTCTCCTCTACGCTTTCATTAGTACGGCTTAAACGATTTTTATTTGCATTTCTTGTTCTACGACCTATGAACGACTTTTTCGTGGCATAATTAAATTAAAAAAGGAAATGTTTAAAAAGGTAAAAAATACTAATAAAAGAACAGAAGAAGAGTAAACAAAATAAACAACAGGATACTTAAACGAAAGAAGTGATAAACAAAAGACTACCTACTATTCTATTAATCAAAAATGGTGAAACTAAATATATCGCGCTGAAATAATATATTAAACTCAAATTATCAAATACGTACAATCGCATCTAAATCTACTTCGCTACAGAGGCAGGCGGGGAGACGGGCGCGGCGGACGCGGCGGACGCGTCGGGGCGCGGGGGGACGCATGGCGCGTGGTAAGCCGTTTCGCAGCAAGGATTTTTTGATATTGTAACAACTTCTAAAGTACTTATTAAAATGAAAAACAGTAAAAGACAGTTTTGATCTCTATTAAATGGCCAACGTAACTAATATACTTATTTATATGCTGAGAGTAAGGTAATAAGTGAAATTTGCGCCAAAACTGCGGTTTATAGCTGGCGTGATGTGTCAATAATTAAATGCGTTTTTCTCTAAAACTATTCAAATTAATGTATAGAGCAAATTTTATCTTCGTTTCACGTAGAAAATTAATAAAGTATTTAAAAGGATAAGGATTGATACCATTATGGACAAACATCCCTCACAATAAAAATATATTCAAATTACTATTTTTAGACAGAAATATACTCACTGTATGTTATCCTTAGAAGATACAAATATGCTGTCGCTGACTTTTTTGTAGATCTTGTTAAGAGGAATAATACTCTAGTACATTATTTTCATGTAGGACTTACCATTAAAGCAGCGCATGCGTGAAAGTGTCTCAACGGGTAGGACTTTATGCACATTTATCATATTTATGTCAAATTACAATAAAATATACATATAATAAACGATATATAAACCTTCCCTGAGAAATACTCTACCTAATGGTGAAAACCGCATCAAAATCCGTTGGGTGGTTTAGAAGAAGATCGCTTAGAAAGGCCAGACAGAGACGAAATGCGTTCTTATTTTATAAGATATAGAGATATGGCACTTCCGATCGTTATCTTCATATAAAAAGCTAAGCAACTTTGGTATATTGCCAAAAGCCGCGTGAACCGACACTGCGTTTTTATTGCTGTGAAAATTCAATTTGGCCGCGTAATGTCTGCGACTATTCTCTGACATTAAAAGACGGAAACTACTTGTCGTTGGATAACGTTCAAATGCTATTGCGATTTATTTGTAAATAAATAAATGTAGATAAATAATGATTTATCGCTATTTTATGACATTTAAATTGTCTTGACAGATAGAGAGATAAATAACAAAGTCGTCCAATAAGGATTGGTTGTGGGTATCCTATAAAATAAGACCAAGTACAAGAAAGGTTCGCCCATGAAGCAAAAAATTACAAAATTATATTTCCTGCTTTTGAAAATTCGCTTTGTCTCACAAATTAATTGATTAAATGAATTAATTGTTATTATATCGTTAAAACAGAAAACAAATAAAAAAGTATATAATAAGACCTCGAATAAGTACGTAAATCTGAATCAACTTTATCACCATGTTTATTTTGCCAAGCTGCAATACATGTTTAAAGTTTGCTTATCGACGTACGCTAAAGTTGTGCGTTGTTGTGATCAAAGGAATGGATTCAAGATTATACAATGTACAAATATACTAAGGTTAAATATAATTATATTTTTTTTGTTACTGTTCAAAGCGCGGCATTATGTCTTGGAAATTGGGTCGTGCATAAGAAACAGTTTCTTAACACTAGTTTCCCACTATATGCGGGATAGAGCGTGAAACTGCTTCGGGAATCTTATTAGAAAGCTCTCCTATATAATCATCACATTGCCAAATATTTTAGTATCACACTTCATAAATTCGATTGTTTTACTTTATTTTTAACATATTTTGCTAATATGTACTCACTTTAGGTTTTCTACAATAATATAATTATTATTCTTTGAAGTAATTTATATAAAAAAATTGAGGTATAGACTGAAAAACTAAGATATTTCTCCACTATTGCTGTGCGGGAAAAATTTTAAAGCTCTTTTTGGGGTACCGTACCAAAAGGCTAAAACGGGATTCTATTACTAAAACTCCGCTGTCTGTCTGTCACCAGGCTGAATCTCACGAACTGTGATAATTAGACAGTTGAAATTTTCACAGATGATATATAGCCAGTTCCACTGCTCTATGACAGCCTAAAAAACTATTATATTAAGTCAGTTTTATATCAATGTTCATATTATCAAATTCTTTTGTAATACAGAGCGAGAGATCTCTAAGCTTGGTAAGCGTAAAATTTTAGTATAATTATAGTACAATAAGGATTTTCACCTAAATATTGCGTGGCGGAACTCTTCGCCGCACTTTGTCAACTTTCTAATAAATATAAATGTTGTTTAGACTAAAAGTTAAAACTTTAAAAGCAAATGTAAAATATTCTTAAAGAACTTGAAAAGTTATTTTCATTGACTTGGTAATGCCAGATTTGCTTAAACCATTTAGACCATCATCGTCGACAGGTAGAGCGCTTCCAATATTCTTGTTAGTCCAACGCGTGGATGTGATTTGAATTATTCAACTAGTTTCCAATCGAAGTTCTTTTAATTACATTCTACTAATGAGAATGTTCTTCAAACTTAGTTCTGCGCTTAATGCGGAAACTCTGTTTGTGTTTGGGGACTCTATTAAAAATATTTTACAGCTTCATGACTTTTTCCGCTAAGCCTGGTTGCAGTGGGAATCCTAGCATTAAGCTACTTCAATTTTCACTTTATGGACATTTTTTCGAAATTTGCGTTCTGAATGGCAGTGCTCAACACCGCGCTTTGTCCACTAGAGGAGGAAAATGAAAATAATACATTCTTCTTGATTGAAAATCGAAGTCGCAACCATCGTATTGAGAGTGACACCCTGTTCCAATGGACCATTACATCTTTTTTACCCGACTGCACGATGGAAAGAAAGGTAACGTGTTTATATGTTTATGTATGTATCTGTGTTTCTATGTGGCATTGTAGCGACCAAATTCCTTGGCCAATTTGCATAATTCTTACGTTAAATTATTTATCTTAAGCTTGCGAACCACTAAAGGCACGACAGAAACCAATTGCCATATTGTCAAAACGAAAAAAAAATCGACAAATTACTTCAAGTCAAGTATCTTTGAAAAGACGTTTAAAAATGATTATTGGGTTAGGTTATTCATAATTTTTACCTCAGAAGCTTTTTTTGACTGGGCTAACCGACTACACGAACTAGTGACAATTCCAGATTACTTAGGTAAAATTTTTTTATAACTTAAAGCTACATTTTGGTTTTTGTGTTGACTATACTGAGAAAATACATAAAATTTTACATGCGTTCTAAATTTTTTAAAAAATATAAAGTTTAGACTTAGATTGTACAATCATACATAACCCGGAAATATACACTATTTTTTTTATAAATAAATAAAACAAAAAAAATATTTTGTTATTTGGTTCACGTAATCTTCAAAATTATCTTCCTTTTGTTATAAATATATAAATAAACTATAGTAACGCTACACTCTAACTGGAGATTCTTATTAGCATCTTAAGATACTTTTTTATTGGTTTCTTTATAGAGTTAGTTAAATATAGTCCAGATATCGTCTACGGTATACACAGTTCAATAGACGATTTTTTCATACATTAAAAAGTGTAAGCGAATGAAAAAATTAAGCAAACACTTTAAAATTATACAATATTTATTAAAACAGTGCTAATTAAACACAATTAACGCCAACTATTACAGACTGCCTTTGTGAAGTAATTGTAGTAGAAGTTTTATAGTAGCAACTTGAAGTATAACCATTTATACCTAGAAATGAGTCTTGGGACTAATTGCTTTTTGCAACTTCCATTATGTATTTATAAGTATATTAGTTAGGGTTATTTATGACATAAAACATAAATAATTAACTCGTACATTTTTTTTATGGAAAAAGACAAGGCTGCCCACGACCCCGTGTAACACCAGAGGTGATAAAAGAGGCAGGTGCGTTGCCGATCTTTAAGGAGATAGAAGCGCTTATTAAAGGTACCTACGTCGTATCGACCTGGAAACACTGCCGCAGGTAGGCCACAGTTCGTGTCGCGTAGTAGTGGAGTATCACATATCCAGATGATGTGGATGGTACTGGAATTTGTGACGTACTGTGCGGATAGAAATTTCGGCGGCAGGTGACAGGTTAAAGAGTTCTCCAAAACACCCCCCACTATAAATGCGGTAGAGAACGCACAGCGAGGAGACATCTCTACGCAAATGCCAATGTGTCAAACCTTTCACAGAGTTGCACACGTTGTATGCTACTAAATGGGTCAAGCTGATACTGGGGTGAACCAGCCCAGAGATGAGAACAGTATTCTTCCTGTATACAGGGCAAACCGGTGTTTTAGCGTAACGTACTCTCTCGCTCTGTGGATGACCGCCAGTTTCTTTGAGGCCAATTTGACTTAGCTTTCCAGATGATTGTGATACTGGCAGTCACTCGAAATCCTAAGGCCCAATGTGTTGATACTGGGCGCGGCTATAATGGGAGTGTTTTGGAAGACTGGCGACACTATAAATGGAGATTTTTTAGAGGTTAACGCGCATGCGTAGTAAGTGATATCTATGTAAATCTATACAAATATTATAAAGTTAAAGAATTTATTTGGTTGAACGTGTAATCTCAGGAACTACAAATTTAAATTACAAAATATATTTTTGTATTGGATAGTTACGTAGTTCGTTTCAACGTATCCCACGAAACCTGACAGAGTTTAAGCAGGCAATTAGAATGTGTCATGTGCCATATACAACTCTTAATTGTTTCCATATGACCACGCGGCGTAAGTTGGTTAACCAACCTATATGGCAAATTTCTACTTTCTAAGTCCATTCTGTCAGTTTAATCAGCTTCACGCTGTATCCCGCACACAATAGGGAGGGAACCTAGTGTTATGACTTGTGTAGTACTTTCCGCTGAATCTTATTTATCTATATGTATATATACATAGATGAATGGCTCTATATCCAGCACTAAAAACGATATTTTCCAAAATAATGGAATCATAATCATAATAAATAATGAAATCATAAAACATTATTGTATCACATTTCAATTTAAGGAAACCTCTTAGTAAATTTAAAAGTAATTAATCGCAATGGTAAAGTTACTTGGTTTACTTCCGTCACGCAGAGGAGGCAAAGTCACTTGCAAAGTTTGATATTTAAAATTAATTAGAGATCGTCCTAAAACTACGTTTCGTTAAACGATTTCTAAACAACAAAGGGGCAAGTCTATTAATACACAATAATTTCAATTTAATGTTAAATATTAAGCTATGGGGGATCTCAGCTCAGTAGGTTCAACGTTATCGTACAGATTGGTTTGATTTTGATTAAAAAACCTACTTTTGATTTAAGTTGGTGGATTTACACTTTAGGAAGCATATTTAGTATTCCAGTGGTAATTTATTAAAAATAATCTTTGTTGGAAATGAAAGGACAATTTAACTTAAAACCTATGTAGTGCACATATGAACATAAATGTATGTATGTAAACTAAAATATTTTTCTTCTATCAATCAATACTTTTTGCGTCTGACTGTATTGGTTACCTAAAATATAACACTAGAAGTGATAGGGTGGGCATTGCAGGTGATATTATTATTTAACTTTATAATGAACACATTACCACTGAACCGTTCCGTTTACTAAAACTGCTCGTCTCTACGTTTGATAGATATGATTGCTCTAATGGCTCTCTAACTTCAAATAATTGAATATTGAATTAATTTCAATGACAACTTGAACAGCGAATTTGTATTGTTAATCGGTCGGAACGTTTTGTTTATTCTTTCACAACTTAAATTAGAACTTCTGCGGTACTCTGCCTGTTCAGGCGTGTTTCTTACGAACAAATATTTATGGCTCTTAATACACTACGTGGTCTAAAGTACTTTGAGATTTATTTACAACAAGCGGCCCCTGTGCGACTTTGCCCGCTTGAACTATACATATATTTTTAAAGTGTACTTAAGAAATATTTTATTTTATTTTATATTTTATTAATTATTTTAATATGGTAAATATACTTTTAACTCATATTTAATAGAACAATGTTTAGTTATTTCTCATGGCGCAGGGGCACAGAGTGTGACTGTAAAATCGTATCGTAAAAGGTTGTGGGTTCGATCCCCACTCGGGGAGATAAAATGTTTACTTACATTTATATTTTCATTTCTTCGCTCTGGTGTCGAGGCAAACCGCGGCGTTGAGTTCCGCCACTCAACACGCAATGCCTCCAGAACTCAGCGAAAAGTATAAATAATAAGGAACGGTGTATTTTAACACTATGTTCCCTCTGCCTACCCTGCTGTGTGCGGGATATAGCGTGAAGCTGATTTAATATAATTTTATTGTTGAGTATAAATTTTAAATTATATAAAAATCTTATTAATACATATAGTCACTGTAACACGTATACCAACATTTTTGCTATAAAATTGGCCGTGAATTGGACCATAACGTGAAACATTGTACTTTTCACCACGTAAGTGTAATTAGGGCGACTAATTATTTCACTAACGATAGAGAACGTGTTTTTTCATGCAAAATTTCAATTTACTACATTCTGCTTAGTTATCTCATATATTAAATTAATAGCTGTGGTGGCTCAGTGAGACAGCGTTTAACTGTGTACGCTACAGTTTTGAGTTCTTTTCCCTCTGCTATCTTACTGTGTGCAGGATACAACGTGAAGCTAAAAAAATGGTTTTATTCTGTGTATTTAGTAGTTATCACTTAATGTAATGTATTTGTATTGTAAGGTCTCACTTCACAATATACGATATCAAATTCGAAGAAAGTATCAGTACAATTGGTTTTTGTTAAAAAAGAGTACACCAACGCACATTTGCACTACAACTGCCAATATCCACTTCTAAGAAAAATCTATAAATATTCACAAATACCGTTTAGTACATAGTATGTAATATATATGTACAGTACAATTTTGTGTGTATTGATCTCAGTACTTAGAAGTTATTGTGGCTTTACAAAAACTGATCTAGATATACCTAAATACAATTCTTCGATTCTTAATGTATCTATTGATTAGTATGATTATATAACCACAACAAGTAAATAAATAAAGATATTCATATTATTTAATCGTAATATATATATTTTTTTTTGTTATTCCGGTTTTAACTTCCGGTTTCCTGGACGAGTCATTTACTCACTAGAACGCTAAAATACTTTCTATAATCAATATAGAAGCCAGCAAGTTCAAAAAGAAACAATCAAGTATTATATATTAAGTTTGACCGCAGGTACAGTGGGATACATTGATATGATTAACGCGATTTATAATATAATTGTGAGGCCAGCGTGTACACACAGTGTGACTGTAAATCGACTGGTTGTGGGTTCGATTTACACTCGAGGAGATGAAATATTTACTTATATTTATATTTCCATTTCTTCGCTCTCGTGTTGAGCCAAAGCGCGGCGTTGAGTTCTGCCACTCAACACATAATGCAGAATTCGGCAGAAAGTGGGGAACGGAGTGTCTTAACACAAGGGTCCCTCTGCCTACCCTGCTGTGTGCGAGTTACAGCGTTAAGCTGATTTATAATATAACTGTCCACCATAAATAGACTATTCGACAAACTTTTCAGCTTTATAATAAAGGTGTAAATAAATACTTAAAAATATCTATAGGAAACGAGTACAATGCATAATTGAGCATTAATTAATGATCGTTAGTAACTTTAAAACCTTAGCTTTAACCGCTACGCTCGCTTACGAGAATGTTGTTAAACTCTTAATTAACTTCTCTTAAGATTTATTCGAGAGTAAATTCTGAACTAATTTGTTTTTTATTGTAATCAAATTATGATTACCATAATTTATTTACATATTGTTTTGCATTTTGGACCTGGTTGGTTGTTTATTTGTTTTAGGAGTGTGGTCTCAAATGTGTGATTTTGTGTTAAATATGTGGGGTTAATGGAAACTTTTTGTATTATAATTTTTACTTAATCATTTAAGTTTAGGTTTTACCTTTTCCATAATCTTATATTTTCTGAAGTCGAAGTGGGCTTGTATTAAATAATAATCTTATATCATAATCGTGGTCCGGTTCTCGGCCGCCACTCAGTAATCCAATCTTATATACTATACCCAAAACCATCGCTTTTTAACCAATTTTAAAAACATTACGTTACATATGATGGAATAAGAGCAGTACTTTTAACCGGAGTAATCGCGCATATTAATTAATATTCACCTAATACTGTGTCGGTACGCCACGATTGTTTATTCCAATAATAGTATTTGTCCAATAATTGTTATTTCAATATTATTAATTCTTTCCAAATATTTATGCTTTTATAGCATTTTGCTGAATAAAAAAAATATATTTCCAATAATATTTATTTGTTCAGTATCAGTACAGTACAGTATCGTGGGTTCATTTCTCATTCATGGAATGAAAAATGTAATATTTTATTTTTTTAGCTCTGCTGACGATGCAAAGCGTGGCGTAGAGCTCCATCACTCCAAATGCAATGTCTATAGAAACGGTGGAAAGTGCGGAACAGAAGTGTCTTAATAGAAAATGAGAGTCTTAACACTAGGTTCCTAGGTTCCCTCTGCCTGCCCTGCTTTGTACACTGTAAACGATAGATAAATTTGATTTCTAATCGGAGAAAAAAAATGTTTTTATTTTCCCCCGCACATTGAGTTCCGTCAAGCCATTAGTTCCACATTCAGGTGATATATGGAGTACGGAGTTTCTTTATTACAGAGCACTTTGCTGTGAATAAAATAAATTGGCATGTTCATATAGGTTTAAAATCGAGAACTGAGTTCTACATCACTGAACTTTAATTTAAACTTAGCTAATTAACAATTTTCCAACTACCACATTACTATTACTTGCAAAAGACATAATTTTTTCCAAATTTAAATTAAACGTACAAAGGTTTCACCATAAAAAAGCTTGGGTTTATTCCAATATAATTTACTGGAGGCAAATTGGATAGAACTTTTTAGGTCCTGCACCCTAACATATGTAATTAGGGTGGCTAATTTGCTACGGAAAATGAAATGAAAGGATGAATAAAAGTTGGGAAAGGCGCTAAGGGATGACAATCGTTTGCTTTTGACAGTTTGCCAGTTAAACATACGTATGTATATTAGGTCATTTTATCAATTTATGTCTACGGAAATATTGATATACCTAACAAGTAACTAGCAACATATCAAATAAAAAGTTTGAACAGCAAGGAACAAAAAAAATCTTTCGCCTTTATAGTTATTTAGATTTGTGTTTAAGTTTTACTTTATTTGTAAAGTTTATTTTTGTTTGCTTTATACTTTTATTGTTTTATTTCGCGTAAAACTTGTATCTTTATTTCAAATACCGACATTTATGACTATAATGTTATTAATGTTGTTTTGCTATCTGATGCCATCTTAGCGTATTGGTGATGAAAATTGGAAAGGAGGAAATATTAACCCACATTTAACCCTGGATTACTAACTTTCGTCGAATCGATGACATTTTTTTAAAATAAAATCCTTGGAACCTCTCACAATTTTTTGTTAATTTTTTTGAATATCCTACTTATGTTACTTTTTTTTATTTATGTGACATTTTGTTATTCTTTTCGTTTATTGCACAATAGTGCCATCCCGCTATATGTTTCTTTCACCTACTTCCACTTTCTCCCCTCACTACTTTTAGAGATACGTGTACCATTGTTATCCTCATTTTTGTAATTTTATTTTCTTTGTTATTTTTATAAATCATGATTCTTCAAAATATTAATAAATAAAATAGGTACAAGTAAGACTAGAATATAAGTGTAACATCGGAATCTCTAATTTCATAATATCCTAATTCCAACACCGCGCACCGTACAATCGGTTCGAGATATCAATTACAGTTAAAATCGGCATAGTTAATATTGATTATTTGCAAAGGACCCTGAATTTACTGTTGGTCCTTCGGGCCGCATGCGGTCGTCTGTCAATGATCTTTGTAAATCAAGTACATGAGGGCGAAATCTGTTTGATGATCACAAACTACTATTCAGCTTAGTCACGGCTTTAGCAAGGGTTTTTAGTCGCCTATTATACTGAAGTTGACGCTGGGCTTGCAAATTTATATGGAGTACTAGAGATATCTCAGTTTCTGTATAATATATAACATTTTTTTATTATTTTATTGAAAATATTCAAGCCAATGTACCAACAACTCATTCATTTTAAATTCAAATATAAAGTATGATTCTTTTTCTAGGGTGAAATTACTATCTTATAAATATATTTTGACTATTTTAAATTCACATTTAGGACAAAAAAGTATTTTAGTTCTTGAAAACAGTATAGTATATTGATTAATGTTAACCAAATGATCCACTAAAGGAATTGAAAGATCGGTATCAGTATAATATTAATACTTTGCTAGTTGTTTGACTCTGCTGGGATCTGTATTGCAACTTCGACAAACTTCGTGTACATTTGCTTGCTCTTGTGGAACCTTTCAATGGAGTTCTAAGTTTGCTTTTGTCTAAAGTGACGCTAAAGCGTCTATAATCTAATTTCGTCTGTAACTTGCTTCTTTAGATATGATTTAAACGTAACTATAAAAAAAATATGTTATGGAAATAATACACACATGCTTCTCGCATAGAAGTAAGTTATATCATATTATAGACATATTGTCTCTAAGTTATAAGCAATTGACGTCGATTCAGCCCCAATCTGAACTTCCCTGTACGGCATTTCGGACGTTTTTGGCCTCGTCCTTCAGTGGTTTGCTAAATGTATAGCCTGGTCAAAAACGGTCTACGTCTGTTTTTTGTTCGATTTACTTACTTTTTTGGTTTTGCTACAACTATGTTTAGTTTTACTGACACTTGGTTTTAGAGGAAACACCTAAAATAATTATTATTGAGGTCCTCAAAAACCTCAAGCCGCACTAAATTGACGAGACGAGATGAATGTTTTTAGGTGCAATAATATCGATGTAGATGTAGATTTTAGTCACATTGTTATACTACTGGGTTAAAAATCAACGGAAATTGCTAAATAAAATGCGATATCGTTCAATTAAATTTTAACATATAATAAAAAGGTCGTAACTGCTGTTTGGAAAATATTTACGAGAAAATCTATCATTGTGGGCATGAATAAAAAAAATTACACAAAACTTTCAGTGCGCTTGTTTACGCTAAACTCAGAAATTAATTAACCTGTTAAAATGCAGCTTTCGTTATTGTATTTTACTAAACTTCCGTTTCCGTTAACATTTAGTATTTGTTAAATAATAATTTTTGCGATTTCGAAATCAAAAAAGAAGTAAGACTACTTATAGTGTGTGAGTGACCCTTGGTAGATTTATGTTTAGACTCTGATTGATTTCGTTCATTATTATATGGGTAAATTTGAGATATTTCTTATTTAAAATTGACTTTTAAATAAGTGAGTAATTTAATATTGAGTGACATGACCAATTCTGCATTGCTAAAATTATATTTTAATTTACTACTGCAATTAATTTTTTTTAACAAAAAAAAGACCGGCTAAGTGCGACTTGGACTCGCCTACCAAGGTTTACATACCAATTTTAGGATTATAGATCAACGGGAAGAACAACTCATAAAAGTTTAAATACTTACATTTGCTTTTTTATTTTATTTAAGCACTCCTTTTGTATAAAATAAAACCTACAAATATAAGTTTATATTGATTTTTTACTATGAAATGTCTATAAATTATTACTTTACAAATTTTCTTCTTTATTTGTACTATAAGTTTTCACTTCGTGCGAAATTTCATACCCGCAGGTTCACGGGAACTACTCTACAGGTTTTGATTATTGAATGTAAAGAAATACAATTCAGTGCGTTTGGGACCTCCTTCGAACTCGTAATTTTTTTTTCTATTGAATCGAGGCATTCTCAGACATAAAAAAAAACTATATTTGTCTTTATCATAATTATATAAATATACCATATGGCATATAGATACGCAGACCTCCCGCACCAATTTGGGTTTGAGTGCCGTATTAGTATAGTCTATATGAAATCGATTCTAGAAAATATTTTGATAGTTTTTTAACAATTAACAATTTAAACACATTTCCCATATTAACTAGATAAGAAAAAATAGATTCGTAGACGAATGATGTACCCAATGGAATTTTAACATTACACGTGCGTTCACTTATCTAAAAAAAATATAAATATTTAATATAAGTATTAGTTTATATTCAAGCTTTAAAAAGATAAATGCAAATTGTTGAAATATTTAAAGGAATCGAGTAAAATATATTACTGTAAATTCAATAACTTCGATTTTATACATGTTGAATTCAAAATTCTTTTCAGTAAAACTACTGTCGGTGATATTTTTTCATCATTTCAGCAATTAGAGAACATTTTTATTTTGAACTATTATTCAGTTGAAGCTTAATAATATGATAAAATTAAAGACAAATTAGGTTCACGTCGTAATAAAAAAAAGGCAGGGTAGGCAGAGGGAACCTAATGTTAAGACACTCCGTTCCCCACTTTCCGCCGAATTTTGGAGGCATTGCGTGTTCAGTGACGAAACTCAACGCCGCTCTGTGCCTCGACACCAGAGCGAAGAAATTTAAATATGAATTTAAATAAATATTTCATTTCCTCGAGTGGGGATCCCACAAACTTCGCGTGACAGTCACACCGTTGTGCCCCTGGGTCACGACGGCCTCGATTTCACGTTGTATCACAACATTAACCACAACCATTGTAATCACAACCATTGCGTTTACAGTCAGGCGCTGTGTCGCTGTGCTACGACGGCTTCAAGCAAATAATAAAAAATATCATATGTAACAGTAAATAAAATAATAATTATTATTATAATTGTTTAAAAATATCTTTTATTATTATTATTTTAATTATAGTAATTAAAATTTTAAACAAAAAAATTGACATTTTCAATTTCAACCGGATTCCATCATCAGAATCTAATCAAACTCTCATCAAACTACCTTTAAAATGTATCCTTTCTGATAAAAAAAGAATCATCGAAATAGATTGGCGGGATATTGAGTTATTCCTTAATTTGTCAAATTTAATACTTACGCGATTTTCTCTTGGATACCTATTCCATTTAAATGGAAAGTACTAGCTTTCAAATAAAAAAAGGATCATCAAAATCGGTTCACGCGATCAAAAGTTCTGAGGTAACAAGCATAAAAAAAAGTCGAATTGGTAACCTCCACCTTTCATAGAAGTTGGTTAAAACACTAACTCAATCTACTTACTTTAGATGAAGTAGAGCTAGAAAATAATAATTAAAAATAAACTACCCATTTACTAAGCTTTTATATTGTTCAATTTGATTATTACATACATACTAACGTTAAGAGCCAAGTAATCCTATTGTGGAAAGCGTCAGATGTTAGAATTGCTTTTGAATCTGAATCCGATGCCTCTGTCAAAGTAATCTACATGATAATGTCTGACATGTTAGCTTACATAATGCGGCGTTATGTTATGCAACTTTGTATTGTATTGGCTTCCTGCCTGCTTGTTGCTTGATTTTTGTCTTCTTTATATATTATCAAATTTCATTTTTTTTTCTACTTCTCGCTGTATCCCGCACACAGCAGGGTAGGCAGAGGGAACCTAGTGTTAAGACCCTCGGTTCCACATTTTCTGCCGAATTCTGCAGGCATTGCTTGTTGAGTGGCAGAACTCAACGCCGCGCTTTGCCTCGACACCAGAGCGAAGAAATGGAAATATAAATTTAAGTAAATATTTCATCTCCTCGAGTGGGGATCGAACCCACAACCAGTCGGTTTTACAGTCACACTTTGTGCCGCTGCGCCACGACTGGCCTTACATTTCATATATTTGTAAAATATTTTTCTTATAATTAGAAAGCGAAATATATAAAGCAATTCAACCTACTTTATCGTTATCTAAACCATTTCTTTGTTTCCTTTTTAATAAAAAAATCATAGATTTGAAAAAATATATACATACCGGTACATGAAATATTATTACGACATTCAATATTAGGCTTAGGATTTTCCCTTCAGAGTCGAGCTCGTAACCTAGAATATAAACAATAAAAATAAAAATATTTTTTGAATGAGAATAATATTCGTATGGAGAGGTATATCTGTATCAATAGATTTTTATTTACAAGAAAATTTCGGGGTTTGTTGGGAATCTCTGATATGTATAAAAAGGCAGTTTCACATTTTGACTCCATAGCAGGATAGCATAAGAGAGAAATCTTAGCGTGAAGACATTCTGTTTTCTTCATTATGTCCCAATTTGATTAAATTTTTAAAAATCTGAGAAAGGTGGGAACAACTTGACGATTTTACGTACGTCAAGGCCAGGTCAAGACACTTCTTTCCAAATTTTCCGCCCAATTATTGAGACATTATGGGTTGAGTGGTGGAACTCAACTCCATGTGTTGCCTTGATATTAGTTTCACGCTGTATCCTGCACATAGCAGAGGTTGGCAGAGGGAACCTCAAGAAGAACCTAACCCCTTAACCTCAAGAAATTAAGACACTCTGTTCCCCATTTTCCACCGAATTCTGGAATATCAAAGCAAGGAAATGAAAATATTAAACAATTTCCCAGAATAGGAATTAAATCGACAATCGTCACGTTCGAGAATATATATAATTGTACATATATATATTGTATAGCAACGGGTCGTATTGCCCGACCGCCTCGAATAGGAACTTCTTTAACTCCAGTCAGCCGTCCGCCAGCATTGTGCTCTATTGATGCGTGAACACTTTCTTATACGAGTATGGTATGAATTCTAAGCATTGTACTATAAAATGAAATGAAATGTACGTTATAATGATGCCCTTGTTGTATTTTGGTAGTTGGCTTAACATTGGCAGTACATAGTAGTGGGTTCGATGCTTGTGGGTGTTATGAGCATTATAATTTTCATCGTGACGCAGTGGCACAACTTGAGGACTGTAAACGCGATGGCTGTGGGTTCGATTTCAAAATATAAAATATAATTATTTGGTTTCTACAAAATATTTCTTATATACTGAAATATTTAATGAGTGTACATATTGATATGTACGTATTGGTACCACATCCAGTATTGCACTATATATACACTGTCCCACATATAGTGAAAGCAGTCAGAGGAAGCTAGTGTTAAGATTCTCGAGAGTGGCGGAACTCAACGCCGCACTTTGACTAGAGCGGGAAAATGAAAATGATTATAAAAAAACCACATTCAATATTAAAATTATTGTCACAAAAGCAAATTAGTAAATTCATAAATGATACAAAAGTATTAATAATCATATTTGAATGTAAGAAACAAATGGAATGAAACGTGTAATTTAATTATTGCCGCCCGCTATATATAAAGAAACAAAGGGAATTAAGCTCAACCATACGGGCTCTCTCGCCGACAGCCGCTTGGAAAAACTTCAGCAAAAAACGTAGATTGCACTTTTCAAACAACAAAGACTACTTCTTTGAATAAATGACTAATTGGATTGATTTGGAAATTGTATTAATTTTTCCATATAAGTATTGGATATAGCGTTTTATAGATTTGGTCTACAAGTGAGAACAGATTTATATGTATATTTTGACATATGTCGTCATTAATGAAGATTGGACAAAAGATTTTAAAGAATAAAAGAAATGAAGTGATTGAGGCGCATTGGTGTGCACTAATTATTATCATTAGTACTTCGCTCTTGTAAGAAGCAAAATCTTCAAAATTTAGCGGAAAGCGGGGAACCTCGTGTTAATTCACTCCATATTAACACTTGGTTCCCTTTGCCTACCCTGTTATATTGTTATGTAAACATTGCTTTATGTTTATAATAAAAATGTTAACTCTTAACAGGACCGATTTCTTAAATATTTCCAATCCAAATTTTACCATCTCATCTGACACATGAAATTGAATTTTCAAAAATCCTCTTAAAGAAAGTCTACGTAATAACAGCTGAGTCTAAGCGGCAAATTTCAATATAAATCTCTCTAGTGGTTGGAGCTTTGCATCTACGGATCAATATTTAAACTGACTTCAAAAAAGAAGGTTACCAATTTGACCTGTCTGTATGTGATATTGGTAGACTTGGATAATATTTGACTAGGATGATAAAGTTGGAACAATGATAAATCTCGATTAATTGTCACCAAAGTATTTGATTAAAAGTTTTTTTGATTTTATACTGACCATCACTTTGAAAAATGTTTAGTGCCGGTGCCAATAGTTATTGTCGTTTATTTTATTTTCATAAATACTATAATAAGTAAAACAAAAACAATATTCGTGGAGACATACCTACAACAGGTACTAAACACACTACAAGAAAGTTTTTGTATAACATTTTATAATTAAGATGGCTGTTGTACCAAAATGAAAATAAAGGAGCTATTTAAAAGTTAGAAAAGGACGTTAAGGTTCAGCGTGTTTGTTAGGAGAGTCTACTAAAAAAATAATGAAACATTACGTCACTCACACAACTCAAAGGCTTCGGTCTAATTTAACCTTTTTCGTCATTTACCCTTATTTACCAAAGTTATATATTTTTTAAATGTATAAAGAAAGCTAATAATATAATAATAATAAAATTATAAGATTTTTTTTTTCATTCTTGTCGTTTTTTGGTAATTCATACTCATAATTTATTATATACTATCGGACATTTGCGGCTTCACCTGCATACCACCTATATTTTTTTATTATGCTGCATTTGCCATCAGATTGGTTATACGAGTTATATATTCAATCATGAACAAATTTTATTAAGCACTGTGTGGCTGCTTGAGGGAATGACATCAGCGGCAAGGGCGTCCCATGCAAGACTCGAGCTTAGGCTTGCGGCCGTGAACAAAGCGTTGAATTATTTTAATTTTACATTATCTCAAAAAGTGTACGTCCAAATTATATGCTAAAAAGGCAAAATTTATCTTCAAAAAATTTGCTTGATTATGGAATAACTTTCGCTCGTAAGTTTCAATGTCTATGTTAAATAAAAAGTTGTGAAATATCGCCATGCAATTTTTAATTATTTTTTGTTACTAAATTCTTTTTCGTGACTTATTTGTAAGAAATAGATACGGTGTCGCGGTGTCGTGGCACAGCATCTGACTGTAAACATCAAGACTGGATCGGTTTGATTCCCACTCGGTAGAATGAACTACTTTTTTTTCCTCGCTTAAGTCCCAAGAAAAAGCGCAATATTTAAAAAAAAATGGAGAAAAGTGGAGAACAACAAGTCTTTACGCTAGATTCTCTATGCCTATCCATCTATATGCGCATAGCAATATAGCATGAAAATGCAACTATCGTGAAACTATTTTCACTTGCACCAAGATTGCATTATTTCTACCTTAGAAACTAGACATATTGGATACGCGATTTCACATGCACTCCACACTGTGCTCTTTGTCACGAGTTATAGTTTAGAGTGTTTCAACATCACACGTCCAATAACTTGTCTGCAACTTGTATCCTTCGAACTGCAGCACTTGATGCAATTCAGAGGATAATTTCAAATTTACATTGAAGCAAAAGTTTGCTTCAATGCGTATAATTTAATGGTAGATTGTTTTTTGAATTATTTATTTATATATATACCTATAATTATATATAAATAGTCAAATTTAAACAAACAATCAAAAATAACTTTGAAATATAAGAAACCGTTAAAAAATTAACGTCGAATCGCCGAACTGCCAAAAAAAACCGCGTTACACTTACACAAAATACTTTTCTTTAGTGTAGAATACACAACACGATGTCACTTTTAAAAATGTTAAAAATTCTATTCGAGTATATAAAAGAATTCAGGCCCAGCCAAAATTATAATAAAGCCTCACTCAGTGAAGGCGGTTGAGAAAATGTTAATTCAACAATTATACTATCGGGTGGGTTTCAATTACGGTTAGTGTTCACAATTGGCATAGTTGTGTTGATTATTTGCTAAGCGCAAGACCCTGTATTAAATGTTGAGCCTTCGAGCCGGAAGCGGTCGTTTCGATCCTCGCGGTTCTCTACATGGCGCTCAAATTTGTTTCATCATGGGTTGTAAACTAGTATTATGTGTACGCTTTAGTTACAGAAAAAAAAGAAGTTTTTTGAGTATATTTTAATATCGTCCTTTAGATTTTACATTTAATATTAAACTTTGTCGTTGCCTGTAACTTACTTTGACTTAAAAATATGTGTGACGTGCGTAGGTTTTAAAATATGTATAATGAAAAATCACCATTGTAGGAATTTGGGAGAAATTCTCTATTAGTTCTATCATACACTTTCTAACCTACCTTCATTCTCAATTTCTAAGTTCTAACTTTCTAAGTTCAGTAGTTTTATCCGGGCGACAAAATAATTTTACATATTGATAATTATTATTGTGGCCAAGATTTTTAACTCGACATGATTGTAATCGAAGTAAATAAAATTTCCACATTTTTTTTCGATTGGCTACGACATTCAAATAATGAAGAGCTGAAAAATGAATAGAATTACTTAAAAAATACATAGTTGTTGCATTATGTGTTGAGTGGTGGAATTCAACGCCGCGTTTTATTTACCAGACTAGATAAGCACTCTCAGGCATCATGGCTATTTGTGGCTCAAGCGTGCGACTGCACACGCGATAGGTCCTGAGTTCTAAAACAAGGTAACGCGCGCGCTTTTTGTCTCTTTTCCTTCTACCACATATCTCTATCGATGCTTCCTGCATATAGCCCCTAAGGTTCTGCCACCATACTTCAATATTTCCATTTCCAAATTCACTGCTGTCTAGCTTTTAGGAAACTGTTTCTTGTTATTCATGGATCTTGAAGCTTCCAGCTTCTTATACGGTAATTCGACTTCTAATTTGGACACCTCGTGTAGCTGAACCAACCTGCGAACAGATCCCTTATTTTAGCAACGACTAGGTAGTGGTCTGTTCCCACCTCAGAAGCCACAAACACTCGCGTGTCCATAACTTGGCTTCGAATACGCTAATACACTAGGATTGATTTTTCCTTCCGTTCGCTCCCATGAATACATGCGAATTTGTTTGCGTTTAAATATCATGTTTGCTACATGCAAATTGAAAAAGAAATTAAAATATAAATTTAAATAAATATCTAATTTCCTCGACCTCGATCCAACCCTAAACCAGTCGTCTTTACAGTCAGCGCCACGACTGGCATCGATATCATCTGTAATTTTATATTACAGAATTTTATGTTATTGTATTATATTATTTATTAATGTTTTCATTTCTTCGCCCAAAAATGCCCGGCGTTGATTTCCGCCACTCAAAACGCAATGCCTCGAAAAATTCCTCTGCCTACCCTGCTGTATGCAACTTTTAAATAGCAAAATTAAAATGTCACCGGTGATTAGTCTATTCCATTTGATACAATATTAAACTGACCATGGTTTCCACCTTAAATATTCAAACAGATTTGCACTCGTTCGCACAGGACTGCACTCGTTACAAAGCCCTAAGTATTAAACACAAAATTTTAGGTAATATGTCCGAAATTGATACACCCTTTAACATCACTAGTTTATTAAACAATGATATCTGTTTCAAATATTTTGTACAGCTAATTTCAAATATAATTCAAGCGTTGAAAGAATTTAATACTGCCATATCTTAGGAATTATTATAAATATATAAACAAAACAATAATAATAAAAATTTACTCGGTACTAAACTTACTAAGAATTACCAAAATAATATCAGTCAAATGCTAAACATAAAAACTATACTCGATTCATTATGGCATGAGACAAAATGTAAACAACAAAATTCTGTTTCTCAAACTTTATTATATTTTTAGTTGTATTTAATTTATTTAACGTGGAGTTTTCTATATATAGCATTATTGCTTGTTGTGCTTGAATGTTATATATAAAATATCTTTGATTTTTATTATTGTTCTTTTTACTTACTACTTTTCGTTTTCGATTCGATTCATGGCGTTTTATTTTAAAATGACAAATTTATTATTTATTTTTTTTGAAAAAATAACTTTTTCATTTTTGGAAATTTATTTTTTCTGATTTATATTAGGCTTTTATAGAGTAGTTAAAACTGTGGTTTCATTTAATGTGGTGCTTACACTTCCACCCTGTATATACAGTGTACAGTGTGATTTTTTAGGATAGAAAAAAATTGTGAATATTGTAAAAAAAAATTCTCCCCGCATTATTGGTATTCTATTTCAAATATAAGATAATATTATAATAATTTTTATGGCTATTTACAGTGTTATTAGCGAATTAATAAATCAAACCTGTCATGTAAAAGAACCTTTTTTTGACATGTTTACCTTTTATCTCATGCCTTCGTGAATCGAGTATAAAGAATTGAACAAATCACTGACATACTGATGTGCCCGTATCAAATCGCGAGGGCACTTCAGAGTAGTAAGTGAGAGTAGAAAAAAGTTGATGCCGGCGAAGCTGTGCTGGTCCGCTATTCTGTATATTAAAAGAAAAAAAAAAAAAAAAGAAAATTGAACTATGTGTGATTTTTAAATAATTGTGATTTGCAATATATAGTTCAAATAAATGATTTTTAAATTTTGGTCTCTTCACTGGAAGAAAAACATAATTTTTAACAAAAAGAAAAACTGACTTCAAACAACGAACTAAAAAGTAAAAAATAATTTTACATAATGTTAAACGTACTTTGATTTTGTTAAATAAAAATAAGTAAAAAAATATTTTATAATTTTTAAGTCTATAGAATATAGATAATCATATTAAAATAACTGACCAATTTTCCCTAAATACACTTAAATAATATCGAATAAACAACCGGGTGGAATGCTAGTTCATATATTATATTGAATTAAAAAAATCTAATCCTCCTGGTGGTATAATGCGAGGTATTATATGTTATATCTTTTACAGAAGATATAAATCTTTTATTGCTGGCATGCATTAAATTTTAGCATATTGGGCGGTGGAAACTAGCGACTTCTTTATTTTTAATAAAATAACAGTTATATATAATCTGATAAAACTTAGATTTATATTGATCACTTTTCGTTAATCAATAATAATCAAATTTGGTTCGCCACTACAATGTCACCACGATTACTTTTATTAATTTCTTCCTTTACATATCTACTCACCTGGTTTATTACGGGCGATAGAACCTTTTGTTGAGATAAGTATCTCAACATTTTTAATTAATGGAAGAAGAATGTCTAATCCTTCTTATGAAGAAAAGAAAAACAAATAAAAACTACGTTAGACCAGGTAAAAAGTTCTAACACCAAAAAAGAAGAAAGATAATTTAAGGAAGAACACCATAACACAAATAAACAAAGTAATTATTATTTTAGCAAAATTTACGTGGACGTTAGTTAGCTTAGCGTTAGCGGTTTTATGTGATAAAAAAAAATGAAAAATATTTAAAAGTAAAACAAGGACAAACATCAATAAAAGACAAAATATAATTATTATCTAACGTAATTCTTTATTTATTTTTCTTTAATATAATTCAACTTTAAAAATATTTGTTTCCGGCTGTCAACAAGTAAACATCTGTGCTCGGCGTTCCAACAAAGATATACAAATAACACCAGTAATAATAGTGCAACAACGTAAACTTGGGCCAGGATTCAAAGAAGAAGTGTCGTGCTTTGTTTTTCTTCATATGTTGTGGTGAAAACACAGAATATAAGAACAGTGGCACCATATTTATCATCGTGAATTTGAAGCAGTTAACCGTCAACTACGTACAGTATCCTTTGTAACTACTATAGACAACATAGAATAACCTTGAAGTGAAATGTCAGTAGTGCCAACGCAATAAAAAAATACGTTCGGATACACGCTCAAAACAAAAACATTCGACACGATCCGTTACAAGAAGAAATTTTTGACCTCGAAAAAAAAAAATCATTTTAAAAATTAAAGAAAACATGGAACAGCAATTTCAAATATTTTTTGATAAAATAAAAATAGAAATGGCCAAACAGTCTGTTACTATAACTGACAATCTCGTAGAAAAGATTGATGAAAAATTCCAGTTTTTATTCGAAGAAAATAGAAAATTAAAAGAAAAGGTGGAAGTACTAGAAAAAAAAATCGACTATTATGAGAAAGAGAAAAAGCGAAACAATATACTCCTCTTCGGGCTAAAAGAAACAGAAAAGAGCCGATTAGAACTATTGCAAATCACAAAACAACTAATCTCTTCAGTTAATGTCACAATTGATAATAATGACATCCAAAACATATACAGAGTCGGTAACAAAAGGGAAGGGGCTGAGAGACCACTTCTAATTACACTATCTAGTTATTGGAAAAAAGTTGAAATATTAAAAAGTAAAAAGAATCTGAAGGATGTATATATATCTGAGGACTATCCAAAAATAGTATTGGAAAAACGAAAATTATTACAGAAGCAAGTAAAAGAAGAGAGAGAAAAAGGAAATTTTGCATATATAAAATATGATAAGTTAATTGTAAAAGAAGGTTATGCTAATAAAGATAAAAGGAAGCGGGAGCAGTCTACCTCTCCAGAAACGTATACAAATCCTAGAAAGCAAACCTTTACATCTGCAGATAAGAGGAATACTAATAAAACTAATGCTTTTGACATATTGAAAGCAGGATCTAAAGTGTCCTCACCAACAACTAGCAAGTCGAAGTAGCAACTAACATGCAGCAACCAGAAACGGAACAATCCCAATCCGGCCGGTCACCGTGGGGTTAGTAGACCAATACCCTCCAAAACAGCACTTTGCAAAACCCAATTAAATCAAAACAGTAGAGACGAGCAATTATATATAGGCACTTTGAATACAAGAACGCTAAGGACTGACGAAAGACTTATAGAACTTCAACTAGCTCTGGGAAAGATTAAATGGGATATAATTGGACTTAGTGAAGTAAGAAAATCAGGTGAAGAGATCAGAGAATTTACAGATTTTATATTCTATTTCAAGGGAGAAATACAAGGAAGATACGGAATAGGTTTTTTAGTCAGAAGAAATCTGAAGAAATACATAGAAGATTTTATAGGAAAATCGGACAGAATTGCAGTTTTGAATCTGGTCCTACCAGGAACTAAAATTACAATGTCAATAGTACAAACTTATGCCCCCACCGAACAAGCAACAAAAAAAGAAAAAAACTTATTTTATAAAAATCTAACGGAGACAATGCGGGAAGCTCATAAAAATGTTATAGTAATGGGAGATTTTAATGGACAGGTAGGAACAAAATCTGAAGTAGGCGAATACGTTTTAGGAAAGTATGGAAGTGGAAAAAGAAGTGAAAACGGGCAAAGGCTTATCAATTTTTGTTATGAACACAACTTTAAGGTAATGAACAGCTTTTTTAAGAACAAAACCACTCGAAAATGGACATGGATTTCTCCTAATGGCAAAACGAAAAATGAAATAGATTACATAATAACGAATAAACCCAAGATATTTAATAATGTAACTGTAATAAATAATCTCAACTTTAACTCGGACCACAGATTAGTAAGAGGAACTATAGCATGTAAAAATCTTAAACATTCAAGGAGAACATTTAATACAACAACAGATAAAACAATATCTTACATGACAGAGGGAGATCTTAAGGAATTGAAGCACTCCCTGGTAGAAATTAAGAAGCAAAGTAATGTACAAGACAAATATAATACATGGGAGCAGGCACTACAAAAAATAAGTAAATGTAAAAACAAAAATATAATAGACAAACTAGGAACTGAAGCTAGAGCTAGCATTAAGCAAAGAAATGAGATGATTAAAAATAGAAAAGATAATAGAGCAAAAATAGCAGATATCAGCAAAAAAATTTTATTATCTATTAGAGACCACCGAAGACAGACTTGGCTCCACACTGTAAGAGAACAAATTAAAAAAAACGGTGGTCCCAAAAAAGCTCTAAAACAACTCAACGAGTACTCGACGTGGATACCTATGATAAAAAATCGAGACAAGAAACATAACAGTTACACCACAAGCAAAAGACATAAAATCTTAGCGGTTGCTACAGAATTTTACGAAAATCTATACAGAGATACTACGAGCAAATCAGAGGAAATTAGTATAGACGAAAGTGATCAGGATGATGAAACCATTCCATGCATAATGCAAAGCGAAATTAGAAAAGCTATCACGACCCAAAAGGCAGGCAAAGCACCAGGAGAAGATAAGATAACAAATGAATTGCTTAAACTGACCCTTAATCAAATATTAGAACCACTTACACACATATTTAATGATATACTACAAAGTGAACATATACCGCTACAATGGACATCATCTACTATAACACTTATACACAAAAAGGGAGATAAGGATAACATAAATAATTATAGACCCATTAGTCTTATGGCAAACCCGTACAAAGTATTCATCAAGGTCATATTAGAGCGGTTAACTAAAGTACTAGACAGTAACCAACCCAAAGAGCAAGCAGGATTTAGATCAGGCTACGCCACTATTGACCATATTCATACTGTTAAACAACTTATTGAAAAATGCAACGAATATGGGAAGCCATACTATCTATCCTTTGTAGACTACAACAAAGCATTTGACTCATTAAACCATAAGTATATTTGGACATCATTAATAAATCAGGGAATGCAAAAAAAGTATAGTAGAGTATTAAAAAAGATCTATGATAATATGACAGCCAAGGTACAGCTAGAAAGATCAGGAAGGATATTCAAAATTCAAAAGGGTGTAAGACAAGGAGACCCATTGTCCCCAAAAATATTTAACGCTGTGTTGGAAAACATTTTTAGACAATTAAACTGGGATATGTTTGGAATTAATATAAATGGTGAAAACTTAAATCACTTGAGATTTGCAGATGACCTTGTACTTTTTGCAGAAGATCATACTACGCTTCAGACTATGCTGCAGCAACTGGTAGAGGAAAGCAAGAAAGCCGGATTGTCAATGAACCCAAGCAAGACAAAACTACTAACCAACCAGGCAAAAGTAAAAATTAAGTTAGGAGAAGACGAGATCGAATATGTGGATGAGTATATATATCTGGGTCAAGTGATAGCAGTTAAAGACCTGTCGACTAAAGAAGTGGATAGGAGGGTAAATATCAGTTGGCAAAGGTACTGGTCACTTAAAGAAGTAATGAAAAATAAAAATATACCTATTTCAGAAAAAAGAAGGGTATATGACACCTGCATCCTTCCATGCCTCACATACGCATGCCAAACCTGGCCACTAACGAGCAAGATCGAACACAAATTACTTACGTGTCAAAGAGGTATGGAAAGAAGCATGTTATTCCTGAAGCTTAATGACAAATGGAAGGCAACAAAAATTAGACGCATATCTAAAGTAACAGATGTGAAAGTTAAAGTAAGAACTCTTAAATGGAAATGGACTGGTCATATGATGAGAAGCAAGGCAGATAAGTGGTCTAAGAAGGTTACTGAGTGGTATCCTAGAAATGGGAAAAGACAAAGAGGAAGGCAAATCAGAAGATGGGAAGATGACCTACCAAATGGATGGAGACGGTTAGCAAAGTGCCGCGATAAATGGAAAGAAATGGAGGAGGCCTATGTCACAAGACAACCTGACCTGGTTGCATATAATGTGCAATGTAAATAAATAATAAGCAAATAAGTTATATAGGTTTAGTAAAATAATAAAATAAAATATATATTTTTTTCTGTAATTAGATATAAGAAACTTGGGTCAGAGAATAAAGGCTATTTTTATTTTTATTTATTTATTTATTTTAATATAATTCAACGATTTAAAAAAGGAAAAGAACTTTACAAATTCTAAATTAGTTGGAGACATTTGGATATTTGATCAGACATTTAACCTCGTATGAGTTGGATTGTTTGGATTTTTCGTTTACACAACTAAAGGCGGCATCCATCCCGCCTATATTTTGAGAGTGGGGCAACTAAATATATAGGAAGGCATCAATCCCCAAAAAAGGGGTTTCACAAAAAGCGAAATTCTGCGAAAACCGTAAAAAACTCATTTGATTCAACGTATAGGATTAAACTAGCTAAATACAAGGAAATCATTCAAGTGATGCTAATATGCTTTATATAGATAATGCTGCTTATAGAGTACTATTTAATTTAATACACTGGAATTTTACAATTGTTATAATCATATTATTTTATTTTAAAGATAACAACTGTTTAGTTTCTACTTAGCTTCCTGTAGTCCTGCTGACTGATAGCTGATACTTCTATATCACTTGTAAAATAGGTTTTTTTTGTTTTTCATGCACGAAACGGTAAGTGGTCAATTAGCACGCTCGAAGCGCCATAAACTAAGTAACGTACCGAAAATAGGCTGCTCGTTTGCTGTATACAACGTGACATTAGCAAAATGTTCTTGTGCTGAACTGGCACGCTGGATACGCCATAATTAAAGAACTAAACTATCCTTCTCGTATATAAAATGTACGTACTGTAACCTTTTGTCACTTAATTACAATCTTCATTTGCTAAAACAATAAAAATAAGCTATATAATGTGAAAAGATACAGCTAGTGGCTGAAAGTATTCAAATTTAAATTCAAATTCAAATTCAAAATATTCTTTATTCAAATAAACTCTTATAAGCACTTTTGAATCTTCATCGTCGAATGAACATATAAACAAAAAAAAGCTACCACCGGTTCGGAAGGCAGTTCTGCTGATAGGACCCGGCAAGAAACTCAACAGTTGCTCTTTTCAAAGACAATGGTATTATTACATTATCTGGCAGCTATCCTGCATCACATTCAATAGACATTAATTCCATACATGTTTATCTTCTAAATATTCGTGAACAGTGTAATAAGCTTTACTTGTTAGTATTTTTTTAAAGCTACTTTAAATTGTGGTAGTGGCAAACTTAGAATACACTGCGGAAGTTTATTATATACACGTATACTTAGACCCATAAAAGATTTTTTAACTTTTTGGAGGCGAAAACTTGGCGTAACAAGTTTATCTTTGTTTCTCGTTCCTATCGTATGTATATCACTATTTTTACTGTGACACTGTACATTTTGCCCGGCAAACAGAATATTATAATATACAAATTGTGAAGCAACTGTAATAATACCTGCATCTTTAAAAACATCTAGCAGAGAATCTCGAGCTCTTAGGTTATATATAAGTATATCTCACGGCTCGTTTTTGGAGAATAAATATTGAATTTATATAAAATTATAATAAAAAATAAATTATGTATAAAATTATATTTCATATAGGGTAACTTGTATTCGATGTTAGATTGGATTCTCTGCTCCGGTGACTGGAGAAATGAAGACACGCTGCTCTATATGCAAATTTTATAAAAACACTAGACTAACCTATCCTAGTAATATTATAAATATGAAAGTTTGGAAATCAACAGCATATAGGGTAAAATATTTCAAACCTAACCTAAAGAAATTAATCAAGATAACTCAACAGTTTAGACGTAGGATTTTTTTTTAATTTCACGATGATTATTCATACCTGTATTTCGTGTGACACACTTACGCAAAAATGCGAATAACGTAAACACATACTATGACAAAAATACTACTAAAGGTTAAACAACTTTGAACTTTGCCGCCAATACCTACAACTCGATTTCGGAATGAGGCGTATGCGGCGGTTTCCCTTTGATAGGTTTATGTGTGCGTGCGTCGTTCTTGATAAATGGCGTTTTATTTTAAAACGACAATTTTATTATTTATTTTGTTTCAAAAAATCTCTTCATTTTTGAGAAAAAAAAATGTATTAGGCTTTTATAGAGTAGTTAAAACTATGGTTTCATTTAAAGTGGTGCTGACACTTCCACCTGTATAATAAGACATAAAAAATGATTTACAGCACACACACTCTGGTAAGTGATAGTTAAACAATGGGACATTATTAATGTTGCAACAAACTCGTTTACAAGTACAGAGGTATAGTACAATGTAGATAGAAATCACAAGGGATCGTAAATCATAGTGACATTTTCTTCAAGACGAACTGAATGTGGTCTGTATGTGTCTGTATAAGCTGTGCTAATATTTGCTAATACTGCTAGATTGAATTCAAAGTTCATATTAGAATTTATATTTTTAATTTTAAAGGTAAAAAAAATGTTAAGTATTTTTTTTTCAACTGGTAGCCGGTATTTTTTTGGATTAGTGATTGAGTTTTTATTATCTATTGTAGTCACACTTATGTGGAATGTGCATAAATTACTGATATCATATTTCCATTCAGTTTTAGATAACGTATCAGGATACAGTTGGCCGAAGCCGACATTAATTTTAATTAAAAATTAAAATTGGTGTGTAAATTATTTTTTTTTTTGCCCATCTTAAAGGCCGGCAACGCACCTGTAGGTCCTCTGGTGTTGCACGGGGTACGGGGGGCGGCGGTAGTCACTTACTATCAGGTGACCCGCACGCTCGTTTGCCTTGTCCTTTTCCATAAAAAAAAATTGTAGACATTGGTAAAGTCCCTATGCAAAACACACATTATTTGAATTTCAACATTTTAAAATTACATAAAAATACTCTTTCGTGGCCTCTGTCATGTACACTCGACTACCGTACTAGAGGAATATTGCGCTCGGACCTGTTCTATTAACAATGCAAATTACATTTTAATTATTGCCCACCCCATAAAGCCGTCGACAGTTTTTCATTTGTTACATTTTAATTGTTTTGTTGCGTGCGAATGGTTGATTGGGCTGAAATTTGTATATGTTTTTTATTGCAGTCACTATATGTTTTTTTGATGCCTAGATAGAGAGTGAGAGTGTTTTAAGTATCTGTTTTCCTTTAATAAATTATGAGTGATTGAGTTGGCGTATATTACTTAGCTTCACGCTTTATCCCTGGCGCGTAAGCAACTAAAACTTAAGACCGTCACAGTTCAGAAGCACTTTGTCTGACTGTAAATGCGATGGTTGTGCGTTCTATTCCCACTCGAAGTAATGAGTTATTTTCATTTCCTTGCTCTGGTAACAGGATAAAACATAATTTTTGACGCCAGGTGCACGAGAGTTATGGAATGGAATGCGATCTTTGTGGGCTGGGGACTTCCAAAACTGAATTGGATTAATGGCGTACCGGTGTCCCATCCCATCTGCCTACCTGTGCTATGTGTGGGATACAGAGGGAAAAAAATACAATAAATTTATTAAAAAATACAATAATAAGTATTGAACATGATATATAACTTAAATCTTCCCTCAATAAATGGACTATTAAACAAGTGTTTCAACACAAAAATATTTTTTCAATCCTGACCAGCAGTGCCTGAGATTAACATGTTCAAGTAACCAAACTCTTTAGCTTTATATTATAGTATTTTTTTATTAATTATAATAATAATATACTATGACTTTTTAGCCTTAACTTTGAATTATTTGTCAAAATACCCAACAACATGTCATGAGAATGTATATGAGTTACTGTACAAAGCACGAGTTTAAATTTTCAGTTTGTTTCTATTAATCCCTTACTAAATTGAGCCAGGTACATTTACTGACCACCACTGCCTTTTAATATTCTGCTTACATCACGAAATATGGGAATTATTTTATGGACTTATTAGAACGTGGAACGTGGTGGTGGAATAGATGATGAATTTAGGTTCGGTGGATACTTTAGTATAGATCCGAATAGGGTTTATATGGGTTTATATACAAATTTCAACAGATAAAAGCATATTTTTTTTTCATAAAATTGAAGCCACTGGCGAAGCTGCGCAGCCTCACAGCGTTTCATTATAAACACGATGGCTGTAGGTTCGCTTAAGATTAGATGAAATAAATTAGTTTCATTTCTTTGCTCAACACATAATGACTACAAAATTTGGCAGAAAGCGACGAACAGAGTGTTTTAACACTATCTTAATCTTTAACCATGCACATTATTTTTTCATTAATCTTCATGTGGACGTGGAGTATTTAAGGCTCCTGCCTTTATTGAATAGTTTTACTTAACAAATTTTCTTCAGGAATTATGGTTGTTAAGTGCTATCTTATACTTGTAATTCCCTCCTGTTATTTTGAAATTTGTTTCGGGTTCCTAAGCAGAACTGACTTCTGAGCCGTTGGTATCTAAAAAAAATTAACTAAATTTTTATCGTTTTGAGGCCTAAATTTATCTAATTTACATTTTATGAAATCAAAAGATTATTAACCATAGTAAATATTTGGCAGAAATGAATTAAACAAGAAAGTTCACCTCTCTTTATTTATTCAGCGGAAGACAAACAAAGGCAAAAGTTTTAACAAGCGTCTACCAAACGAGCATCGATAGTAAGGACGTAGTTCGAAGTTCGCGAACATCGAGCGATAGGTAATATAATATGCAGTTAAATTCTTGATTAGATACCTTACTTATTATTCCTCACTCTCTCTTATTTTATTGTGATGACTTTAAAGTAAGCCTAGCATACACGTGTTGTCTTCTATATTTAAATGATGTGATGAAAGTTTAATATATTGTATATATTTCATTATAAATTCAAATACAAATATTAATAGTTTTGGTGTAGGCTTCGATGCCGCTTTATGGTATACTAACATTCGATTTTACTGTTCCAGTCCAATATAGAAAATTACCTCAAATGGATTATTATATTCACACATATATACACATAATTTTTATAAAAGTTTATATTATCGTTTAGGTCCATAATATTTTTTTATTAAATAAATAAAAATATAAAAAACGGAAAATGAAACCAGGAAAATTGCGGGACAGTAACAAAAGAGGGAAAAATTGGTAACAAAATAAAAATGTAAGGGATAGTATATTGTATCATGTATACGAATCTGTAAAAAATTCACAATTTATATTTTTTTAATTTTATTTCAAAAACAAAACAATACAAACTTTATTTAATTCTGCTTCAATCAACTTATAATATTTATTAGTGTTGAGGATACTTACATTTATCACATAATATAAACTTCTTAGAATCTACAGTTTTTAAACTTTTTTATTTATGTATGCTACGAAAATATACAATACTAAATTGTTAACAGATCGCTGATGGTTTAATTTAATATTAGACTTATTCAAAGCCCATCAAGGTTTAATTTAAAATTTTCTCGATAACATTTCATTTTTTCAGTTGATGTAAATAACATTTTCTTTGACTGTGAAATGTATCTTCATAAATTCCAATTTCGTTACCAAAATTTCTGATTATACGTTACTACATAAGTGTAATGAACACGAAACACATGTAATTTTGTTCAAAATAATGTTTTAGCTGTTACAATTGAAGTGACCTGCATAATTTAAGTGTACATATTCAACTATTATTTTGTGATAAAAAGTGTTTTAAATTTTGTCAACTCACCTCAAAGCAATAGATACAAGCACCGGATGAGATTAACTGTGAAACTGGACTATGTGTACCACAAATAATATTACAACGGTTACTGGCAATATTTTAGCAATATATGGACGCAAATTGTACCCGGTAGTCTTGTTAAATTTAAAATATCAACAAAATGAGAGAAAAAAAAATTAAACTCTCCCAAAATGAGTCAGAAAATTGGAAATTAGGTTTTGAATTTTTTTCTGGGACTGATTATAATTACTGATATTACCGATCAATTTATAACACATATAAGAAAAAACTACGTAATATAGAAATCATTATTAAGCCAAAATCTAAATCTTAATATATGTTCTTTGAAATTTAAAAGAGTTCGCCACGTGACTTTATTAGTTACGGCTGAAGCTTGAATGTCCCTAATACGAACTTCGTGTTGAGTGGCGGAACTCAACTCCACGCTTTGCCTTGTTACCAGAGCGAGGAAAGTGAAAATGAATATGAAATATTTAATTTCCTCGAATAGTAATAATAAACTGTAACCATAGCAGGTTTTGAGTTCACCCAAAACCTACCATGATTACAGTTGCATTTTTGTGTCCATACGCCACGATTGGCCTTAAATAATAATATATAATTCTAAACTTTCTTTTTAAACATAGGCTTACTTACTTCCTTACTTAGTATCCCTAGGGGGAAGCCAGAGAGAACGGAATGCCAAACCCTACGGTTATATAGGCTTTTGTAATATAATATATTTAAGAACATCTTAAATATCACATATATCTTTGTCTCAAACAAAAACAAACTGTGTAAAGTAGACAAAGATTTAGTAGCAAAAAAACAAAGGCTTAGTTTTACTTCAGAAGAAACCAATTAGTACGGAGGTGACAAGTAAATACGGCTCTCTCGGAATAATCAATCTAATGAAACGACCTAATGAAGCTAGTACTAGCATTTTGTCTGGAGATTAGGAAAATTGTCTTAGTAAATATTTTGTTCTGTTCATTTTCTTGCTGTTCTTTGGATATCTTTCTTCACTTGCCGCTCAATTTCCTAGACATATATCTTTATAGACATATAATTTTTTAGGATATTGATTTCAAGACTTTAAAACGGTGATTTATATTGTGACCAGCGCGAGTAAACAGCTTAAATCACTATTTATAATATTATAAGCAACACTAACAACACTAAAACATTAAGCAACTTACAGTATAAACTATAGTTAAGCTTAACACAAACTGATGAAGGTTTTCATCCACTTGCTTCAATATAAATTCGATGAACGAAGCCATTTACCTATCACAATGTTTGAAGGCGAAGCGCGACAACATTGCATTTTAAACTTATATTAATCTGCAAATATATTTTATATTTTACATATTATTTGTGTAGGAATACATATATATTTAAGAGAATATGAGGTCGTCATGGTAATTTCAATTCCTGGGTCGTGGAACGAGATAAAGCACGGTGTTAAGTTTTTTAATATACGCGGGATAAAGCATGAAACTTGACACAAGAAAAAATATTTATATGTAAATAATAATGAGAAAAAGTAGTTACATGTAAATATGTACCTAAATATATTTTTAGTTACACACCTCGTCCCGGATAAAGCAGGGTAGGTGGAGGGAACCTAGGGTTTAAACACTCTCGTTTTCCGCACAAATTTAGTGTATGTGTTGAAGCTAGTCTTGCAGGGGCACAAGTGTATGACTGTAAACGCGACGGGTTGTGGATTCCGTTCTTACTCGAGGAAATTAAATATTTACTATTTTCATTTATTCGCTCTGATGTCGAGACAAAGGGCGGCGTTGAGTTCCGCTACTCAACGCGCTGTGCCTTCAGAATTCAGCGGAAAATAGAGATCAGAGTGTCTTAACACTAGGCTGCCTAGTCTGCCTATCCTGCTACATACAGTATACACCGTGAAACTGAAAAAAAATGGAGTTTTTTAACATTAGATTCCTTCTGCAAACTCTACTATAAACGGGAGTCAGCGTCAAGCTAAACAAAACCAAAACAAATACAACTGCCTTGCTTTTATTTTCTTCTACCATCCACGATTAAAAAGAAACTTTGCCATATTTAAGAAAAAAAATTACATGAAGCTCTTTATCTACCGTAGTACTTCCACCGAGTTGTCTCTTGAACTTTTTCCCCGGCGGGTGCCCGCGGGATACATTACCCTCAGTTTCAGTTCGCCTTGTGACTGCTAATTAGCGTAATTATCGAGCTTTTAAGGAAATTGTTGCGTACATTTAAAATGTCATGATTATATTTTTTAAATATATATATAATTTTGATAAAGTATTTTTGTTTCTTATTTATTTATAATTTATTTTAGAGGCGACCAGAGAAATGTGACGGTTGTGTATTCAATTCCTACTCGGGGGAATGAATTATTTTTATATTCTCACTTTGGTAATAAGATAAAGCACGGCGCTGGAGTTAAACGCAAATTAGCAACTTCATAAATTGATAAACTTTGTTCATAAAGTGATGAATGAACCTTGGTATTGTAATTACAACTACGCATCGCAATTACTCTTAAACACAGATAGTGCAGTAATTATGGATTCATTTCTACTTATCTCCAAACGAAAGCGTCTTTGATTTGACAGAACATAGCGCTGTACCCATCCTCATCAGTAGTTGCGAATTTTAGAAGAAAAAGAGAAATCAGAAAAATATAAAATTTCTATGCTAAAAGAAGAACAGAGTGTGAAACAATGCAGTACTAAACGCAAAGGCCTGTACTCCTATATGTTTTTATGCTTCATCCCCTGTCATTAAGTTCTTCCTACAACCTCTCAAAATAATATTAGTTGCTATAAGTTGCCGAGTGGTATTAAAGGAACTTAACTAATATTCCGTCTGAATTAATTTAAATAATCCAAATTTATAACTTGTTATCGCGTAAAACTTTAAAACATCGTTGAATTTGTAAGTAAAAAGTTGAAGCTTTTGTTTAAAAAAAAATTGAATTCGAAGTAATTAATTTAATTTCAAATATATTTTCAATAGCTTTATGTTTTATGTGAAAAGTCAGAGGTATTAATTTTATTTGACGTCTTTAAGGCACAACTGACTGACTCCAAATGCGAAGGTTATGGATTCGATTTCACCATTGGAAAATTAGTTATTGTCATTTCCTACCTCTGATGACAGTACAAAGATACTCAACATGTAGTGTCTTGAAAAAGTGGTATGTAGAGAACGAAGTGTCTTAGCAAGTAGTTCTCTCTGCTTAACCTACTTTATCCAGGATACGGGGAGCAACTCAAAATTACATTTTATTTTTCTCTTACAGCATAAAGAGATGGCATTACTGTTCCATTGCTCCACGATGGTGTCAAATTTGCTTGAGTGACATGCCCTAAGTGTGATTCAAAAGTAATGATAATCGATTATATTTAGTGCACACAAAAATAAAAAAATATATATTCTCTTCTCGATTCTAGTGGACTATCTAATCCACTGGTTTAGGAAAAAAAACAATTAAATAGGTTACGATTCCCGGAAGCAACATTCATTTGAATATGAACTGCCGAGGAGTTAACATACAGACAGAAAAAAAGAACTGTTATCAAACATTTCTGCTTGAAAAAAGGTATACCAAAGACTTACACAATGAATTGTTGGAAGTATTGAGGGATTCGTGACTAGGGGCGTTGATCACGAAACTGAACAACAATCGATGAAAAAGGAACGGGCCGACATCGATGAAATTCAAAGTTTCTCAGCAAGGAAGTTTATGTGGACACAGAAGGGAATTAACTTTTGAAAGGAATTATTGCGATAGACTATTTGGAGAACAGATTAAGAGCTTCTACTACGCAGAATAAATGAGAAGATTGTGGGGGCTATCAAAGAGAAAAGGCACTCCTATTCACTAATTCTAGCTCCCAGTGTATTCTTTCTATTTCATTGGCTTAAGAAATACCTCCAGGACAAGAAATTTGATCACGATAACGACGTGATGGCCGCTGTTGAGGATTGTTTTGAGGGTGAAGATTAAATTTTTCTTTCTAAGAGAATTTTAAATTTAAAAAACCGATTAAATCCGGACTAACACACTGAGGCTTCCGTATCAATTTCAATATTGTAGGTGAATGGAAAGTTAAATTTGCGGGCAAATGCACTCATTTTGTATGAAATGAACTACAAAGATAGATTTGTAACTTTTTTTAACATAATTTTAACTTTTCGGAAGTTTTCGTTTATTTGTATTTTATGTAAGTTCTCACTTCGTGCCAAATTTCATAACTGTAATCCACGGGATCACACAATATATTACGCGGCGAATTTCATACAAAATGCAGCAAAATCATTAATGCAGAAATGCTTGAATCTTTTGATTGCAGATCACATTTCGGGAATGAAACCTACATCCGTTGCGTTAACAGTCAGGCGCTGTATCACTGCGCCTTGACGGACTCATTTTTTTTTCCATTTTTTTAATTGTACATAAAACTTAATATAAACATATTCTTTAAACATGCCTAAGTATTCATATGTAAGTGGAAACAGCATAGCGAGGGTCACAAAGTGCCCGCAAGCGAGGTTGCAAACAACTACTAGTATGTATTAAAACGTTAAATGCAATTCCTCGCATAAAGATCTGAAAGCCAGCCATTAGAAAACAGACCGGAAGCTCTGAACTAAATCTGTCGCTTTATTTTCTAAAATTGTATATAATACTAACAAAAAATAAAATACATAGAGTATAATACTAACAGAATTTTTTTTGTAAATTCCATGAAAACGGAATTTTGCATTCAATAGTTCATTCAAACGAGGTTCTCGTAGCAAATAATTTAGATAACCACAATTGAATATCAATCACCAAAGGTATAAGGGGGAGGGTGGGTGTTGAATGGTAGGTAAAAGAAAAAGGGGAGCGGATAAAAACATCATTGTATGAAGCAACCGAACCACGAATATCTTCGATAATTGTTGCATAGAAAAGATTGCGCTAATGAGCCGCCGGGAAATGATTGCAGCTAGCAAAACAGCGGAAAATATGACAATATTATAGTTCGTGTATTAAAATATTAATATAAAGTAAATATTAATAAAACTTTACTTAAAAACTGGACAAGTGCGAGTCGGGCTCTCCCACCGAGGGTTCCGTAAAATTTAGAGGCCTCGAGTTTGTTCTGATTCTGATTCCCTTTATAGTGTAGAAATACGCGTTTCTTGCTATTTAAATGACCATTTGTTTTTTTAAGCAAATGTAGAAATACTATATTTTGCAGAATTCATAGGGCCGTAGATATAATTTGACTTTCAACTTGACATCTCTAAGCATCCCTGAGACTCTTGACAGATAGACAGACAGACGGACAACAAAGTGATCTTCTAAGGGTTCCTTTTTTCCTTAAAAAATACGGAAACCTAAAAGTAGGAAATTTTGTTGGAAAATGTTAATTTATTCAATTATTAGTTGAAATTTAACTCAACAATATAGTTAACAAAAATATTGATTTTTCTCTGGTAAGTGAAATATACAAGAAACATTGTCTTTTCCATCAAAATGCTTTGCTATTTCATTAGGCAAATACAAAGAAATTATTTCCATGATTTTCTCTAGAATTCATCAAAGAAAAAGCAAATTTCATAATTTATTTTCTGCTTGAATCAGTAAATCATTGTCACTGATTTATTGTACTGTTCGTAATATCTTCAGATAATCCCAATGTTATAATTAATAATAGTCAAAATTATTTAAATAATATATATTGACATAAATATATTTTATATATTGTATCTCGAATTCGGGCGGAAAGCGGACTGTGGAAACAGATTGTCTTTAGATAAGTTTCCTCTATCTACCCTGATCTGATATCTGAAGCTATATCAATTATATAAATAAATCAAAAATTAAATTAAATCAGCAAACACTATATCCCGCAGACAACAGGGTAGGCAGAGGGAACCTAGTGTTGAGACACTCCGTTCCCCACTTTCTGCCGAATTCTGGAGGCATTGCGTGTTGAGTGGCTGAACTCAACGCCGCGCTTAACCTCGACACCAAAGCGAAGAAATGGAAATATAAATTTAGGTAAATATTTCATCTCCTCGAGTGGGGATCGAACCCACAACCAGTCGGTTTTACAGTCACACCTCGTGCCGCTGCGCCACGATTGGACTTCAATTATATAAATGTATATTAATCTCTAGCGTCGTGGACGCAGCGGCGAAGTAAAAGTTACAAAAAATACACAAAGATCGGTTTCCTTTGAAGAGAACAAAGCGGCGTTCATTACCAGAACTTGCATCGCTGATTTATTAAGTTTCTTTGCGAATTATTTCTGCATTTTGAATATATTACTAACTTTATAGTCGTTCTCGTTTCCTCAATCGTTTTCTGTTTGTTCTACTTTGAATTGTAAATATTGGTAATGATTTTAAAGTTATGGTGGATTTTTTGAGTAAAAAAGTAAAATTCATGCACCAATTTCTCGAAAATTAAAAGTTATATAAGGAATGATCTTTTTTTTATTAAAATATGGCACATATATAAAATATATGAGAATATAATTTTTCATTAATTTGTATAATAATAAAATAACCATAATTTGAATCGACATGATTTCTTTTTCCGTAAGCCTCATTTGAAAAATTAATGTGGAATGCATGTATAATAAAAAGAAATAAAAAAAATGAAAAATGTTTCACTGTATACATGTGCACATTAATACACATACACTTTTTTATTCAATTATCTCTTGGGCGCAAAAAGACGGATGCATAAAGTATAAATAACTTAGATGTAAAACCGATGTTGAGACCAGTCGTGGCGAAGGGGCAAAAACGTATGACTGTAATCGCAACAGGCTGTGGTTTGATTCCTACTTGACGAAATAAAATATTTAAATAAAAATATATGAAAAATAAAAATATATGAAATTTTCCCTAAAAAATAGTAATGTAAATCAGAATAAAGGTTAGTTTCTATTCCATCGTCAACAGCGTTATATCGAGACGTCATGACGTGAATATGAATTTTTTAATAGTATGTAGAATAGGGCCGTTGAGAGTTGCGTGCGGAATAGTCAAAGAGATGACGTGATGATTTGACATGATATTTTGTTCTTTAAAAGCATTCATATATTCATTCTGTATATTTGTGGCATTCAATTTCAACTCAACACAAAATGTGTCAATAAATTTATGAAAAAGGGGGAACTCCCTATCTACCGTACGATATAGAGAATACAAAATAGATAAAAAAATATTGTATATTTTGGCAAATTGTAACAACGATCCGTTGACGTTCGATTTTTCTAAAAAAAGAGAATTGCGAAAAAAGATATAGATAAAAACTAGTGATGACTTTGTTCTTCGCTTATCGCTTATGTATGTAGATACTACAAGGATGTTGAAACCTAACGCAGTGTGTCATCTGTCCTGAACGAAAGACTGAAACTACATATATAAAATGTGGGTAATTTTAGACATAATCTTACAACCATAAATTGTGTGTTGCAAGTAACTTTGTTCAAGGCCGTAGCTTGCCGAAGTAGTGGGGCAACATCTAATTGTAAACACGACGGTTGTGAGTTCTATTCTCACTCGGGGTAATTCAATATTTTCATTTCCTCAGCCTACTCGGTATGCGACATAAAGCGCAAAGCTGCTTTTGATTTTGGGACTTTATCGAGCACGGCACTAGATGGCCAACATAGCAAGAAAGTGGAAATACTGTGAAAGCAAAAATTATCTAATTATATTTGTTCTCTCTCAGTTCAGTTTTACGTAATTGTGTTTCACGTGCGGAACCTAACGCTACACTTTGTCTTTATTATACCTTGGATTGAGGATCAAATCAAACGTTAATTTTACACCTATAATATAGACATATAAAACTGAATTTTATCTAAAGAGTTCCATTCGTTGTAATTTTGTTTGTCTTTATGTTTTTATGTAAATGTGAATATTTGTGAGCCGCCGTTGTTGTTCATAAAAACAACTGCGGTACTTGTATGGTAATATATGGAATGCATTATGTGTTTAATTATATAAAATGTTTTTTTTTCACGCTGAACATCCCATGTAGGACAGGCAGAGAGAATCTAGTGTTAGAACACTCCGTTTCTTAGGCACTGCCCAATTTTCGAAATATTGTGTGTTAAGTGGCGGAACTCAATCCTTATGGCGTCTTACTAGTAAAGCGAGCAAATTAATATAATTAATTTACCTATATTGCAACCGAACCCATAATCGTCGCGTACCACGACGGCCTCAACTTATCACTATTTATTGTCTCGTTTCTCCCACATTATGCGGGAAATAGAAAAACACAGCTTACTAATGTATTTTATTATTTTTTCCAGGTAAGTGAACAACAACTAACGAACAACGGAAGCAACGGAATGTAAATGACAGTTAAGATTCAGTGATTACAGAATGAAAACCGGTAATTTTGCGTAATTACGTTCAATTATGTTTAATTAATGTCAATTGTTTATAAATTTTGATGTTTAAGTAAGTAGTAATTTGTGGGTAGATCGATAATTTACGAATATTAACTCAATGCGTTATTATAAAAGTGTGACGGGATATTTTTTGGTTTTTAAGCATTTTTATCCTTACTTTTACTTAGTAAGTTTACTTTAGTTTTTTTTAAAGGAAACCAGAACGCGACCGTTCTTTGTTCTCTACTTTTCATTAAAACTTCATCTGAACAGTATGGCCGGTATAAAAGGTAACTTAATAGCCGTAAGTGAACATAAAGCTATACTTATCACCATCATTATCAACCTTACAAAAAGTGAAGGTATGATCTATATAAATAAAAAACGGAAAGTTGTAAATACGTAACTGACAGAGGCTTAATCTCAGCCACACAATATAATTTCAGTATCCAAACGAAACCAAAATAATTTTTATCATATAAAATAGTAAAAATAATTTTCATATTTAAAGATTATAAAAACACTACAATATAATTACAAAGCAAAGCTTCGGTGTTAACCGAGGTTTTATCTGTATACATAGAAGCACAAAAATTTTAAATTTTAAAACATATCTCTACCTCATTACCCAAATCGTAAAACACTAGATATTATAAAAGCTAGTATCTAATATTATAGAGAAAAAAAAACTATAGTAGATCAAGCCAATAAACGAGCTGCCAAAGCAAAGTTCCGGTAACTTAGAGCTTTAATCTCACCTAGAGCACACGTAACAGATTGGCCTTACGTGTCGCAGTGACTCGCCCTCCAGTAATGGCCGGATCACACTTTGAGGTATTGCGCTTTTGATCTGTAGATTATTCTATAAGTTCTATTGGACTTTGTCTAGAAGATTTTAGCTCAGGTTTCGCTGGGTTTCATGATGATTAGAAAAAAAAATGTTTTGTACAGTAATCATTTTCATTGTTGTAACCAGTGTTGTAGCAGGGTAGGCAGAACGAAGGTTTCGGGCTGAACTCTTTCGCCCTTTGTCTTCATACTAGACTGATTAAACTGATTATTATTCATTCCCTCAAGGCGGAATCAAACTGACAACTGTCGTACCTATAATCAGGCGCTGTGCCGCTGCGCCTCTGAATGTTACGGCTACATAACATAAGATATTTCCTTTAACAATATTTTGTCAAAACTTGCTAAATGACGATAGCCAGTACTTTGTTTGACCATACATATTTATGTGTGACTTATATTTATAGATATAATTTGCTAGTAACATTATGTGAGTATAAATTACGACGTAGAATAAAAAACCTGTATGTTCCCGTGCACGCAGGAATTTTAGAAATCTTTTACTTCTCCTCTACTCATTTCAATAATGCAATATTTTTACTTTTTAAGTCCAGTAGTTACGTCTGCGTTAATTGTCAGTCAGTCAGTAACGGAGTGTGAACTATAGAATTAAATTCTGTAGATGAATTATATCTTAAAGGAATTAATTACGGTCGTGTCCTTTCACACCAGTTTTTATTTATTTATTTACATATAATTTTAGGACTTCGTATCTTAAAAGGAAGAAATGAAACCCTTATAGAATCACTTTGTTGTCATGTTCAGGTCAACATTCTCTTATAGCATAGAAAAAATCAAAGTTTTAAGTCATCATAATCAAAAGTTACGCGTATTTATGCATCATTTTTACTCCGTTTTTAATGAAATTTACCGCGTCATCAAAACCTATAGGATATTTAAGTTTAGTTTAACTAAAAAAATGTTTTTACATGTTACAGTATTCTTACAAAGATCGCAAAAAGCTAGCGAGCAATAATTCCCATTAAAGTTACTAATTGATTCTGATGTTACTTCCGGCCCTGTAAGAAGTTTCCCTCGGAAGCATGCCCTTAGATAGATTACAAAGTTTCACTCACAATTTAATAAGGTAATGTACGTTTTCGATAAATTATAATGATTATATTATTGAGGAAACCGTGGTGCAGGGGCAGAAGCGTGTGACTATAGGGAGGCGGTTATGGGTTCGATTCCCTCTTGAGGTAATAAATTATTATTTATTAATATTTTCATTTCTTCGTTCTGGCACCAAGTATAAAGCCCGGCGTTGATTTTCGCCACTCATAACACATTGCTCCAAAAATATCAACAGAAAGTAGGGAACGGAGTGTCTTAACACTAGATTCTCTCTGCTCACCTTGCTGTGTGATATAGCGTGAAGCTATATGCGTTTTAAAGGTTTCAGTTAATTTACATTATATTTCTGTTTAATATAAATGTAATTATCCTTTAAGTTCTATTGAGTAAGATGAAAAAAATATGTTACTCATCTTAAGAGACTTTATTTGTCTGGATCTCTTAATATAATGTACAATAGCAGGACTATTGGAATAAAAACTATCCTATAAGTTCAATTCGTTTTGCGTTGTATGTTTATAAGAAAATATATATTTTTGCGAGCCTTTCACTAGTGGTGAAATATTACTTTTAACCAAGCAGAAAACAGAGAAATATATCTTCATTAGTTTCTTTTATCCTATTACAGGAAATTCATGAAGAAAATACTATAATCTTAGTAGCGTTAGTTAGAATAGTTGTAACCGGCTGTACATGACACGTACACACGTATAAGGGGGAACGAGGTGCTAATGCCATCCCAGCTCGAGCAGCCTCGTACGTTGTTATTGCCGAAATTGTTTGTAAAGTGAATTTATTTACAAAATCCCGCTTTAAATGTAAGTTTCTACATATATATCTCTTAAAGCGGCTTTACGCTGTATACCGCGTATAGGAAAGTAGACAGAGGACATCTAGTTATAAAACACTACGTTCCTCACGTATATGTTGATTAGTGGTAACGTATTCCGTGATTTGTTGTTGAAAATAATTGAGAAATGAACCCATAAAAGTCGGATTTGCAGTCACACGCTATGCCGCTGCGATACTGTGGTCTTTTTCGTCTCTTTAAGAACAAATTTAGTAAGTGTTTTAGGTACTGACATAACTGATTGGGATTATGATGCAAATAATTGTCTTGAATTAGAATTTAGTTCATAATGAAACATTTTTTTTAATTCTATATAAGAAACATTTTTCAAATGTAGAATCAGCTGGTCAACTCTTCAGAGGTTTTCTACACTAGCAAATCACTCGAGTTTAGTCTCATACAATTAAGTACTCTAAACACATTCTTTAGCACTGTAGAACGGTGTAGAAAAACGTGTGATTTAGTTTTTTTTTTTTTCAAATCATAAATTTTATTTTTTTGGCATTACATTATATTATTCTTTAATTAGCAAAGAAGTAGTATTCTGATTAGTGACAAGATATTCTTTTCCAAACAATAAAACTTAAACCAATCATATTTTTCTGTCACATTAAACAAAGGCATACAATACAACACGTAATGGCAAAAGAACAAAAAAATAACATTGGTTTTAAATTTTAATTATTTATTTTCCTCTTAAGCCCCAGTTACGCCACGAGGGCGGTGCGACGCGCAAAAACATATCCCATTTACCATTCAAAACGTTCACCATATTCTTGTTTTAATTGAGTCAACAGGACCGCGGAATCAGCTTAATGCGTAAAGCTTTTTATACCTGCTTTAAAGCTCTTAGGTAAAGCAAAATAACTCATTTAGAATGTGTCACTTTAGTGTACATTTGAAATGCAAGAATTTTGCGACTTTTGTCACTTTTTGTGGAGAATATAAAGATCAGTAAATGATAAAAAAAATTGTTTACGGAGTTGCTTTGATTACGGAGTATGTTATTATTAGATTTAAGCTGCTGTATATGGATTAAAGCGTAAAACTGTAAATTAACTAGGGTTGTCTAATTTTAGAGATCCTTTTAAATCGATGTTTGACCACCTAGAGTGAAGAAATAAAGCTTTAAATATTTTAGAATCATAAGCTTTTACTAATAAAGAATGCTTAATGCTTATTATAAAAAAAAAATAGTTTTTTTTTTCAAGTAACTTGATGAGAACGTATGGCTCAGTGGTCAGAGCGCTGGGACTTTTTCCAAGACGCGCGGGAGCAAATTCCGCTATGTTCACATTTTTATACGTTTTCTAAATAAATATATCAATGACAACATTAATATATTGGAATTTTTGACTTTTATGTTCCATTCAAATATATTTTTTATAAAAAGTTATTGGTGTATACCGTTGTGTTGAGTGGCGGAACTCAGCGCCATGCTTAGTCTACTAGAGCGGAGAAATGGAAATAAAACAAAAGTAGTGCTTGTAATATTTGGATTTAATTTCATATTTCACAAAGCCGTTGTAGATTTTACATCTAAATATTTTTTTGCCAAAAACTATACCAATACTCATATGCTAGAAACATTAATATATTAATGGTTCCAGAGTAATATTATGTAAATAATCTCCGCCGGAGCTTCCCGCTAGATAATTTCAATTTAACTCGTGTGTAGAACTAAAAGCTTCCAAATTGTTTGAGACGGGTCAGAGCGAGGGTGTTTAGAGCTTGATGCAATTAAACCACCTCTTGGAGGCAAATAAATTTTTGTTCTTGAAAAATTTTTGTGGTATTTAGTTTTGGCTTCAGTATGTTTGTACGAATTCAATTTGTAAATTATGCTTCTTTATTAATTAATTTCTTATTTATGAAGATTATAATTAAGAAAATGTGTGAAAATTAAAATGGATACGTATGCTTAACTGATATAGTACTTTGTATCATCACGGTTCTTACAATTATCGCTAGTTGATATACAAAATACACTTAAGAAATTTCTGTTTACTAGGTTTCATTATTTTTAAATCTATTTGTTTTATTTACAGTTTATGTGTGCATATATATCTATTTAAATTGAATATCAATTTTTGCATCTTATTAAATAACATTTCATTTATTTTTGTACCTTATTACATGTTATTAAAAACGCTTTTAAACTTTAAACAGAAAAAGAAGCTCAGTTTTACGACACTCCGCTCACCATTTTCCGCCGAACCATTTCACGCTGTATCTCACACATCCCTTTGCCTACCAACGCAAGGCAGAGGGATGTGCTAAAGCAACGAAATGAAAGTATTAATAAATAATAATTCATTCCTTCGAGTGGGGATCGAATCCAGAACCATCGTATTTACAGTAACACGCTTGTGCCAATGCGTCAAGATGGCCTCAAAATATGTAGCATCGATATATTCCATCATTTTTTCTATATATATTATTTTTATTTATATGAGATGAGAAAAGCAAAAAGAAAAATATTATGTTATTAATATTTCGTTGAGTACAACGCCACCTATTGTTAAATGTGCACAATTTTGCACGGGACTGGGATCAACAAAAATAATTCATCCCCGAGTGGGAATCGAATCCACAACCGTCGCTTTTACTATCAAATACTGTCTCACTGCGCCACGACAGCCTCAAAAACACCAAATTAAAATATTTTCCTCTAATATCTAAACTATTACTTAATAAAAATGAATGTAAATGATTATAACAAATAAATTACTAAACATTCGGGCAAGGTGTGAGGTGCGTCGTAGTCCTGCGATTCATCACCGTGATGGATATCCCGATCAAACGCTTATTACTGAAACGGTTGATTTATGTACAATCTTATTTCTTGGTCTATGAGCTTTTAGTTTATTGTTCTTTTGTTTTGTAAATTGGTTAATCTAACCAATTACATTAATAAATATAATATATATTAGTCATACTTTTTATATAATTGAGGCGTATTTGATCGGAGGTGTCGTTTGTCGTCATTGTAGTTCGATCGTGTTTGATGATTGTAGAAATATGAGGATGTATAATATATTATGTATATAAAACTTTTCCATAGTGAGTGACTTGCAGACGATGCACAGATAAAATTACCGGACTTTGGATGTTGATACTTGGCATTTGGATAGGTTAGAGAGCATAAGAGCACTAATTGGAAAAATGGGAATGAAAAAATTCCATTTTTCATCTTAAAGTTCAAGTAAACAAAGTTACAGGTTACGGATAAGGACGACTAGTACGGACGCGCCCACCGAGTTCTACTATAAACAAGTTGACAAACTTTTAAAAAACTTTCACTCTTCGGATTTTTAATTTTATTTGTATTGTAAATTTTAACTTCGTACCAACTTCAAATCTGTAGGTTAGCGGTAAGTACCCCATAGGGTTTGACTTTCATTAAAATGCAGCAAAATCAATGCGTAAATGCTCGTATCTTTGGATTGCGTTGACTTATAAGCTTGATTGGCTGTGCTTTAAGGGACCATGACTAGAAAATTTAATATGATTTTCAGCTTGAAACTTCCATGCGATATCGAGATTAATGATCTTGACATACAGTTAGACGGACAACAAAGAGATTATAGAAGGGTTCCATCCATATATCAATAAATAAAAATTGAAGGATCACTAAATAAATATAAGCCTAGTTAATTATAATACTATACGGGTGGTAACTAATATTTGAATGCTGATTTATTTCATTAGTATCTTGTTTTATTAGTACTACTATGATTAATTAACATATTAAAATGAAAATATCAAAATGTAGAAATTAATAACATAAAATTAATAAAAAACCTTGCTAAAAACACTGCCTATTATAAAATGAAACAACGAAAAATTTATTGAAAGCAAACTACCAAAATCATTAATGAAAATTAATAAATCAACCTCTCCCATATTAATGATCATAAGAAATTATGAATGTGATGTGAAAAACTGAATCGAAATTAAAACTTCATTCGAAAAGTTCAGAAGCTGAATATGAATAATAAATAATGAAAATTGTCGACAAAAAGGATTTTGGTCTGAAATGAAGAACCTTTTTGCTTAATGCTGTGTTTGCTCGGATTTGTGCCAGACAATTATGGGATTACGACGACGGCGACGGTAAGGTGGAAAGAAAATAAATACTCTTTTAATATTCACTTATAAATGTTGTTGTTGTATTGATTTTGATTTTTCGAAAAAATCTTAGAATCTATTAGCGATGACATTATTACATTTATGTCCAGAACCATATTTACTCTGTTGAGTCAGTACTGCAGTTTTAGCTTAGTTATATTTATACTATATTTGGTTTGGTCATTTGATAGTAGTCAGTAGTTAAGGGAAGTTTTTAATAATATAATAAAAAAATAGAAAAGTCAATTCTGCACATAAAAAATACTAACCCGCCGTTGGTCACGTGTATGTCTGTGAGATCGGGTGGATCGAAAAAATCTTATATTTTAATTCTAAATTTATTTTATATAAATTTGACCCATCATCGATGCGTGTTGTAATTTTAACTACTTACTACTTTTATTATTATTTTACTATAGTATTATAGAGTCGAATAATGAATAATTTTTTTGTATAATTTTATTGATATTTTATAAATTCTTAAATTTTGATTCACAATGTCTTACAACAGCGGATAGTGTCGGCTCGAAGAGCCCATACTATTTACTGAAGATTTTTCACAAGCATCGTCGAAAAGGTAAGGTGAAAGCAAAGTTGAACTGGAATATCTCACATTCGCATCAGAATTCGGACAGCGAAATGGCGTTGAGTGACCGACATTGGACAGGTGATAAAAAGTATTCTTTTTATTTAAAAAGACAATTCTTCCAAATGTACCCAAGAACTCCATCGCTTATCTGGTCAGACTAGTTTATTAGACTAATTGAGTCTCATAATGGAGAACGACAGGCACAGTTGAACTTGTTTAGAGTGCTGAGACTGAGACTTTCTGAAATTTTGAAAGTTGATGGTAGGAGTAGGCCTATTGGTGCCTTACGAAAAGATCAGTGCCGAAAATGCGAATGGCGAAAAACTAGAACAACCAAATATTCTTGTCACAAAAGCAAGAATTATTTGTGCCTTGAGCACGTAGTTGTTGCAATACGTGTTTGACGGTACAATAAGAGTAGTTTTCAAGGGAGTGTGTGCTTTTTTCGTGTTAGGAGGATATCAGACAAAAAGGCCGATTTAAGACAAAAATGTTTAAAGTTTTTATTAGCTTTTAAAATAATGTAAGTCATGAAAATATGTGTTGATAGTGCAACTATGATTGTGTAATAATAATATACGAGTTGTAATTTACCAAATATTTATATTTTATTGCTATGTATACTCGTATATGTTAGATTAAAACGAAATTATCTATACGACACTTAACTATTTAGTTATTAACAAAGTCTTAGGTCAAAAATCCCGGTCTATGAGACCGCCGTCACCAAAGATAAGTCAAACTAACGTTATCAATAAAGATATTAAAAAAAATGTCTGTCAATGTGATATCAAAATCTTTTTTAAGTACATATACTTATTTACACGATACCAAAACGGAAATAAACAAAATTGAATTTTTGTTCTGTCTATCTTTCTATTTATCCAGGCTATCTGAACTGATTGTTATGAAACTGACATTGAAAGATAGAGGGGGTTGTAGAATAACAACCATCTAAATAAGTGTGAACTAATTAAAACTAAAATATGCTTTTTAATAAATAACCATTGGTATCTATTAAACTAAAAAGTACTACAAATATTAAAATCAATTGTATAAATATAACAGTTCACAATATTATATGTGATTGTAATTGTTATCCTAAAATAAATATTTTGTTAAAATTATTCTCTAAAACAAAAATACACAAAGAAGTGATCATATTCCTATTATATTTAATTATTAAATTTGTATACGTAGTAGTAAATTAATTTATTAATTCAAATTGACGAATGTAAAAACAAAATAAAAGTAAAATAAAACAACTTAATCGATTTTAGATGGTAATGCTTAAAGCTTAATAAATAAGTGCATGCATTTAAATCAGTTAAGCCATTTCTGAGATTAGCCCAAGCAAACAGACAAACCGACGAAGAGACAAAAATTTAAAAAAATCATTGTTCTATTATTGCATTGTTAAATGCTCTCATTTTCAATTTTTCTAACATATCTTCTATATACAGACGTCCACCAGTCATCATACATGTTTAATTATAAGTATAGATGGTTGTTTATTTTCGAAACATTCGAATATCCTTATGGAGATTGGAAAAAAGCGTGTTGCGTTTGCGCTGCAAACATACATTATATATTAGAACTTAGAATATAAATGTAATTCAGTGTATTAAACAACAAATTTAGTAGCTTAAGCTGGCGAAGCCACGGGCGGGTCGCTAGTTGTATATAATATTAGTTTTATATTATAAATGCAATCAAAATGTGTGTAACAAATTCGTTGTTCAGCGAACGCCCTAATATTAGACCAATAATATTTTCATATATTCGACATTTTTGAAATGATATTTGTTTGTTATGTTTGTTAACTTATAAAATAAAAATACAAATTTACAAAACATATAAAAAACCCGATATCAAATCTTATAAACCATTCTGAAGGAGACAAGCTCGGCAAAAAAATAAAGAGCAGTTCTATATAATTCACTTAGCTGCTTATAAAATTAAGTTATTTGAAAATGCAAAACTTTTTAATGTGATAAAGTACTTGCTCTGGCCTTTTTAGTTTTCTAATCCCTCGCTTTTTACATAAAATATAAAGAAATTTAATAAAACAATTAGTCACTAGGTAAAAGTGTGCGACTGTAAACGCGAGGGCTATAGATTCAATCCTTCCCGGAGGATAAAAATGGAAATATTAAATATTTTCTTGCCTTCGCTCTGGTAACGAGTCAAAGCGCAGCGATGAGTTCCACCATTCAATACGCATTACCTCAAGAATTCGGGAGAAAGTGAAAATGTCTTAATGGAGAACAGAGTGTTTTAACACTAGGTTCCCAGGTTCCCTCTGCCTACACTGCTATGTGCGGGATACAGTTAGAAGTATAGGTTCTTTACTAAGAAATGCTGATATTTTTAACAATTAACTATCCTGAAATGTATTCGTAGTAATACCTTAGATCATTTCCATCAGCTTGGTCATGTCAAATTAGATGGGCGTGTTAATCGAAATTCAATCAGAAGGTTAAATTTTCGGGTAAAATTCGTTTAAGGCAGTTAAAATTAACTCTGTAATTACATTCCTTTTGAAATTATGTAATAGAACAAGGAAGAGTGGTGATACATTTAAATAGTGTTCTGAAAACAATAAACAAAGTAAAATTTTAAGACTTGAAGAAACGTCAGCAGAATGACGATAGAAGTAACATCATCATGGCTTGACTTGTTTGAGTGTTATATTATGTTGAAATTAGACGACTTAGGGATACATTTTTAGCCGCTAGCATTAGTTTTAACAAGGCTAATCCTAAGGACAGGCTTTGCTCTGCTCATCTAGGTATGTAGTGGAAAATTTCACGCCGGAAAATAAAGCGTTACACGCAGCGGCGCGAATTAAGGCTAAAGAACTAAATTATAAATTCATCTGGGTCCGTGACGGTAAATTTTTTCTCAGAAAGTCACATGATAGTAAATTTATATTGGTTAAGGATAGATTAATTTTTGATAGTCTCAAGTAGTTTATAATAATTAATTGAATGTGTTATGTAAAATACTATTAAATTCAGTTGTCTTAACTTATACTATCAAAATGTTAGAGGCTTAAGAACAAAAACTATAGAGGTGTTTAGTAATATTGTATGTAGTAACTATGACATTATTGTCTTAAGCGAATCTTGGTTAAATTGCAGTGTCTTCGATTCAGAATTATTTGATGATCGTTATAACGTTTATAGAAGGGATCGTGAGTCTGGCGGGTTTCATCACAAGAAAAATGGGGGCGGTATATTAATCGCAGTTAAAAAAAGTATTAAATCATATCGAATGGGTGGATTTGAATCCAAATGTGAAGACGTATGGGTATGTGTGGAATTAGCCAAAAATGAAGGGAAGCAGGAAATCCTGTTGATCTGTGGTGTGTATTTGCCTCCTCCTATACAAAAGCATATTTTAGAACATTTCATAGATAATGCCAATCGCGTATACGATATATGTAAAACTAACCTTGGTCGTAGTGCACCTCTTAATAGAATTATCAAATCTTTTAAAAAGTTAGGAACAAATAATGATATTGATATTTTTTTTGATTCTCTTAGTAAATTCAAGGAAGCAATAAAATTTAAACTATCTCATAAGTAATAAGGTTATCTCATGTGTATTTTTGCTTTGGTTTGTAATATTGTTACTGAGGTGTTTTAAATGTATATGTGTGTATGTATGTATATGGATATATATATGTATATGTGTGTGTATATATATGTGTGTGTAATTTTTTCCTTTTTACCTAAACTATGTGTATTAAATTCTTAATGATGTTGTCCTCTTAGAATGCAGTGTTGCTTTTAATTAGGGCATCATTTAGTATAAAATTGTGAATGTTAGTGTTATTTAATGTAAAAATGTATGTCCTGTTAGTGACCTAAATAAATAAATAAATAAAAAATAAATCACAAGGCTTTTATTTTTTTAATCACTCATTGTCTATTCTGTAAATTAATCACTCAACAATGAATATCACACTCATGACCGAAAATAACCAATATAAAGTTAGTTTCGTGGTTTGACCTGAAAAATATATAAGATACATATGCGAACATAAATAAATTTTGATTTGTCACGATAACAATAGAGCACTACACTGAATAGATTTAAGTAAAGCATCCTATATATGTGTTGTAAAATAATATCTTTTAACTCTTTGTACATACATACTATACATGTATAGTATACATACACTACATACATTCGTGTGTCACCGAGTATCTTAACACTAGATTCTCTGAACAGTATATTTAAGAGATAGGCATACAGAATGTGAAAAGTCATTTCATTCTTTACTCCAGCAAAACAATGTTGTTTATCTTCATATCTTATGTGATGAGAGATTTATATCTATATCTATCATATGCAATTAAAATTAAACATTACCTTGCAGTATTATAAGGGAACATTGAAGTTAATCTCAGTTAGTTTTTTTTTTAATTTTTTAATTCGATGTTAAGTAAAGTTAAGTGGTATAATCCAGATGAATTTCAGTCACTTGATAGTGAGCAATGTGACGGAAGCTAATCGCGATTTATGTTCTCGGTAATTGCGCTAAAGTTGGGATAGCTTGAGATAAATACGTTAGTTTAGTTAGTCTTTTAGTATTTTTAGTACCACCAACGTACTTACTGATTGTCAATTTTCGAAAAAATCATTTTCATTTTCTTCACTCTGTTAACAAGGTAAAGCGCATTATTGAGTTCCGCTACTCAACACGTAATATCTCGAAAGTTCGGTGAAAACTGGGCAACGGAGTGACTTAGCACTAGGTTCCCTTTGCCTCCTCTGCCAAAATGGCGGGTAAAGCGTGAATTTAAACAAGATTAAAATTCATTATTTAGATTAGATGTTATTACTTTTAAGTTACGTGTCAGTCAGCAAATATTTTTGTATTAGTACACGTTTCCGTTGTGAGTTTAAATTTATATTTGTTTTGGCCAAATACTTTTTCTTCATCATATTAAAGACGCTAGTGTTTTATGTTATTTTAATAACGTTGCGTATTTGTTAAAATAAAAAGAAGTAGTCTAAAATTTTAAACTTGACGGTTTTGGGTTCGTTATCCATTTTGGGGAACGACAAATTTTCATTTCCTCGCTCTAGGAATAAGAAAAAGCGGGGCATAGAGTTCTGCCATACAATACACAGTGTCTCAAAATTAGTTGAAAAGTGACAAATGTATGTATTTACACTAGGTTCCCTCGGCTTACCGTGCTATACGATGTGAAGAGATTTAAAACATTATAAATTTAGACCTGAAAGCCTCAACATATTCCATTTACTTCGACCACCGAGTTCTTTGGGTCCTCATATCTTCATCCAGTATATTTAATTTTATTCTCTTAAAGAAAATTCAAAGTCTGTACCTTCTTCTATCAATTATTTCACATTTTAAGTCCACAATATTTTTTTTATACGATATTGTTTATTACTGATATATTTCGAAGGAACCAATTAATAGATCTCACACTTGTGTGTTAAACAATATTCGTGACACTCCGAGTTGAAAATTTTGTAAATTAATTAAAAACTCGCTTGATTGAGAAGACGCTTTTCGCTTTCTCTCGCAACACAATGCTGCAATAAAATATTTCTTATTTTTTTTTAAATAATATAAAAATCAAAAATTATATTTGTATTCTCAAATATATGTTATCTGAAAACTTTTAATCAACTTCACAGTGTATCCCGCACGTAACAGGGTAGGTAGAGGGAGACTAGTGTTGTACACTTCACTCTCCAGTTTCTGCCGAATTTCCAAGGCAAAAATTCCGGACTTTCGAGTTCTGCCACTCAACATGCAATGCTTCGAAATTCGGCGGAAGGAGATCGGAGTGTCTTAACACTAGGTTTCCTCTGCCTACCCTGCTATATGCAGGATACAGTTCGAAGCTGAAAAATATTACTAAAGATATATAAATGAACTTCAAAGTTCAATTAGCAATATTTAAACATATGAAAATTGTTTCTGTTACAAACAAAAAAATTAAAAAGAAATTAATGTTAAAGAAAGTTTTACAACAAATACAAGAAGTAAAACAAAAACATAAAGTTTTGAATTTTATTTGAATTAGAATATATATAGAATATATATAATAAAATTTTGAATTTTATTTGAATCAGAATATACATAGAATTTTGTTTGAAATTACTTTTTATGAGAATATAATTATTCTTAACCCTAGATAGATAACTGACGTCGAATTTAAGTAATCGATTTTGAAAAATCGATGGCTTTTTGGCTATTCCTGCCAACTGTTTCTGTTACAAACAAAAAAATTAAAAAGAAATTAATGTCAAAGAAAGTTTTACAACAAATACAAGAAATAAAACAAAAACATAAAGTTTTGAATTTTATTTGAATTAGAATATATATAGAATATATATAATAAAATTTTGAATTTTATTTGAATCAGAATATACATAGAATTTTGTTTGAAATTACTTTTTATGAGAATATAATTATTCTTAACCCTAGATAGATAACTGACGTCGAATTTAAGTAATCGATTTTGAAAAATCGATGGCTTTTTGGCTATTCCTGCCAACTCAGTTGACCATCGGAGTTTGCAAAATACCCTCAAATCGCTTTGACACGATGAAGGCACTCCGGGGTTGGACAACAAAATATTTAAAAAAATACTAAAAGATTGAAATACATAGTGATGCTAAACACCATGATAAGTAGCTATATCGAGTTATATTGTCACGCAAGAGACTCAAATTCTAAAGGCAGAAAAGATAATTGTTGGACGGACACTAAATTTAGGTTTTTTACATTATAGAAATATTAAAAACTTGATTTTGAAAACTTTAAATAATAGATTATAAAAGTGAAGGAGAAATTACTAAGAGTTTTATAAAGTAAGAAGTAACCTGTTTTGTTATTTATTTCTTTTTCTTATAAAATATGAATCAAATGTAATGTTTTTCATTTATACAGTCTATTAACATATACTTTAAGATTTAACACATTTATAAATCTAATATATACATAATCCAAAATATGGTCACCCAAAAATATGCACGTCGAGTCGACGTATGATTATCTGTAGTGTACAGTGAAATATGGTAATCTATCTAGAGTTAAGCACTTCATCATTCTTACAAAAAATCATACGAGTGAACTGATGTTAGTATGATAAAAAAAATATATTTTAAGCTTTTTGCGAATGGATTTTTTTTATAATTTCAATTAAATGATATTTCAATTCAATATTATTAGGTAAAACGCCATAACTATGACACTTTCACGTTACGTATAAGAATATTTATTTTTCCTCATCTTCCATGTCTCTATAATTAAATTTGGCACAAGAATAGAAGGATATGGAAAAAACATACAAACCTCATTAAATATTCCGATCGATAGTTTCCGAGGGGAAAACGATATATCATATGAATATGATTCACACAAATGTGAGACGTCAGTGGATGAACGTGTTTAATAAATATATGTTTTTTTATGAAAACATATTTATTATATACGCTTTACTTGCTTTAGCCTCCAAATTTACAAGCTTTTAACATTGAGTAGGTAGTATGAAATTACGGTTTTTTAACTTTTAACTGCTGACGTGAGGGCCCCTCAGGCCCGGCCAAAGTAACAATACTTAGTTAACCTACGCGCAAAGCGCACGCTGCTTCTGGTAAATTCCATCCTATCCGAATCCAGTCAACTGTAGGCCGTCAAGGTCGGTACACTTGTCAATCTATCATAGTGATAACGCCGAACATGCCTCATTTCAAAAATCGTTGATAATGGCGGCTATGTTGTATTGCGTAAAAGAGAACGAGAGATATCCTTCCTCGTTCTCGAGCGCCGACGTTTCCACTCTGAATATACAGGGTCGAGGCGTCAAATGGCGTTTTATTTTACAACGATAATTTTATATATTTTTTTTTAAATATCTTTTTCATTTTTGAAAAAATCTCTTTTGTTTTAATTGTATTAAGTTTTTATAGAGTAGTTAAAACAGTGGTTTCGTTTAAGTGGTGATGATAAAACACTATGTATCTTGGGGTGGGCCAATTTTTTTTCTTTATTTTTAAATTATATTGAAAATATTCTGGACACCAAAAAATATACGTCTGTTAAAAGGGCAGCTCTTAATTTTTATATTAAGAGGTGTCTCATAGCGCTTTTCGGTTTCCCATATAAATAACAAGAAGAATTTTGTATTTTTCATTTCAAATTTTAAAATAAAATTTAGATTCACGCTGGGTAATTTTGTTGCGATTAAACTAATAGTATCGGTATAAACACCAATATATAATAAAAAAGAGTTGGTCCACATTTTTCTAAGGCCAAAACAGTCGTTGCGCCTAGTGATAGGTTTTGGATCAATTGTCTTCACGAATTAATTGTTAAGATAGTAGCGGTTTGGAAGCAGAAGATATCGACGAGACATTTTTTCAAAGCAACATGAATATGATGGTGATACAATTTTTTACTCAAATTATGAAGAAAATGATGAGAATGACGACGAACTTCCATTATCATCATTACAGTCTTATTATGGTCAGGATCGATAAAAATGATAAACTTTCTAATTCGAAAATTTAATTCTAACATTGCAATTTACACTGATTGAACAAAAATTTAATAAATGTTTAACCACTATCATAAAATGGTGTAATGGAAGTGAAAACATCAGATGAAGACAGCCGGAAACACTCTCGTCTGTGCATGACGGCAAAACAATCAGATACTATTGAAACAAATTACGTTCCGAAGAATCGTGACGACTGAATAATAGACTTATACGAACGGAAAGAAATAATTCGAAGGGTCGCTTGATTGTAATGAATAAGTCGTAGAAAATGTGGAATTTATCTAATGGGATAGGTGCGAGCGAGCCATTTACAGTGTTGTTTTATAATAAACTAGCGGACCCGGACGCGGCTTCGCCTGCTTAAACTTTACGAATGCTTATAGATATATTTAGGAAATTGTTTTTGAAAATATCTAACTTATTTAAATGAAAAAAATATCAGTAGACGTAACCATGGTAAAATATTAATAAAAAAACTAAACAAAACCAGCTACATTATTAATAATTTTGTCTCTGTCTGTTTTTTGTATTTCCCCGAGCTAATATCCAGAATAACTGAACTAATTTTTATTGGACTTTCAGTGATCGATTTTACTGATTTACCCGGGAAAACTCTTTTTACTCGTTTTCCTTGCGCGCGTACATAGACACTATATGAAATAACTAAAGTCCTTTCTACATTAAATATGATAAGTTTTGCGAGCAATATCAAATAAAATCCCAAAAAACTAAAACTACAATTTATTCAGTGTATAACAACGGTATAGATAACCATCCAACTAAGATGAAATAACCAACAATTCTCTCCTTAATACTTAAATAATATTATACCGATGCCGCGCAGGGCCGCAACTTACACCACACCAAGAAATTTATGAAAATCTAACTAATCTGCTCCTCGAATAAGCGAAGAACCAAAGAAAAGTATAAATTAATTATAAACAGCAAATAATTACATAAAAATTAACAGTAGTTCGAAAATGTATGAAAATTTACAAAACCGTCAAAGTCATCTGCCCGTTCGCGTCGGTCATACTATGCCGGTCGTATGCTAGGTTATTTCGAATCAGTGACATCTCCCTAATTATTTATTAGAATGTTATACAGTGAACTATAATTTCAATCTAGATGAAATGCTAAAAGTAATTATTATATTCATTTTCATAAGGATCAATATCAAATTATAGAAAATACATACAACAAAAACCCGATAAATATAAAGTAAATTAATTAAAATGGTTACTTGTTGTTACTGTGTTACTTTGCTCAAGCTTCAGAGATAAATATGGTATGTGTATCGCGGACTTTTTTAAACATTATTTAAAGGACAATATTTTTGTAAAACATTATTTTTATGTATCTCATAAGGTTGAGTCGGCGCACGCCATGTATGAGTTAAGCAAGCTCATTTTGGGTGACGTTTGCTTATAACAACAAATAAACTTTGCAAACCGTTGCTTAGCAATGGTCGGTTGTTATTAACATGGCGGAATAAATTGCCTGTCAAATTGAAAAATATTTTAATATATCGACAATATTACAAATATGAGAAAAAAAGTAACCTATGTTCATCCGAAGACCCTCAAGTATCTCTGTATGAGTATTTTATTACAATTGAATTAGCGGTTTGGCCCTGATTGCGGCACAGACAGACAGACAGACAGAGTTACTTTCGAATTTATAATATAGGTATGGATTGTATATTATTTTATTTATTTTTTTATTATTTTTAATTGTACTGGCAAACATATAAATAAATTTAGGAATCAGAAGTGAAATATTTAAAAAATATATATATTAGAAGAAATATTACTAACTTTTTTTCATTGAAAATTTAAACAACTATTAATTATAATTACTTAATTATAAGTGGTAAATATCCTAAAAATAAATTTCTGTTTTCGGATTTTTAAAGTAAATTTACAAGTAAGACACTTCATCGTCTAAAATGAACCATCCGGGATGCCACCAACAAAAGGTTCATTGAAACTATTTCTGACACGAAATGTATTTTCTCGTAAAATTTTATAAATTTATTATTATTTTTTTCTTTTTTTTATCTTATAAATTTTATTAGAATCTGTCATGTCTATATTATTTTGGAATTGTTTGTATTTATTTTACTACACATATACACTGTAGATTTTTGTAACATTTTTTGTTTTTGATTTGGTTTTACGATCATCAAATTGAAATATATAAAACTGAATATAAAATAATTTTGTGAAATTTGAAGATTTTATTATTTATTACGTATAAATATACGATACTTAACTACTTATAATAATAATAATAATTTATATTTTCTACGTAAAAATAAATAACTATGTATAACGAGTACATAACTAGTAGTATTGTCTGGGACATAATTTTGATGTAACTACTAATCTCCTTTTTCTCTGTTCTTATTAATTAAAATAACAATAGTTTTATACCATTCAGCGGAAACTAAACAGCAAAAGGATAATATAATGAGGTAGATTTTTCCCTCTCTGACTACCCCACTTGAAATAAAGCGTGAATAAAAAAAACTATATTTGTTTGTCTCATAAGGTAAGATTTACCCAATACACACACCAGGAAGTTCTCATAAAAGACATTTATAGGACTCATAAATTAAGAAGAACCTATGGCTTTTTAATGAGTAGGCTTAATGTTGACTAATCGTACACTTAAGCTTATTCCGATTACTTCGCGCCTCTTAATCCTTCTTACATACGAGGCATTCAGCTTTTCGTCTTGTTAATAATCTAATATTGTAAATCGTTTTATTGTTTATTGAAACAATCTTTATTTGAACTGCATGTTGATTATTTATATTTACATTTTATTTAATAGGTGTCATTTATATATTTCAATATTTTAATTAATTTATTTATCATTTATTTAATTGAACATAATATTAATTAATAGAATTTATATATTTTAAAGTAAGTATTCCTATTTAGTTTTATATATGAAAGCCATCGCCACCGTTGACTAGTCCGGGACACAATTGTCGGATACGAATCTACCACCTCGTCGATGGCACATTTTATAACTATCACTTGATACGAGCCACTCGATGCGCTTTCTTATAAATCCCATAACTAAAACAAGTCTTTAGTATTTCTTAGTAGGTTGCAAATTTGTATTTAACGTGTTCTGTTTTAAATATATGTCGGAAATATGGTAGTGTGGCGGTTCCGGAACGCCAGCGCCATCTCTTGGCGCTCGATGTAGTTACTGTTATGCACCGGTATGAAAGGGACTAGTCGAGGCGTTGTCGACCGACGTCGACTCACTTTGCGTTTGACAGTCGGCCGGTGCGGACGACACTAAATCTGTCCCGCGTTACTTGCTGCGTACCTACCTACTAGAATATATACCATCACGTAAATTGATTTCTGTGTTATAATAAATTGGTGATATTACAAATTGTGTTTACTTGTATCAACATTAACCACTGAAGCCCACAGTATATCGGTTACTCTGGAACGATGAGCGAGAGAGATCTACCTCCTCCGACATATATGTTTGTGGTTGACTTTCTTAAATACTGTATCGTGTTTAAATGTGATTTATCATTTGTGTTATCACTATATATACTTTAAAGTGGTGTTGATTAAATTCAATTCTAACTGTGAATAAACTTTTATTATTCACCATCAACACTACATATGTATATTCAAATCAATGATTCAACGGCTTAAAATTTAGAAATATTTTAAAACAAATCAATTTTAAAATTAAGACATTTTTATGGATTTTTAACTTTTTTCTCGATAAATATTAAGTATTTTTTACTAACTCCAAGTTAGTTCTTCCTTTTTCTCAAGTGATACATTACGAAAGCAGTTAAGTTTTATAAAAACTTAGAGATTAGTTAGGAAATGACCTGTCGGAAACTCGCAAAGGCTTTAACCAAAGACGTAAACAACTTCGTTCTGTAAACATTTTAAACGTAAAAAATAAACTACTGAAAACCTTGAATGTGTTACATTTAGTTTCTATATTGTAATAATTTATTTCTATGTATGTTACTTATATTTTGAAAAGGTTTATTTTACTAAATAAATAAAATAGCTATTATTAGATTTACGCTATCCCATATGTCGCGGCTTGAAATCAAATCAAAATTACACTTTTTTACAGGACAGCTAAACAAAGAAGTTAGCACCCATTTTTAAGAGCGTAAACAACTAAGTTCCATATCGCCAACAAAACAGAACGAAACGCCAACGATTAGATATCCACACTGGCTCCAAACCACCATTCATACTATAACGAATAAGCAACATTACGCCAGAAACGGTCAAACACAAAATAAGAAACGCTACATGATAAATTAAACCACGTGAGGCACCTCTTTGTAACTTCACGTCAATGCTGTTTGCCAAATTGCCTCAGGAATGCTTACTAGATTCGCTCGAATTTGAACCCAATATCCTTTAAGGATGGATCATATTTGTGTACCCTGGTGTTGTGTATTAGGGTGCGTGTGCAAGGCGCGAATGCCGACCATTCGATGTGACTTGTTGAGGTCGTTATAGAGAATTGCCGTTGTAATATATGTATGTATGCACGTTATAACAGAAATGATTTCATTTAAGGCGTTGTTTAGAAATTTTGGGCTTGGTTTTCGGTTTTGATTTTAGATAGTTTTAAATGCGATATTACAAATGTTTGTAGCTTCAGTTTTACACTATTGTAATCAAGTGTCAAGACACTCTGTTTTTCTGATAATAAAATATTGTAAAGTATACTCTCCGTTTTTAATTTTCTCTATTTTATTGTGAGGGAAAATGTTGAAATTATTAATAATGAATTTGTTGGTATTTTTTTTTAGTAATTTATCCCAGATTATTCAGAGAGAGTATAGTCTCAGATAGTCATTTCTCCGTTTTTCGCCCGAATTCTTTCTATTATCTCGCATATAATATATAAGGGTAAGTAAAGGAAGTTTGAAACTGAAGAAAAAATATTTTTTAATATTAGTTTTCTTTAACGTATTATACAATAATTTAGAGTCATCTTGAGTCAATGGTTTAGAGATTACTTTTGAAACCGTGCATTTTTAGCTACGTGACTTTACGTAATATATACTCGTATGCGAACTTTTATTGCTTTGCAACTTAAACTATGCTGCTGTTGAAATTATAGCGTACTAGTTCAAGTTCTATCGGCACGTATGATGCAAGAGACGAAGAAGAGAGACAGTAAGAGACGTGTAGATGAAATTTTAAATTAGATTTTTATTTATTTCAGCTTTTCCGGTGTAGGCGCAAAGAACCTAGTGTTAAGAAACTCATCACCACTTTTTGTTTATGAGGGAGGGGAGAAAAAAGTTTTTTTTAGCTTCGCGCTGTGTCCCGCATGTATTAGGGTCGGCAGTAAGAGCCAATTGTTAAAACATACCACTCCCCATTTGCCGTCAAATTCTGGAGGCATTGCGTGTTGTGTGGCGGAACTCAACGCCGCGCTTTGCCTCGATACCAGAACGAAGAAATGAAAATATTACCTATATATAACTGCATCTGCAACACGACTGGTCTCAATAATATAATAAAAAAAATCATTCAATATTATTTTTCGATGCGGGATTCGAACCAACCATTACGCTTACAGCCAGATTCTGTCCCTCTGTACCACAACGACCTCAATAATATATAGAACATGTCATATAAGCATAAAATTGATTACAGCGTTACTTTTCGATGCCTCACGTCTAATATCTTGATTAGCCTGAAACAATATTATGTTAACTGTGATTAATTTGTAATATAATACATTTATTTATACATACATATAAAGATATATAGAAGAACAATTGGTAAATTGTAATTATGAAATAGAAAGACAGCATGAAGAAATTTCAGAAAATATATAAAAGAATTCAATTCTTTACTTTTCCCGATAGCAGAACACTACGCCGCGATTTGTAAAACAAACAAGAATCCCAAAATTAGACATTAGACAGAGGGAACCTAGTGATAAGACACTCTGCTCCAAACGTTCCGCCGAATGATCCGCTGGTGATATTGAGTGTTGAGTGTAGGAATTCAACGCCGCGCTTTGCTTCCGATACCAGAGCGAAGAAATGAAAATATACATACATTTATATAAGTATTTTATTTCCTCGAATAAGAATCGAACTCACAACCAGTCTCGTTTACAGTCACACACTTGTGTCCCTGCGCCATGACTGGCCTTAAATATATTTATGACATTTTTGAATATAAGGACGAGGACAAGCTAAACGACGTAACGTAACGAGTAGCTTGATACGCACTGATTTATTAACGGCCTCGCGGCATATTACCCGTGTTTAGTATGGACCTACTCTTAATATACAATAGATATCAAACCCACAACCGTTTATATCCCGTTTACAATCATATACTGCGCCAATACCACGTCTAATAAATAACAACTAAATAAGTCCACTACTTTCATTTATGCGTATCCCCATAATATATACGATGAATTATGATATGCTTTATAAAGCGTTTATATTTGCTGAATTGGGACCAAATTTGACTGTATTGTGTGAATTATGCAAAAAGCTTACAACTGATGTCGAATAACCGCTGAAAAATGAAATTAAAAATCTGGTTATTGCTGTATTTGAACCTGCACCTCCTACTATTAACATGTTGAACTGCGCATAATGTGTTAAGTAATTAAAATAAACTATTATAACTTTGTAGGTAAGGTACGATAGTTTATTTTAAAATAAAGCTCAAAAAACCAACACCTATTAAATATTTTAATTATTCTTTGTAATTAATTTAAAGTTCATATGGTATTTTGCTATTACTTAGTATTTTTTTTTATTTTTGCGCTTTTTGTTACGCATTTTTTTACATACAATAGTGTATACAAAGAAAACATAGTGTTAAGACACTATTCTCCACTTTCCGCCTAATTTCATGATATTGCGTGTTGATTTGTAAGGCATCGTGCGGCCTTTGTCTTGTTACCAGAAGGAAGAAATGAGCATTTTCCATTCCCTCGAGTGAAAAATGAACCCACAATTCACAGTCAGATGCTATGCCACTGTGCTACGACGCCCTCATTTATACATTTTATTTATATATAAAAATGAACATTTTATATAGATTAAAACGTGATAAGAATCCACTCTCGTTAAATATTCTTAGCAACGATATTTAAGTAGTAAAGCTTTTAAAAGTGTCAAAGGGGTTCTTTTAAGTAAAAAGATGTTAATTTATCTGGTTGATGGTATTTTAAGTTATAGAGACACTATTGTAGTTATAGAAGTATCTGATAGTATATGCAATGGCTGTAGAGTTCATTTTCTTAAATATTGAGGCCTTCGCGGTTCAGTGAGACAGTTTCTGGCATAACTAAAATATAACCAGATGAGTAAATAATTTAAACATATAATCTGAGGAATGATTATTATTGTTTCCCTACTCTGGTAGACAAAACGCGGGGTAAAGTTCCGCCACTCATGCTTATGAAATATTTCAAATTCGTACATAAAGTAAGGTAAGGATGATATTCTGTCGTAGCATATTCTTTTTTGTCTAAATTATGAAAAGAGATAGATCGAACAAAGTATAAAATTGCTGTACTTGACAGCTGTGTTAAAATTTTATAAAATTACCTTGAGTAAGTAAGATATAAGAGTAAGAGTAAGAGTATATGATATAAGAGTAAGATACACACTCACAACTAGAGAATTTAGCGAGATTTTTGTTAACGACAGCTTTTTACATGGCTTCGTGCTGATATAGGAATGCCTGTGTGTGGCTGGCGTTGCAGATAGGCCTACAAGACTTATCGTGGACGAGGCTTTAAACAATTTTGAGGCAATTGTAATGGAGGCCAGTCGTGGCGCAGGAGCGCAAAGTGTGACTTACAGTCTCTCTCGACTGGTTATGGGTTAGATCCTCAATCGAAGAAATTGGATATATATTTACATTTATATTTTCATTTCTTGACTCGACACCAAGGCAAAGCGCGGCGTTAAGTTCCGCCACTCAATATGCAATGCCTCCAAACTCGGTGGAAAGTGGGGATCGGAGTGTGTAACACTAGGTTCCCTCTGCCTACCCTGCTGAGTGCGGTATACAGCGTGAAGCTGATTAAATTGTTTTGATTTGTAATGTTCAAATTCAAGAAATTAGCTTTGGATGGGCTCTTCTAGTCCTAAACCAAACACCGTAACTTCTAATAGAAATTAATAACTAACAAACATTATTGTTTTTTAAAGTAACATTTCAAAATGCTGTATTTCAACTAAAGCTTTATCAAACTTATCACTAAATCAGATCACAATGACAGATAGCTCGCAAAGTGCACAAAATGGTAACAACTTTATGCAAATTCAGTCGGGTCGGGATTCGAACCCGCAACCGCAATCTAACTTCGCGCTAAATAATTGCTCTCATACATGATGAAATTTATGTTCAGTTTAGAAATTTACTCCGCTATAGTTTTCCTAGTTTTGGAGGTAAATTTGAAACTTGTTTGAAGCGTATTTTGATTTATGTATATACTTCAAAAAATCTTTTACCGATTTTAATTGTTTATACTGATAGCTGTAAGCGTGATGGTTGTAGGTCCGATTTGTACTCGGGCGAATTATTTTCAGTTGTTCGTCCTGGTAACAAGACTAAGTGCGGAGTTAGGTTCCGACACTTAACACGTAATGTCTTGAAAATTGAGTAGAAGTAGGGAACAAAGTGTCTTAACTAGGCTCTGCCTACCCTTCACTAGGCCCTGCCAACCCCGCTATATGCAGGAAATGATATGAAGCTACAAAAAATTATAAAAATAGATTATAGGCCGCTCTTGGCGCAGTGGCACAAAGTATGACTATATACGCGACTGGTTGTGAGTTCGATCCCCATTCAAGAATACATTTAAATTTAGATCTTCAATTCTTCGCTCTGTTGGCAAAGCGTTGCGTTGAGTTTCGCCACTCAACACGCAATGCCTAAAGAATTCGAATGAATGGGAACGGAGTGTCTTAACATTAGTTTCCCTCTGCCTACCCTTCTGTGTGCGTGAAGCTGTTTTTTTAAATAAATTATCAATTTACATTTTAAGATTGTTTGCTATTTACTAAGTGTTAAAGATATGAAAAAAATATTCTAATATTTCTAGTTACACATAAAACAAATATTTTAAGCAACACGTTCTAAAATAACAAGAGCAAAAATCCTAATTCTCATTTTGTACTGAATTGACAAAATTGCAGCAACAATATAACACACAGAGGACAGGCCAGAAAGGTGTAGTACAATCGTCGACATTAGTTCTCTAAGTGTCACTTGCAGTTACTTCTCGTTCCTAACGTCAGAGCGTTCGTTGCAATTCGTTTAAAATTTCAACATTTTCTTTGCAACTGTTGAAACTTCTTAGTATCAATTGTAGAAGAATTGTATCAAACCTATAGACAGCTGTTGTGCGTTATATAGATATAACAGTATGAGTTTTCTATTGTCCATAAATGGATTTCTTTTTTTATTTTTGTATTCATACTTCACCTTCAGTCACCTTTGACAGAAAAAAAAGAAAAAATGGAGTGTTTGTCTTTATCTACTACTTAATACGTCATGGCATTTCGAAATTAGGCGGAAACTAAAGTTTATAAACATCAGGTACATACATTTGTCTAACTTCAGAGGATATATTTTTGTTTTTAGCTGCTCTATGGCACAGAAAGCAGGGTAGGCAGAGGGAACATAGTGTTAAGACACTCTATTTCCGCCGATTCTAAAGACATTGCAGGTTGTGTTGGGAAACTCAACGCCGCGCTTCGCCTCGGTACCAGCGCGAGGAAATGAATATATCAGCTTCACGCTGTATCCCGCACACTGCAGGATAAGCAGAGGGAACCTAGTGTTAAGACACTCCGTTCCCCACTTTCTGACGAATTCTGGAGACATTGCGTGTTGAGTGGCAGAACTCAACGCCGCGCTTGTCTCCGACACCAGAGCGAAGAAATGGAAATATAAATTTAAGTAAATATTTCATATCCTCGAGTGGTATCGTACCCACAGCATGCCGCGTGTATCTATGTGTATCAAATATATTTCTCTAAAACAAAAATGTTAAGCTAAGCTTATTGCTAAGCAATATTCTATTATCTCTAAGCTTCAATATTCTATTCTGAGAAAACGCATTTGTATGTTTTTCGTAAAGTAGGTTTAATTAGTACAACGCCTTTGCGTGGCGTTTGGCGCTTCGTTCTCTCTGACTACCCCCTAGTGATAAAGCGTGAAGCTATGTATGTATATATGTATATATGCTTACTTAAAATTGGATCAATATAAAATTTTACTATCGTTCTAATCTGTAATATTTATAAGGGTTCTGCATAACGAATAGGCTGAGTACTAGTGAATACAGCTTTACATTCTCTTTTTGTATTTATAAAATACTATAGCTAGTAAATTTATGTTTATTCGACGACTAGTTGCAGAAGTCTATTTTAATAAAGACTAATTTGAATTTATGGTAGGCGCAGTAGCACAACATCTGACTGTAAACGGGAAAGAAGTGGACTCGATTTCCACGTGTGGCACCGAATTATTTTTATTTCTCACTCTGGTAATAATAGTTGAAGCGCGACGCGTCTCAACACGGAATGTCTTGAAAATTGAGCGAAAAATTGAGAACAGAGTGTCTTCGCTAGGGTTTCCTCTGTTTATCCTAATTTATGCGAGATACAGTGTGACTGCTGGATGCTGCACTAAAAAAAAATATATAGAAATTATAATTGAACTCTGAGCCAACATGAACTAACGACGTGTGGATAAATCAAAATTTTTACTGTTCATTATCTCTACCTCACATGACACAGGATCTTGAATAAAATAACAACAAATAGATACAAATGTGGATATCAAAAAATCAAACCAATCTTGTATGACCATAAATTCGGAAAAATCTCAAACCAAGAAAATATATACCTGTCGTCTTGTAAGCGTCCTGGCACCACTGACACCTCGCCCGATTCTACTGAAAAATTCACGTTCTATATACATATATCCGTGAATAGAAATCGAAAGGTGTTCGAGTTTATTTAAAATAAATTTCATAGCTTGGCGAAAACCGAAAAATACTTGGACAACTAAAGCTTTTGAATAATAATTTATAGTTGAAAACTCCGCTCTGTTTAAAAATCTATTGGCTTTAAAGTCGTTTTATAGTCGGAGGGAACGCGAACGCGGCTTAGTTTGGAAACTTATTATAAAAATATGTATTTTCTGTTTTCTACTTCGGGTTAACGATTCAAAGTTTTGCCGAACACACGAGGAATTAATTACTTTAAATTCATCACTCTGTTAGACGAAGATGGCGAGATAAGTTCCAAACCAATCAACATACGATATCTCAAAAATTATACTTATAGTCGTAAAGTGTTTAAGACAGTACTATAGTGAGACCTGATGTTGTTTTTTTGCTATATTAAAATACTAGTATATATAGATAGACTAGCACTATAATATTCAACAGCATAGTTAAACAATGTTGAAAATACGATCGAATTCCGTTATCAAATTCCTAGTAAAATTTACATGTCACGACTAACTTTTAACTGCATTTCCGCGGCCTACGAGCACGAGCATGTTCGGAGCACAGTAAATGCCAAACGCTTTAAAATACCACAATTTTCTTTCTTTTATATATTTATCCACAAACTTTTGTCAATCTTTGGAATAAAAAGTCACTTTTGAAAGTGCACTTTTGGTCCTGGCGCAGGGAAACGTGACTGTTTGTGGGTTCGATGTGTGACTGTAAACGTGACTGTTTGTGGGTTCGATGGCCACTCGAGGAGATGAAATATTTAATATTCTCATTCCTTCTCTCTGGTATCGAGGTAAAGCTCAGCGTTGAGTTCCGCCATCAAATACGCAATGCCTCCTGAATTTGGCGGAAAATGGGGAGTATCTGAGCACTAGGTTCCCTCTGCCTACCCTGCTGTGTGCGGGATACAACGTGAAGTTAAAAAAAAAACTAAATCTTATAAACAATTTTTAAGTTACGCATTTTCTTTTTTTTTCTGATTACCATACGTATAGAGTCTACAATTAAGTCATTCTGTTCCCACACACCGCTCAATTTTCAAGGCATTGAGTTAAATGGCGGAAATCATTGGTTTTGTTATTAAAGCTAGGAATTAAAAATTATTCACTCCTCCCACTGAATGGGGAAGCAGAGTGTCTTAACACTAGGCCTGATCTTATATACGGAATACGTTAAGATAATTTCTTTTACTAATATTAATTAAAACTAATATTACATACTGACAATATCATTTTCATTACGACGATCCGCCTTGAACTCATTGTAGCATAGTGGGATTATGTCTTATTGTATGCACGATGGTTATAGGTTCGATCCATTGGAGGGAGAAAGGTTTTATTAAAATCATTTCTATTTCTCCGCTCTTGCTATCTGCAAGACCGTTGACTCCGACACTCAACAAGCATGTCTCGAAAATTGTGCGGAATGTAGGGAACGGAGTGACTTCACATGATTTTTTTCTGCCTACTACAAATGTGGGAATGCGTGAAGCAACATTTATTAGTAATAAAAAAATATAATATAATTTAAAAATTTACTTCTAAAATAAAGTTTTCATCATAGAACCCTTACTTATTTCAAAACAATCCAAGAGGTTACCAGGTAGAATCAATTAAATTTATATTTAGCCCAAGCAAAGTTCAGTTCGCAAGTGTCGCAAAGTACTCACAAGTTGTAACAACCCTCCCAATTGAAAGCAAACGACAAACTACTACGACCACTTCCAACTGGGCTTAATACGAGTGTTTCTCAAACTTTGGAATATTTAACTTTATAGATAAATATTCAGATAGATAAGATTTGCAGGTATATGTACTTTTTATATATTTCTTATTATTATAATTTAATATTTTTGGAAAATGTGTCTTTTTTTCTGATTGGTTCTTTGCCATAATTGGCATTTCGAACGAGCTAGTTGGACACTAATCACTTCGCCAATGTCTCGTTGTATGAAGATCACATGCAGCAATTTGTAGGGTAATGAAGATATACACAGTAAAAATATGTTTTATTTTTGCTCTTTTCTGAAGAACGTTTGCTATAAAAGCAATGATGTAATTATGTTATGTTGTTTGTGGGTAACGTCTTCCGTAAGAGTCAAATTACTCAAGATTTCAATTTAGTATTCTAAAATCTGTACAAAAAATTATGTCTGTCAAGATAGACAAGGAGGTCCTTATTTTCCTTTACTTCCTTACAGTACTCCATATTTCTACGAGACAACCAAAGTTCCGACCACAAATTTTATTAAATTGACATTAACGAACTATTCAACACAAAATTTGATATATATACTTATATAATTCGACTGAAACTATTAAAAGGCTATCATAAAACAACAATAGCGACAGCCAAAATGTTTACACCAAAAATGAGCGAACGGCAAACAACCCTTGAGCTTATTAACTGTCCCGTTAATTGCTACTGGAGTAATTACAATTGAAACTCCCGGTTAATGTGACAAGGTTGTTTCATAAAAGCGGGGAATGGGAAGTTAGAACTTTGTGGAATTTAGGATATCGTAAAAGGTCCAGTCTCATTGGCGGTGATTCCAGCTGAGCTCATATACAGGGTCGAGTAATGAGATTGTTTGAAACATTATTGCTACGAAATTGTAAGATAAAATAATTTAGACGTTGTCCTTTTGTGCGTATTTTTTTATATATGATCATTTACTCGCATTGACTATAAGAAGCATTACGTGAATAATTAAAATTATAGAAAAAATATTTAATATTAAATTAATCAGTAAATGAACAGTAAGTATAAACCAATAATAATAGAATACAGATACAATTTTTTTTACAAATTTCCTGAATTTGTAAAAATCTTCCTACAGAGATGCTAACAACATAAATAAGTTGTAACAAGCGTATAAAAATTTCGACATAGCCTGATGAGAATGTATGGCTTAGTGGTCAAAGCGCCTACCAGGAGGCGTGGGTTCGAGTCCCGCTACGTTAAAATTTTTATACGTTTTCTAAATAAGTATTGTATTGTTCATTTCATAGAAAATGAGTGAATACGCCAGCCTACTTAAGTTTGTCAAATTTAATAAGTTATAATTTCCTATAACATCATAACCTTACAATGCTAATAATTGTACGGAACCCTCGGTGGGCGAGTCAGATTCGCACTTGGTTTTTCAGATATGATTTATAATTTTAAAGCACAAATTATATAAAAGCATTATAATTATATACTCGTAATAAGAGATCAGATTGATATAAATTATAGCTATAAAATCTAATCTATTCTGAACAAAAATGGAACAAAACTCACTAAATTTTATATAAAATCGCGTCATCTCATAACTTGCATTGTGTATACTGCCGAAGTAATTCAGAAAAGCTTTCAAACTTCCACTCAAACAATGGGTGCGTAACTGAAGCTTCCAATAAAAATATCAATATCGAGGGAATGTGCTTATTTTACAAAAGAGAATGTTCATTTTGTTACATAATTCAGTATTATTTTCTTTTGAAATTGAAACTCTGTTAAACTACAGTACTTTATCTGTATTTTTACCTTCACGTTGTATCACGCTTATAGTAGCTTATAATAGCCAGAAAGACACTAGGTTCCCTCTGGCTGCTCTGCTATGAAGACAATCCTGCTTCTTTAGATAGTTTAAAAAAAAATTTAACTGTCATCGATTCTATAGCTCAGCATAACATGACAATATAAACTCTAACACCAAAGCCTTGTAACTGTAATCTTAAACTATCTCAATTTAAAATTAAATCTTAAATTTGGAGAGATTCAATATAAGGAACAGTCTTTCTAAATCTCAGTCACGCCACTAGGTAATAACATCCCATAAAACTATTTATTTAATAAACAACCGAAATTCCACAGTAAACAGCATTTACTTGCTGCGAACTTCGGCGGCCCTTTAATTAAACTAAACGGAGGAAAATATACGCCGGTTAGTTCACGAGTCGCGTGCACAGAGTTTGCTTAGTTTCTAATATTATTAAGTTCATCCCCATCCCCCTTTCCGTTCGAACTATCTATGAACTTCTTGAATAAATACTATTGAACGTGTGAAGACAATAATTTGGATTTTTTCTATAGCCACTTGTTAGTTCAGTATTGATTTCCGATTATTTTCCTGTCTTTGCCGCCGAGGCCGGTCGTGGCGCAGCGGCACGAGGTGTGACTGCAAAACCGACTGGTTATGGGTTCGATCCCCACTCGAGGAGATGAAATATTTACTTAAATTTATATTTCCATTTCTTCGCTCTGGTGTCGAGGTTAAGCGCGGCGTTGAGTTCTGCCACTCAACACGCAATGCCTCCAAAATTCGGCAGAAAGTGGGGAACGGAGTGTCTTAACACTAGGTTTCCTCTGCCAACCCTGCTGTGTGCGGGATACAGCGTGAAGCTAATTTTTTTTTTTTTTTAATTCCAGTCTTTGCGGTACGTTTTACGTACTTTTAAAAAATATATAAAAAGTTCAACGTAACGGGGCTCAAATCGGCGCTTCTGTAGAATTAGAATTTTATCAGGTCATCTTATCAGCAGGGCTAGTTATTTTTATTTCCTCGCTCTGGTAACAAGACTAATCAGGGCGTTGAGTACTCTCACTCAACACGCAATATTTCGTAAATTGGCCACTGCGTAAAGAACGGAGTGTCTTAACACTAAGTCCCCTCTGCCTACACTTATTTGAGTGTGAAGCTATTTAAAGCACAGAGACATGCTTTTACCTTTTTTTTTTCAAATGCACCAAAAGCTATGAAAGCTTTCAATATCCAGATCTCACAGCAAAATAAACTTATATAATCTAAAAATGAATTTACGTGCAAATAGTAACTTAAAGAGAATGTGTGATATGATCTACCTCGTAACGCACACCTGCTCTTTTCCTTGATGTCTCTAGCAAATAAATAAAACTATAAATAATTAGAAACAAATATATTCAAAAATACGCATAACATAATTATTTATTTAGATACTGTTATTTGTATTCTATAGAAAGATTCTTTGTCGTATTATTTCCTTATAGCCAGAAAGACGTCTATAAATACGAATTTAAGTGGCATTATATTTTAGGCAAAACATTAGAAGAAATATATATATTTTTTCTTTTTATAATTCTCTCCCTGTTCTAAGCTCAGATGTATAAGTTTGGTGTGAGAGTAATGAATACATGTGTTATTATTTCAAAGGGATAAATTTTTTTATCTATTTTTTTTGATAATATTCTTATTTAGCTACCCATATTTCTGTTTCTCATACTTAGCAATACTTTGTAGTTTCACGTTCTATCCCGCTTATAGCAGAGTAGCCAGAAAAAAAATTGTAAAGATAGTCAGTTTCCCAATTTCCGCTAGAATTTGTGATATTGCGTGTAGAGTGATGGAAGTCAACGCTGTTTTTTGACTTTAGCAAGTGATTGGGCTTCGTACAGAATATATCACAACATAGCATAATAAAATAAAATACTTCATCATTACGCAACATAAGCAATTACGAAAATATAAAATCTCATTAAATATAATGTATAGCGATCCCTCGTTGGAGATTTACTGTTGATTTTTCCCGTAACGCGCACCTGTGCCGTACCTTTGCCTGTATATCGTACATTTTTGCCCTTGTTAGACTCAAATTCACATATTATGTTAAATTATTATCCTTTTTTTATCCTTATAATAATGTTTTTCTTGTTAGACGATGTTTTGGTTTTGTTTGTTTATATTGACAGAAATTTGTAAAATATATCTTTGAAAACAAAAAAAAACTAAAAGAAAAAAGTTAAGGCGGTCGTGGCGCCGTGGGGCAGCGACTGACCGAATTGCGATGATTATAGATTTAAGATTGTTTTCATTATCCGCTCTGCTCTACAAAGCCTGAAGTTGCAATGTCTAGCGATTGGAAAGAGAGTGAGGAACGATGTGCTTTAGCAATAGCAGCGAAAAATACATGAACACACAACACAAGTTAAAATTACTGATTGCTTGCTTACAATAATAATTAAATTTTATGCAACTTAAATTACAATTATATTTGTTGATTTCGTACATATCCGCTCATTGCCTGTTGAGTGGCAGAATTCCGCTGACTTTTTCACATTTCAGAATGGGAAACAAACACATAACCCTCGCGTTTACAATTATATGCTATGTCGCTATGCCACGGCGAACAGCAAATTTTGTTGCAAAAATAATTTCACAAGCATTTTCTCTGGATATCCCATTTCTCCATTAATATATAAATCCCAAATCTCTAAACAAGCCATTAACTCGGAACTACCAGCGGCATCCATTCCATTGGAACCGGTTCGAGGTGGTTCAAGCCGGCTCGTTCCGGAAAAAAATGCACGTACGCTCCACTGAGACGCGAGTATTGAAGTGGACTCACTTATAAGAGATACGTACAGAATTGCAACTTCTATACTCAACAATAAAACTGAACATTTGAAAGAAGTTTAAAATGAAACTATGTGACTTTAATTTTAAACAATGTTCAAAGAATGTATTAAAGTGTGCAAAATTTATAAAGTTTGCACATTTTATTCATAATAAATCTGTTAACGATTTGCAAAAAAAGCCGTTACCCTTCCTCTATAAATGGACTGTACAACACCAAAATACCTTTTCTTTTTCAATTTCAATTAGTAGTTTTTAGGAAAAGCGCGTTCAACCAAACAAATTCTTCGAATTCGATTGTTGATATTTGATGGTAGATATTATTATACATACAAGCCACCTTACAAATCTTTACTCAAATCTACTACTAAATCAACGCATTTTAATTTATTAGTCATCTCTGCGCTCCGGTAGACGCAGCGTACGCTGTAGTTTGCAATGGATCTGCTTCCACAATATCCTTCGATTCTTCATTATCAACTGGGCCTATTGTCGTCCACAGGGCTTCTTCTGCAGGTCAAAATTTCCAAAACGAAAACGTTGGATTGCTTCCAACGTTTTCGTTTTAAAAAGCACTGTATTTTATTTTGCGACACGACGGCCATACTTCAGCAGCACTGGTGCCATGGTAGAACTCGTACTCGTAATTAACGCGATATTTCACGTTTTACAAAACTGAGTGACGCAAACAGAAAAAAAGAGAACAAAAATTTGTAAATAGCTGTATAAATTTTAATTGGGAATTCCTAATCATAGGGGGCCGTTCAAGTATTACGTAAGCACTGTAGGGGGGCGGGGGGGTCTTGAGTTTGCTTATTTTTGACGTTTTCAATGAAATATTTGTAAGAGGATTGCTTATTTTTGATGACATATTGGGGTCAATCATTGCAAAAAAACTGCTTACGTAATACTTGAACGGCCCCTAGTGGAGAAATTGTGATTAAAGTGGCCAGTACGACAAAACACCAATATCTTATGTCAGGACTCAGTAGAACAACGTCATGACTGCGACTTTGTTCTCGTACCTTTTAAGGAAAAAAGGAACCCTTATAAGATCAATTTGTTGTCTGTCCGTCCGTCCATCTGTCTGAATTTCATGTTAGTTTTCTTTTTTTTTTGTGTAAATATGACTTCATGTTATATTTACACATACTCGTATATATGTACATGTATATTATATTATATATTCTGAAAACAAATTAATTTGCTACCGCCACTCCTCACCGACATTTCAACATAATGATACCACGAAACTTAGTTTATTTTACGCGCTTTGATCATTCCCTTTCAAGCCAGTTTTAATGGGACTCGGCATAAACTAGATTTCAAATAGAATTTACAAATTACAAAATATTCGTATAATCCTTATTAAATGCTTGTGGTTGTGAGTTTATAGTAAGCAACGATTCAATATGAAATTTCTATGTACATTTATTGTATAATGTACATACAAATTTCATCATTTATGTTTGTTTTGTTATATAAATATGAAAACGCTAGTAAAATAAATAGGAGGCTGTCGTGGCTCAAGAGCGTTGAGTGCGATTGTAAACGCGACAGATTGTGGGCTCGATCCCATTCGAGGAAATGAAATATTGAATATTATTATTTCTTTGCTCTGGTGTCGAGACAAAGTGCGGCGTTAAGTTACACAAAATGGGTAATGGAGTATCTTGGAAGTGTGCGATTTTTTTGTTAGTAAAATAAGACAGTAACAGTGTAGTTCAGTGTCCCGCAGATTTAGGAGAAACGAAGTTTCTGAGCCCTAATTTTTTTGCCAATCTTGCAATATGCGCGAAGCCAAAATATAATAATAAAATATTTCCTTCTATCCATCAACAATATAACTCAAAAACAACAATCATAATCAAAGATATTCCATAATATTCTTGTAAAAAGATGAAACAATCCAAACGCACACAAATGGACATAAGTTACTATTATATTTCTACACTTGGTTGTATAGAATAGCAAAAATTGTTATTTCGCACAAAAATGTTGGTTGGAGACAGGCCAATTTATTTTGTAACGAAGTGGAGCTTACTGGACTCAAGCGAGGAGTTGGTGTCGTATTATCGTCATACACTGCTAATATAAATCTGGATTATGTTACCGTGAATCCAAAAAGATTTCCAGATATTCAGTAAAAAGGATTAAAAATAAAAAAATTACAAAAGGCTTAGGTACTAATTAAGATAATTATTGTTTGGACATAAATTGGATAAATTGCAAGTATTTATATCTCAAGTATTAAAAACATTTGTGCTTAATAACATTTCACAAAATCATTAATTCTCATTTAAAGTAAGCCGATATCAATTATATTTAAGTGCAGGATAGTCCGTTTATCAGTTATAGGTTTGATTTTGACTTGACAGAATGAATTATTTTCAAGCTTTTTGTATGCTTAACCCTGCCTACCCTGCAATATGCGGGATACAGCGTGTAGGTAATCTACTGTTTTGAATTGGGCTGGCATTACAGACCGAAAATAGTGACATTTCTATATTAATTCATGGCTCAAAACTGATTAATTAAATACAACATTAAATTTGTTATAGCTCATCCAACAATACGACTCAAGCCTATCTCATAAATGTACATGCTAGTACAAAAACGAGATACTACTGCGAACAACAAATGTCATATAACTTTGTTATTACGAAAATATTATCTATTGTATTATTAGTTGCATATTAAATTAGAAATCTATTTTTGCCATCGCTGCAGAGTGTCTGACTGCAAGCAACGATTGTGGATTCGATTCCCACTCAGTGGACTGAATGATTTTCATTGTTTCGCTCTGATGACAAAAAAACACGGCGTAGAGTTTCGCTACACAACGCGTATTGTCTTGAAAATTAAGTGGAAAACAAAAAATAGATAGAGCGCTATCTATCTATATCTATCTCTATCAACTCTGCCGTTTGGAAAATAGCCTGAAGCAGCTGTTAATATCCTTAATAAAAAACATTAAAGGATCTTTAGGATATTATCAATTTGACAAATTGGGGTGAACTTGATGTAATTCGTTAATATTTATTTTACGCTGCATTCCGCATACAACATGGTAGGTATAAGTATACCTAGTGATAAGAGAAATATTAAAATTTAAAAGAGTTGTGAGAAGACGTTTGTGTGTTAAAGGTTATTAGCAAATTAACGATTTTACAAATGATAACACGCCTTGGGCGCCTGGGACGCCAATGCTCGTTCAAGTCTGTTTCAAATGTATCGTTGTTACAAATAATAAAATGTATATTTGTATATAATTGATTTAAACAAAAAATCCCTCTAAGTTCCCGCTGTTCTGATGGTAAATTATTTGACGTTCAAGTTTTGAAGCATGTAACGACTTATTTTGAATAAAATAATTTAATTTTGATTGTGAGACACTAGCGTTCCCCGTCCAATTTGTAAGTCATTGTGTGTTGAGTGGCGATACTCAATGCCGTGCTTTGTCTTCTGATAAGGGCGAGACAGTGAAAAAAATTATTTACCCTGAGTGGGAATTGACCCTAGAACCGTCGCGTTTACACTCACATGCTGTCCTTTAAAGAACGACGGCCTTCTAAGTATAAATAACTTTTAATATATCTACAAACTTAATTAATTAATACGTAACTTTTTATATATCAAACATAAAAACAAATAAACTTTTCAATTTTCCAATTTATGTGAATAAATATTATTCTGAAAAACGGACTCATATCGAATTCTTTATTTTAAATTACAATTGAATTTTCTCTTAATAAATATTGCTCAGTGCTTCATTAATGCCATTGCATTCAAATTTATATATATTATTATGTATAATTACATTGTCTTTTATATTAAATGACTGTGGATTCAAATCTTCAAGTTAAGCAAAACTATTTAAATATAATTTATTAAATAATAGACTATATCTAAACTTTTAAAAATCGGAAATAAAGGAATTCTACTTAACATTTCACGCATTCTATTATGTTGCAGAGCGAAGAGTTCATAGCACTTGCCCCCGAAGTTTGTGTTAAAGGACATTCTTGAAATGCCAATGAATACCTGCCTCCACTGTCTTCTCTCTGCTTCTCTGGACTACCAACAACAAAATAGAATTCTAAATGTTTATTTCTTATTTATTCATATATATTTTATATACAGAAGTGTTAATGCATAAATAGATTTAATATTATTTTTATAAATTTTTATTAATCTGGCATTAAAAGAATACCGAGATCCGAAGAAAATTGAAAGCTATAATGCATCATAATATGAGTTCTACGATCTGCATATATCGCCTATAGCAGTAGATATATTTACTGACAGACAAGACACAGACTAGACTAAAAAAGTTACAATTTTGCATGTAATTGGATTGCAAGGAGCACTAAGACTTCAGTAACGGGAAAGTCCATATATACAAAATTGCCTCTTGAAAAATTCAACATTAGAAAAATTACAAACACCCAAAAATCACTGTTACATGAAATACTTTAATTAAATACAACAAAGTAAAACAATCAATAGCTGAGAAATTTCGTAAATTTATCGAGTTTTATTAAAAAAAACGAAACGTCTATAAATTTTGGAGCCGTCGCTGAAGTGTGCTGCGAATTGCTGTTTATATTAGTTCAAAGCGTTCCTTATTAGCACGCTAAGTTGAGCTTTGCAAGGTTAAGTTTTTGTAAAAGAATTCATAGAGTAGGTACTTTATAGGGGCAAGGGAGTTGTACGCGATGTGGTTACGGGTTCGATGCTGGCTGGTGGACTTATTAATTCAACTACTTAGAATTCTACGATTTGATAAAACAAATCTTTAAAATATATTGTTCTTAAACGTGGGGGAATAGGAAAACGGGGCTTTTTAGCACTAGTTTCTTTGTTTGAGTGATGGCACTCAACAGCGTGGTTCAAAGAAGCCGTGTGAAGTAGAAGATAGTGTTGCTATCTAAGAATTAAGAAAAACACATTTATTAAAAATTGAAGCCTAAATCAAAAAAATATATATATGAAAGCTACCAATTTCATGATGAAATATTTTGTTCCCAGTTTATATTATGTAAGTAAAAAAGAGATAACATATTCAATTAAAATATAATCGATTTAGTACTAATATCATTATTAGAATTCAACCCCCTACTCTACCAATTAATCCAACCTCTATGCAAGGAGGATGTAATAGAAATAATTTCCCGCCGGTACAAAAAGGACGAAAACATCGCTAATCCGCCGCTGCACTGACCCGCGTAGGGCGGTCGAGTTTTAATCATAGCGGCAAATAAACTCGATACTCGATACTACGTATATTAATAAAACAAATTCAGAAAATTACTTTGAAATTAAAACCATTCTTGGAGGTAATTTTTTCAATAAATATAAATATAAAAATTATATATATATTAAAACTATATATTTGAGGTTCGATCCCCATTTGGGGATGTGACATACTTTTTAAAATTTATATTTTCATTTCTTAAATCTGGTGTTGAGGCAAAGCGCAGTTTGAGTTCCGCCACTTAACACATAATGCCTCCGGCATTTTGTGGAAAGTGGGGGACGAAGTGTCTTAACACTATGTTCCCTCTGCCTACCTTACTGTATGCGGGATACAGTGTGAAGCTAATGTCGATATCATGTGGGTCGGTAGATAAGAAAATTACAGTGCTAAATACCGCGTTCAACAAATAAACAAAGATATTAGAAAATATATTCCTCAACCTAACCCATAAAACGTGTATTTTAGACTACAAAAAAAATATATTGATTCAATCTCAAAATGCTTTTAGCTATAAAAATATTTTAATTCAATATGGAAAAGTTGTAAGATTTTTTAGCGCTGGTTTTATGTTTCAAAACAATTCCCAATTTTGAACGTATAAACTTATAAAGTCATCATTGTATAAGCTTTAATTGGAACAATAGTTTGATGTAGTACAATTTTCCAATTCAATTTATCTGATCATAATTGCCAGGCAATATTTAGAGAGCTTCGATTTATTGTAAGAAAAAATCAGAATACAAAAAATATAATATTAAAATATCGTTCAGAAATTTAAACATTAATCATACTTTATTTTAAAAGGTCCCAGTTGCTTGCATTGTATATTATTTTTATTTACTTTTTAGGGTTCAGTGTCTACATAGTATGGAATAAGTGATCCCGTTTCCCGATAAGTTTTGTCCGTTTGTCTGTCTGTCAACTTTTATAATTCACATTACTGTTGACCTACAATCATGCTTTTTTAATTCTTTATTATTGTAGCCGAAATCTATATTTATTAAACGAATAATATTTTAAAATATTATCTAACATCATCTAGTAAGTCAGTTCAGTTACAGAAAAAAATACTATTTATATATGATTTTATGTATTTTAGACAATAGTAGTAAAATATTTTGATTTTGAGGCCAGTCGCGGCATAGAGGCACAAATCGTGACTGTAAATCGACTGGTTGTGGGTTCGATCCCCACTCGAGGAGATGAAATATTTACTTAAATTTATATTTCCATTTCTTCACTCTGGTGTCGAGGCAAAGCCCGGCGTTGACTTCTGCCACTCAACACGCAATGCCTCCAGAATTCTGCAGAAAGTGGGGAACGGAGTGTCTTAACACTAGGTTCCCTCTGCCTACCCTGCTGTGTGCGGGATACAGCGTGAAGGGGATTTTAGTAAAATATTTCTAACTGTGCCAAGACAGCATTAGTGCATACATAATAAATGATCCAGTAATATCAAGCTAATGTTTAGAAGTAAAAATATAAATACAACCATTGGACTCAATTCCCAAAGCAGAATGATATGGTATTTTAATTTCTAGAGTACTCATTACTTTGAGAGACAGTTTAATAGGGAGAACTAATACTACTCAGTAAGAATATATGAAATGTTTTTAATACTTCATAGAAAACGTAAAAAAAATTGAGCGAATCGTCTCACGTTGATAACATATGGATTAGCGCGGGTACAAATCCTGCTTTATTAAATTTTTTATACGTTTTCTAAGTTACCCGACTGAAATGTTCTCAAATCGCATGAAATTTCGTAAATTCAAATGGTAATAACAGATTGAGAAACTTTGAATATTGGCTGTAAAAGTTCTAAAGAAATGAAAACTGTTAAATTTTAAAGGTATCAACGTAACACAGTAACTCCATTATATACGCTTGGGAAATAGAGTGTCTTAGCACTAGGTTCCCTTTACCCACCCTGCTTGTGTGAAGAAGAAAAAAAAACAATTGAGATATGAACCTCAAGTTGTAGTGTTGAACCAATCAGACGTGCTTCATTTTGATTTTACAATAGTTATTTAGAGTATTTCAAGTAAATAAATGTTTCAAATACATATAAAATATAAAAGAAAATAATTTACATTAAGAATAGATTTATATCCGAATCAATTATAGCTCCTTTATCAAGGATCCCAATAGAGTGTTAATTACAACGCTATCCAATTTACTAAAACGCTTGTCACACTGTAAAATACTTTAGTTTTTCTGCAAATTGTACACTTTTTTAATAGAATTGAAGGTTCTAGCCTTTACCCTTGATGAAGTCATCTTAAATCTTAAATTACTTTTTTCTTAATTTGATTGATATTGAAATTAGTTAATTGGACAAATTTGTCTAATAGTACGCGAATGATTTTAGTGAGATTTTGATTTATTGAGAGCGTCGTGGCGCCGTGGGACGTATGACTGTAAACGCAACGGTTGTGGGTTCGATCCTTACTCGGAGGAATAAGTTTATATGTGATTTATTTTCATTTCTCCGCTCTGGTAGATGAAGAGCGATGTTGAGTTCTACTACTCAATTTGTAATGTCTCAAAACTGGGTATTGCTAGTAGAACGGAGTTTTTTAACACTAGATTATTTCGTTAGTTAGGGACAGCCTACCCTGCTAAATGCAGGTGAAGCTAAAAAAAGAAAAAAGAAATAAGCCCATTATTCGTGCAATTGACCAAGAAACGAAATTAAATGTAAAAGAAAAAATATAAAAGAATAACACCAAGAAAATGTTTTCATTAATTTCTATTACATATTTACATAATACTACAGACAACGAGTTAAAGCAAAATTAGTAATAATATGAGGTTATTTGCATTTGCAGAGGAATTTGGCTCGCGCTTAGCGACGCTGTTGTTTGCCGGATAGCCTGAATTTCACATGAAGACTTTTTCTGAAATGATGTTGGGATATTTTAAGTTTTTTTGCTAAATTTTAACCGTGTTAAATTTTAACCTTTTGAGAACCTCTAGATTTACTTGTTAACCCGCATAGTAACGCAAAAAAAATATGCTTAGACACTCCGTTCTCTGTTTATCGAGTTGCATAACTCAATTTGGTTAACCGAAGGAGTGCATATTGAACAAATAATCATCACGCTTATATCCTTCTACTTCATAATGGACTCAAATTCTTTGAATCTAAATTTTACTTATTTTATTTATATTTTTAATTAAAGTGATTGTGAATTCAAAGATCGTGCATTCGATGCTTTACTGACAATATATTTTGATTTTCCTATATGTTTAACATAATATAAAAAATATATTTTTTCACTTTGACATGTATGAATATGATATTGTTGTAAAATCAAATAAAATCAGCTTCACGCTGTATCCCGCACACAGCAGGGTAGGCAGAGGGAACCTATTGTTAAGACATTCCGTTCCCCACTTTCTGCCGAATTCTGGAGGCATTGCGTGTTGAGTGGCAGAACTCAACGCCGCGCTTAACCTCGACACCAGAGCGAAATGGAAATATAAATTTAAGTAAATATTTCATCTCCTCGAATGGGGATCGAACCCACAACCAGTCTGTTTTACAGTCACACCTCGTGCCGCTGCGCCACGACTGGCCTCATATTCATCATCAATATTGTTGTAAGATGTATGATATTGGTGTAAGTCTAAGTTTCTATGTTTGTTCATGAACTCAAAAACTGGAGTCACGTTTTTGATTCAAATGAAGTACATAAATATAATAGTCTACATCAAAATCGGTTCTGTAGCTATTGAGATGTCTTGTGTGCCTTGTATACATAACCACGTAATCTAATAATAAGCAGCACTTGAAAGCTCTCTAGAACAGACTTATTATGAATGTATAATAGAACAAAAAACAACGAACGTGTAATACATAATGGGGAAGAAAAAATCTTAAATATATCTACATAAAATAAAAAAAGTAGCCTGCGTCAATATTAGTAATTTCTTTGTAGCATTATCATCTAATTTAACGATAAATTAAACAACTTCAAAGCATCTATTTGCATTTCAACTGGAATTCTCATAACAGTGTGTTTTAGCTGTGCGCTCCGTTCTATAAACGTCGAGGAGAATTCTTTTGCTTGTGTAAATGACACTTCCGGTTTAAAATGGGAAAAGCTAGATCCTATAAAGTCTAGGATTATTTTTAAAAAAGGTCTTTAAATACATTATATAACTAAAGGCCGTCATGGCGCAGCGGCAAAGTGTCCGACTTACGTATTGTAGGTCCTATCCAAATTTAGGGGAATGATTTATTTTTATTTATTCGTTCTGGTCACTTAGTAAGCAATATCTCGAAAATTGAGCAATGCATGAGAAACGGTGTGTCTACTCTAGGTTATTTCTGTTCATCCTGTTATGTGGGAAAAAGTGTGAAGTTACGTTTTATTCATGAATTGTACTATAATAATAATAATAATAATAATATATATGCAGGCATGGATCCAAAGATGAGGCCAAAATTACCAAAACTCAGATACTGCCACAAACTTTTCCAACTTTCCAATTTATTTAATGAAAATATTCTTATAGAATACGTTTCCCCAGATACAAAACTTATAGACCTACATACATTAATATACTGCACTGCTCTTACTATAACAGAAGAATTAAACTACAAAATTACAGAAAACTCAATAATTACAAGTAAAAGCAACAAAAATAAACCAGCTTGGCAATATAGATTAGAGAAGGATATACAGAAATTGAGGGCAGATATAGGTAAACTCACACAATACGTTAATAACAATAGACCTAAAAAAATAACAGAAAGAGTAGAATTTTTACTAAGAACAACAAAAGTACATACAAAACATGAAAGGATTAATAAAAAACCGGAAGAAGTTTTAGATACTTTAAAGCAGAAATTAGCACTTAAATCACACAGGTTAAAAAGGTATAACAAAGCACAAGAACGGAAAACTCAAAATAATATATTTATCAGAAATGAAAAACAATTCTATAGAAATTTATTTAAGCCACAAAATTTAATTCAAGAAAATAATTTAGCAACACCAACAAAAGAAGAATTAGAACAATATTGGGCAGGCATTTGGGAAGAGCAAACTCATCATAACAATCAAGCAGATTGGATAATAAAAGAAGAACAAAGATGGCATGACCTTAAAGTCATGGAATACAATGAAATAGCAGAAGAAGATATTAAAGACATTACAGATAAGTTACATAATTGGAAATCCCCAGGCATAGACAAAATTCATAACTTTTGGTTTAAGCAGCTTACTTTCCTTCACAGTTCATTAGCTAAGAATATATCAGAAATCATCTCTGGACACCAAAACATACCTGAATTTATAGCTACCGGAATCACTTATATGCTACCCAAAAAGAGCTTCTCTATCCAACCATCTGAATATCGACCAATTACTTGTTTACCTACAATATATAAAATAATAACCTTACTTATTACACAGAAAATTAATACACACATAGAAAATAACAACATAATAGCAGAGGAACAAAAAGGCTGTAGACGAGGCCACATGGAATGTAGGGAACAGCTTATCATTGATTCCACCATAACGAAACATGTATTATCCAAAAATAGAAATTTACACTGTACCTATATTGATTATAAGAAAGCGTTTGATAGTATTCCACACTCTTGGTTGCTACATATACTAAACATTTACAAAATAAACCCTAAAATAATTAACTTTTTAAGAAACGTCATGTCCCAATGGAAAACTACACTACACTTACACAGCCCTAACAACAATACAAGCACTAGAGAAATAGCAATTAAAAAAGGAATTTATCAAGGTGATTCCCTGAGCCCCTTGTGGTTCTGCCTGGCCTTAAACCCACTTTCTTATCGATTACAATGTAACCGCGTCGGATATCGTCTTAAGCACGATAATAACGAATGCACAATATCACATTTAATATATATGGATGACATAAAATTATATTCCAGAAATATTAAAGAGATGAGAACACTTATTGACACTACAACAGAATTTAGTAAAGATATACATATGCAATTTGGACTTGATAAATGTAGAACTGTTAATATAATTAAAGGTAATATCCAGCCTGGGGATTACATGATTAATGAAATAGATAAAATAACTGCAATGGAACCCAATGAATTATATAAATACCTAGGATTTCAGCAACTCAAAGGATTAAACCACACAGCTATCAAAGAAACAATAACGAACGAATATAAAAAGAGAATCAATGCAATTTGTAAAACTCAACTATCAAGTAAACATCTTAAAAAGGCCTTAAATACATTTGCTATACCAATCTTAACTTACACATTCGGAATCATAAAATGGTCAAATAGTAATATAGAACAAATTGAACGCTTAACACGCACTACACTAACTAAACATAATAACTTACATCCTAAATCTGCAATTGAACGATTAACAATAAAACGAAAAAACGGAGGAAGAGGTCTCATAGATATAAAACATTTGTGGCAGAAACAAATACATAATTTATCTACATTTTTTTATACAAAAGCTCAGTCAAGTAACATACACAAATCAATAGTCGAAAATGATTTTAAATACACGCCTTTGAATCTTAATGAATACCAAAATATAGAAAACCCAACAAATATAGATGTACAAAAAAAGAAAATAGAAGAATGGAAGAAAAAAATAATGCATGGTAGACACCCTAATGACCTACAACAACCTCATATAGATCTTGAAGCTTCAAACAAGTGGCTAAAGTCCGGCAGTCTATTCCCAGAAACAAAAGGTTTTATTATAGCAATACAGGATCAAATAATAAATACTAAAAACTTTAGAAAATATATTATCAAAGACCCTACAGTTATAAATGATAAATGTCGCAGATGCCATACACAATCAGAAACCATACAACACATAACAGGAGCCTGCGCAAACCTCACACAGACAGACTATACTCACCGACATAACCAACTAGTGAATATAATACACCAAAGCCTAGCAAACAAACACAACCTTATACAAGACACAAATATTCCCTATTATAAATACACACCCAAAACAATTCTAGAGAATACCTCACATAAAATATATTATGATCGCGCTATACTCACTGACAAAACCATACCATACAATAGACCAGATATAACACTACAAGATAAAACTAATAAAATTGTTTACCTGATAGACGTCGCAGTCCCTAACACTCATAACATACAAAAAACAATAGTTGAAAAAATAAATAAATATGCAGATCTTAAAGAGGAAATTACCCGTATCTGGAAGCAGGATAAAGTCTACGTCGTCCCAATAGTTATATCCACCACCGGTGTCATACCAAAAACCATTCATCACTATTTAAAAATAATAAACTTACAAGATAATATAATACACACCCTACAGAAAGCTGCCATTTTAAATACATGTAGGATAGTGAGGAAGTTCTTGCAGATAGAGGAAGTTGACATAAACACACAAAACTAAACACACTGCACTCTATAATTACTTGGCGCATGCCCGTAGTTATAGTTATATACCAGCTTAAAGCTGAGAAACTAACACACAAAATAATAATAATAATAACGGACGGACCCCACGGACCTGAGTCCTCCGGAGGGGAATTGTAATCTATCCCCCGCCTCTGGCTTGCCTTTATTGGCCGGCAGAGTGGAGCGCAAGAGCTATATGCTCGAAAGGGTGGAAGTGCTCAATCTGCGTAATAGCGGGGAAACCCGCTCACGAGCTCCTCGTGATGGTGAAACCGGTGCACACCTCTCTACACCCTTAGCCGACCACGCCGATGTTGCGCCCAAGGCACTACGCCGCTTTGTGGGGGCCCATCTAGTGGGAGGCGAGTCACCGTCCGCCAACCATTCAATTTGAGACTATTGCAAAGGCGGACGTCCGTTAGTCTCACTCAATAGCCCAGTAGCCAGTCCATCCAAATTCCATTCCATAGTCCTAGTTTAGATTTCCACATTTTCCATAGTTCCTATGCATTAACCGGCGGCCATCTCTGGGCAATTACCTGTGGTTACCCAGAGATGGATCCCGGCTATTGCGTCACAGTAAAACATTTTTATATTCTCTAAGGGGCCTCTGCGTGTTGGACCTGTGTCCCCACGCAAGCCTTGCAAAGGACCGGGTTCTTTTGAACCCGTGAATTATGAAAGAGAAACATAATAATAATAATAATAATAAAATTGCTTTATTTATTCCACAAAAAATTACATACTTATTTGCATGACAAAAATGTTTTATATACATACTTTTTTTAAGAAAACTTAATATTTAATAAATAACTAACTATTACTAGTTGAGTAGGCTACAACTTTATATATTTATTTATGTATTCTTAATGTATATACTGTTATTTACTTTTTTTTTTTTTTAATTTGTTTATATGTTTGTTTTAACTCCTTATTATTAAATTGTTACTTTTGAAATTATGTGGACCCCCTCCGGGTAAAAGCCTCCTCCAAAGAATTCCATTTTTCTCTGTCTTTTGCAGTAAACATCCAATCTTTTCCTGCTTGTGGTACAAATTACGGAGCGCAGTTTTTAATTCTAGTAATTTTTCAGGTGTAGACAATGATCTCACATTTAGGGTACAAATATTTATTTTATTTTTATTTCGCGAACTCTTTGGGGGGTTGTGGTCTGTAGCTCCCGTGGTGACCAGCCATGTTGGGAGAATAGGTTTTGGGGGCAGGAGTGTTAATTGCTATTTCAGTGTTGATGAACTTTTTGGCTCTTGATGTTTTGTGGTTGTTTTTTCAGGAGCAAACTGCAAAGTGGGTTGTCTTAAGATATGTTTCTCCATGTTTTTAGTTTTATTAATTTTTGTAGGGTTACCTTTTCCCTTTTCTGTACTTGTTCTTGTTGCCTCTGGTGATACTGATAGAGCTCTTTTCTTTTTCGCGTTATTTTGCTTACCGTTTTGATGGTCTCTGTCCTTTAAAAATATAATTTTATCATACTTTATAATAGCTAATCTGCCCTGCTCTCTTTCTTTCTCCACTTCTTTTTGGAGCTCCTTACGCTTATTTAAAATTTCAAGTGGAAAGTATTCTTTAATATAGTACGGTGTTTGTTCTAGCTTTTTCTTATTTATCTGGATTTTTATTTTTAGCCCCATTGTGGTTAGCGTTATAACTATAGGTCTCACTTTTTCGCCCCTTTTGCCAAGCCTTCTCGTGCTTTCGATGAAGCTGCTGTCGCACTTGACGTTTAGTGTGTTGTTTATTATATTAAGAACTTTTTCCTTTAAGTCCCAATAGTTCTTTTCAGTTTCAGCGACTCCAAATATAAGTAAAGTCCTCTGGCTCTGATTCCTCTCTAATTCATGTATTTTCTTAGCTTGAACTTCTAATTTTTGTTCCAATAGTTCATTTTTATTTTCCAGATATGCAAATTTTTCGTTAATATTTTTGTTTATAGCTTCTTTGATGTTTTCTTGTATGTCGTGCATGTCTGTTTTTTGCTGCCTCATTTCTTGTTGCATTTCTTTTAATAGATTTTTTATTTCTTCCATCTTACTTGTTTATATGTGATGTTAACTAAATATTATTTTATTTTTTATTTTTTTTTAGAAATTAACGCCCTCTTGTGTTGAATAATGGCACTATTATATTATGATAGCAAATGTAGCTAAGTCGATCTTGTATTATTTGGTTCTGTCCACTCCTCAATAGATGGCGTTAGGAATATTGATTTGTTAAAATAATACTTAGGCGATGCCGTACAATTTGTTCAAAAAATAATGTAAACAAATATATTTCACTTGTTTTCTTGTTTTATCACATCATTTACTGAGTAAATTGTCCACAACAGTTCTTTATATAATTTTAAATTCTTGAGCACAAAACACTATGAAACAGCTTTAAATCGATAACCGTTATGATGACATCCAGATTACACGTCTTTTTTACAAGTCTTTAACTGTTTTTAATGCAAACTCCATATGATCTTGGTAATTTGAAGCACTTTTTACTGTTTTTACGTGAGACTTGGAATTATACACAGGAAAAAATTATTATTTAACACAAATAACGACGGAACAGATGTTAACAGTGGCACTGTGGCGCCCCCAAGCCCAAGCAATTGTACTATACCCTTAATAAATATTATTTAGTACATAGCCTAGTCTACATCACTACTAAAGTATAAACAACTTTCACAGAATTAATCAAAAACGTGAAAGGGTCATTTACATTTAAAAAGGAATGCTCTCTATGATTTAGAAACTCTGCGCTTATTTGAAGCGCAAAATTTTACTGTCTCGTCCCCTTTTATAGTGTAAGTAGCATAAAAATGGTAACGGCGGTGGCGTTAAGTTGCGCTGTTCATAATAATTATTATGTTTATTTAAACGAAGAAAAAAATTAATTATATCATGGTAGGTCGTTTTTTAAACCAAAATTTGGGAAATATTAACACGATACTTGTATAGCTTAGATAGTTTTTACGCTTTTTTAAATATAGTATCAATTTCTATGATTATATTTCAAAGATATTACATAAAAAAACCTAAAAACTGATTTCCCTCTTTTATATACATGTTAAATTTCGTTACTGAGTAACATAAAAATTGATAAACAACGCTTAGAGGAATCCACTGGTACTTATAAAGTTGAAATTTGACACGCGCGTGTAGCTAACACGCAATTTTCACAGTTTCTCCTTTTGCTTAAACTTTAGGACTTGAAAATGAAAACGTGATTTTTCTGAACATCTTATAATCAACGCAAAGAAAGTTGCAGATGACGACTAGTACTCATAAATAAATTAGTTCAGGCCAGTCGTCGCGGCACAAGCGTGCAACGCAACCAGTTGTGAGTATGATTCCTACCAGAGGAAATGAAATATTTAATATTTTCATTTCCTCGTTCTGGAAACATGGCATAGCGCTGCGTTGAATAGAAAAATACTTTTTTTTTATCAACTTCACGCTATATCTCGCACACAGCAGGGTAGGCAGAGGGAACCTAGTGTTAAGACACTCCGTTCCCTACTTTCTGCCGAATTCTGGAGGCATTGCGTGTTAAGTGGCAGAACTCAACGCCGCGCTTAGCCTCGACACCAGAGCGAAGAAATGGAAATATACATACAGTCACACTTCGTGCTGCTGCGGCACGACTGGCCAGAAAAATACTTAAGTAATAATCAATGAGGCGTCTCTAGCGACTATTGAGAGGATCGAGTGTGACACGTCTGGCCTTATGTAACAAACACTTCTATTATTACTTAGGGTGTGGACAAAGAAGAAGGAAAATCGTTGGCCCAAATGTAAATAGTTAAGATATGGTCTAAAAAAATCAACTAATTTGACAATCTGGACAATCTGGAATAAAATAGTTTTAGATCCTTAATCATTTTTTTTTCATTTAGAGATTTTTTTTAAGACTGCGGTTTCATTTAAAATTATGCTGACACTTCCACCTGTATATTTAATATAATAAAGTGTGTTGGTTGGACACGCTAATCTCAAGAACAAGTTATAATAGAAAAAATATTTTTATATCGGATAGTTGAGTTATAGGGTTATAATAATAGGCTATATTACATAATATTAATCATATTGGTATGATCCACTGTATCTTCGATCAGAGCTACTTCAGGTTCTTACAACTTATATTATTATATGCAATCAGAGTTAGATTCCTTCTACTTTGCTATATACGGGATTTGTATCCCGTTTAACTAAAATATATATACATACCTATTGTTAACGTCTACCGAGTCGGTTTCTTAACTTTCAACTCAATCAGGCTTACATTGGCATATTAATTAACTAGTTTCTAAAAAAAATGCACCTGTTTTCATAAAAATTTCGCAGACACTGGCAAGATTTTAAAGAAACTTAACTAAATTTATATTTTCTATAGAATAAGTATAATAAGTAACGTAGTTTTTATAATAAACTAAACCCAAATCTATTTATTAAGAAAATGTATAAAAATTTGAACGTAGCGGAATTTCAATTTTTTATGCGTTTCCTTAATAAGTATTTTTCTTTCTTAAGTGTGGAATGATAATTTAAAAATGTAAAAAAATAACCCAATTCTATATTTAATTAACTGACTGATAAAAATCGGAACAAATAAAAAAAAAGTGTTCATTATAAAACAAATACCGTTAAATAAAAATACAAATATGTTTGTTAAAAAAAATACTATATAAAAGAGGTTTTTTATATATACAATATAAAGGGGTTGATTTTAGATTGTAAAATATTATGGAAATGGTACGTGAATAATACAATATTTGAACGTATAACTAAAGTAAATTGCACAACAGGCGTCGCGGCGCAGCGGGACATCGACTGTAAACGCGTCGGTTCCCGGTCGTTTCGTTTCGTTTTTATTTTTATTTATCAGACAAAGCGTGGCGTTAAGTTTCATCACTTAGCACGTGAAAATGAAAATAATTATTTCTCCATATATAAAGTGCTCGCAGTGCTGCTGCACCACAACGGCCTCTTCATTTTCATTTACAAAAATCTCACTGTGGAGTGAACTTTCTCTTTCTTCAACGTAGTGATATATCACTCACGTTATTAAGTAAATATCTTAGAATCTGATGCCACTTTCACTTTTACTTGCCAAATTGTGAATTTCAGTAGAGTAGGAAAAATAACGCACTTGTGAATTCTGCCTGCGGACTGTTTTTAAGGGCTCTCTCTGTTCGTTATTATCTTATTTTTCGAATGCATAGCTCTTATACAATTACATATTATTCCAGTTCTGTTTGTTTAACGAAAAATCAATTTCACAATTCTGTTGTTTTTTGTTTTCTATAGATAAAATTGGATTGGATTTCATATATTGAAGTGTTTTAGTAATTGGACGGAAAAGCAAATAGTCTGTGCAAGTAGCAGTTATTATTTTTCATTTTATTCAAATTTTAATTTTCTCAGTCCAAGAGTATTGTCAGTCAGTCACTCAGTAACGGAAGAATTTTATATGTATGTTGATATATATGTAAATATTTTATGTGGATTTAAACATTTATAATAACAACATTTATAAGCACAAATCGTAAAACTATACATAATCTCCCATATTAAAACGAAATCAAACTCCCTATGAAAAGCCATTGACTATAAGCTTTGTAGCCAACTCGATTTAGGCACGTAAATAAAAAACAACATCTAAGCACTGCTAGCCTTTGACTTGCTAAAGTCTCATTTACATTCTATCGGTCACGAGCCGTTTTAGATTTCCTCTCAATGCGTTGTACAATTTAGTGTACTGCTATTGAAACCTAAGATTGAAATAAAATTGTCGATTATCTAACTAAATTCGTAAAGGATCTCTGATATTTTTTAGCCTACTAGAAGCACAGGAGCAGCGTTACCTAAGCTAGCGTAATAATCCTATGAAAAGACAAATTTTGATTAAGATTTGTAATGCTTCATAGTAACTTTACCATATTACTAATCTTCATTCACAAAATAACCCTTTATAACTTTACGCCAGTAAGCGTATTAATCCTTTTTTTGTGTTAAACTTACAACTTGATAAATTACGTTAAGTTTCGGTCCCTAAAAAGGCTCTTTTGACCACCAAACGATGAATCTAATTTCTAAGGTTACACACTCTCAGAATAGCTGCTATATCTCAGCTGAAAGCAGAAAACCGAATTTTGAAAGCCACCTTTTTATCAGCTTTTCTAAGTTTATAACCAAAGAAACATTATTGTTTAGTCTTCAGGCAGGCAACTGGGTCTAAAAATTTACAGTCGTAGCATAGTCAGGTAACGCCTAACTGTATATTCGATAGTTGTTTGTTCGATCCCTACACGGGTTAAATTAATAATTCGCATCTCTCAGCTCTAGAAGACCAAGGTTGCTGTTGAATTCCGATATCTAACACACAATTTCTCCGAAAATTGTTGGGAAATGGGAAAAGAGTGTATTAATAGTAAGTTCCCTCTGCCTACCCTTCTATTCGACAGCGCGAGATAAAAATAATTCGGTATTTTTTTTTTGTTTCACACTGTATCCCGTAGATAGTAGAATAAGCAGCAGGGAACCTAGTGTTAAGACATTCCATTTCCATAAAGATATTTCCCTATTTTCTGCCGAATTTTGGAGGTTGTATGTTGAGTGGCGGAACTCAACGCCGCGCTTTGCTTCGTAACCAGAGCAAGGAAATGAAAATATTGAATATTTCATTCCTTCGAATGGGAATCGAACCCACAATCTATCGCGTTTACAGTCGCACGCTTGTGCTTTTACGCCGTCGTATACATTAATATATTATTTTCTAAATTACTGAAATTTATAAGAATATGTTGCTTTTATGAATGTACTACTACTATGGGAAATTATTCATTAATGTTTTCATTTCTTCGCATGGTACAACGGCAAAATCGCGCCACGGCAAGTAGCGGAACTCAATTCCGCCATTTTTTCCGCCTAGAATTCAGTGTGCAACGGTGGATCTTTCTTATATAGATTCACTCTGCTTACTCTATTATATGTGGGATAAATATATATACTCACATATATGTATATTTATTATGTAGATGTGTATGTATAAATAAAATAACAAGTACTCCGTATACCGGTATCTTTATTTGAAACTTTGTTGCCAATAAAAATATCATTATATTATGTATGTATATTTTACGTATTTCATGTACATATGTCCTAAATGTAGGAGACAGAGAGAACAAGAGAGAAACTCTCTAGTTACAAGATGAAGCGTGGTTTTAAGTTCCAAAACTCAACAGACAAGACATAATAAATGGGCTAAAAGTAGGGAATAGAGAGTCTTAACCCTTTCCTCTGCCTACCCTGCTATATGCGAGAGACACTATCGATTGTATTACATATTCTTCAAGTAAATTGTGCTCAACTGGCACAATGGCGGCTGGCAAATTCATAAAAATGATAAATGTGAGTTGGACATATAAAAATTGATAAACTTAGGCTTGCTAACTTACTGTGTTATACTTATAAATTACCATTTTTCTATATTTTCTTGATTTATACTGCAAATTCTCACTTACCAAATTTCATATCTTAAGGTTCATTACAAGGCGAACTTCGTATAAAATGAAGCAATAAAATGTATGAACGCTCGTATTTTTTTATTGCGTTGATTTAGAGATTTAATTTGAATGTAGATCTGAATATTTGAATTTAATTTCAGATTGATTCACACGTGATCTCGAGATAAATTCTCTTGACAGACGGACAACAAAGTGAAAAGGGTTTCGTTTTGTCATTTTGAGATACAGTACAAACAAACAAAGCCATGGCACAAAACAATAATTTGTTAAACGAACCTTTAATGATCCGTGAACATTCATCAAACACGAACTTCGGATTTAATATTATAATTGTTACATTTAAAATAATAATACACTTTTACATATATTTCATTAGTTTCAACTTAAATTATTTTGACTTTTAATTTTGATTTGGAACAATTGAGATTATTATACTTAAAGGAAGGCAGGAAGGAAGGAAGTCCCGCTTGGAAGGATTTGGAAGCAACATTTACCCACATCTTGGCCCATGTGTTTAATAGGATATAACTAATAACCGTGCATGAGACATGACAAATACTGTGCCAGAGGTAACTTTGACAGCAGGTAGTATCAAATAATATAATAGCCTCGCTTGATATGAAATGGACTATCCTAAAAAACTCAAATTATAGTTCTTGAGATTACCTACTACTCAAAATATAGTTCCTGAGATTACAGAGGTCGGCCAATTAAATTTAAGCTTTATCATATTACTATAGAAACGTACATTTATATATGACATACATATGTATGATCTCAATCCAATCATGCAAAGTAGGTAATTAATTATAAGAGCAATTAGATGTATGTTCAGTCTGGTAAAAAAATGCCGTCGCAGCGCAGTGGCACGAGCGTGTAACTGTAAGCGCGACGAATATGGATTCGATTTCCACTCGGGGAAATGAATTACTATTTATTAATATTCTAATTTCTTCACTCTGGTAACAAGACAAAGCGCGACATTCAGCTTCACTACTCAACACACAATGTTTCGAAAATTCAACGGAAATTGAAGAACGGAATGTTTTAAAACTAGGATCCCTCTGTCTACTCTATGTAGGATGCAGCGTGAAGTTAGAAAAAATAATAATAGGAGAGGGGAGAGAATTGTAGCACTGGGGCAAAGCGTGCAACTGTAAACGCGACAGGTTGTGGATTCCATATCCGCCCCGGAAAATATAATATTTAATATTTTCATTTCCTCGCTCTGGCAAAACATGGCGCTAAGTTCCGCCACTCAACACGCAATGCCTCCAGAATTCGTTGGAAAATGAGGAACGAAAATGACTTAATGGGAACGGAGTACAACGGACTAAAACTAGTTCTCTTCCATAAATTTTTAATATAAAACATTTTTTAACACAACAACCTGACAAATATGCAAGCAAGTATACACCTACGAAATGAGACACACGCACTTGGAAGCCTAAATACATGTCAAACTGATGACCTCTTTTTTTCTTAAAGTCATCTAAAATATATATATTTACCTTTTTATATATATATTTACCCAGTCCACCTGATACTAAAAATAGGTTGCAAAAAACATCGTTTGATCACCGCCGGCCATCAAGCGATTTCCTTCTAATGCTAATTTATAGCTCTGCCGACCTTTATTAACCACATAATACGAATTGTGCTGATCGAAGGATAAAACACGATTTTACCATTTCATTTTATTAGTAGCGTTTAAGTAAATGTATCGTAAGATTACTTAAAAAATAGCTTCACGCTGTATATCTTATGCACCCAGGATAAGCAGAAGGAACCTAGTGTTAAAATATTTCGTTTTACACTTTTCGCCTAGTCATCGAGATATTGTGTTTTCGGTGGCGGAACTTAACGCCTTTGTTTTGCTACTAGATCGTGGAAATGAAAATAATTAAATACGACTCCATAACTTGCCACTGCACCACTACGGCCTCCTAGAAAAAATTACTTTCGGATCTAAAAGTAATAAACTAGTTTTAAGACACACACATTATCCATTTTGCTACCATCTTAGAGACACTCCTTGCAAATTGATTTAATTACGTCGCTAGTGTATTATTTTTTTGATGCTTGTACTTTTAAATTTTTTTTTTTAAATTTTTCTGGACTGGAGAGACATTGCGCAGCTCTGATTTGCATCACTCATTACGCATACTTTTATTATAAGTGGAAAATGGAGATCACAGCACCTCCTCACAGACTGATGCTTTGTACCTTTTGTTCTAACATTTCGTTGTCCATTTTCCGCCCAATTTCAAACGGAACTCATTGCCTCGTTTTGTCTACCAGAACAGGAAAAGCAAATACATAAAAAATAGGTAATCATAGCCCCTGATTAATGATCAAACCCACAACCATCGCATTTACAGTCAGAAGTTGTCCCACAGGCTACCAAAACCACTTAACAAAAATTTACGAAGCCTTTTAAGTATTATGGGATAAAGCTTTGAGCACTCGTTTCGTTTTTGATGAAAACATGCGGGCTTGTATTGAAACTGTTGCATGGAGCGATTCCAGACTTTTTGTTCGTCATTCGCGGTGAATGACGTGCGGAATTGGTGCAAAACCGAGATACACGTGTTTTATCAATTTAATGTGTTCATCGCTTACATATAGATATACTTTTACTAGAGAATATAATCTAAATTTGATAGTTTTTGGAACGTTTTATGTCTATTTCGTAATTTTTTTGAGCTTTGAATTTAAAATAATAGATATTATTAATAGAATAAAAAAATCACATTTATGTTTTTTTACTTTCCGCCCAATATTTGAGAGATTGCGCTTTGAGTGGTGGAGACGCTGGCTCTCTGTGCATCATAATGCAACATATTTTTATTTTGTTATCAACTTAACAATATTAAATATGCATTTTTAGAAAACGTATAAACATTGAAACATAGCAGAATTTGAACCGGCGTCTCTTGAAAACTGTGTAAAAGGGACATTTTCAAACCCCACTACGTACTTTTTTTATTTTATTTTTTAGCTATTAGGGGTGTTACACTAATAAATAATAATACCGCTGTTATTTCTAATTCTACTAACCAAACTCAACTCATCATGCCTTTAAATAAGAATATTAGATGCAGAAATATTAACATGAATATATGTATGAAATAGAATAAGTTCATATAAATTCTAATAAGCGCCTGCTTTAATAAACACTCTGGTTTAAAAGTTATATGCTAATTTGTATTATCATTATAAAGTTGAAAACTTTATTTAGTAATGTAAGGCGGTAATCTAAAAAATTACTAGAAAGAATTGTAAAATTGTTTTTGTTTTGCTTTACGTTCATCGTTTCGATGTAACGCCCTGTAGATACGGTCATGATGTCATACATATATCTTATTTTTTTTCTATTGACCCCGGGAGTGGAGTTGCGATACAAGCTAGTAATTTATAAAGACTTATAATTACTACATACTCCAGCATAGGCTACACTACACTAGGTAGGCAGAGGGAACCTAGTTTTAACATATTCCGTTCCTCACTTCCCGCTCAATTCATTGCATGCGTTCATTAAGGTTAAGATCCATTGTCTGCCCAATTTTAACGGAGTGTAGAGTAGCGGTGCTCAACGCCGCGCTTAGCCTCGACACCATAGCGAATGGAAATATAAATTTAAATAAATATTTTATTTCCTCGAGTGGGGATCGACCCACAACCAGTCGTTTTTACAGTCCGACTTTGTGCCGCTGCGCCACGACTGACCTCGAATATACATATAATTATATAAATTTATATAGAAATTTCCTTGATTTGGAATTTACAACCATCACGCTAAATACTTTCCAATTATAATTATTTCTAAACAAGTAAACAGGACAGCTGTGGGTTCGATATCCACTCAGGAGAACGACGTATTTTAACTTTCTAGCTCTACCAGAACGAGACAAAGAGCGGCGTTCAGTTCCGCCACTCTACACACCGTAAAAATTGGGCAGAAAGTGGATCTTAACATTAAATTTAGCGTGCCTACTCTGCTATATGAAACGTAATATTACATCAAAATTATTTATTCAAAAAAACAAACATCGTATCTCTAAAAGTAACATATATAATGTGAACACAAACATGCGCTAATTTCTCAAGTTTCTGTATACGTATATTATTAACTATTCATGAACTTTCAGTTTAAAATTTCAGTCAGCTATCTCGTATTAGATGCGGTTGTGAGCTGGGTTTGTTTAACTGACCTCATTAAAAGGGGACTACCCGGATGTACAACGTGAATAATGTTGAAGTTCTGAGTGTGTATGTTGTTTCTACTGCTTGCGTTGCTTGAGATTTTTTGATAAATTCCGTAATATCGTGTGTGCGTGTGTGCTTGTTTTGATTTATTCTAGATTTTGCAATTTTTTTTAAGTCACGTAACTTCTACAAAAAAGCTATTGTAGATTTTTTTTGTAGATTTAATTGCAGATTCTCTGTTCTATATTTTAACTTCGAGACATTATTTGTTGAGTGGAGGAGCTCAACGCTGCACTTTGTAGACAAAGAACCAGAGTGAAGACAAATTTAAATTGATATTGTATCGATTGGGGATCGAACTCACGGTTATAGCGTTCATAATCAGATACTATCTCACAACGACTACAGTCATAAAATAAAAATTAAATTCCTTTTAATATTACTATGCTTAACTATGAAATATAATAACAATTCACAACAAAATAAAAAAATATTTATTAGCTTTTTTTTTGCATTCAAAATCACAAGATATCAATAAATCATAAAAGCGACCCCAGAATTGAACCTTGCGGCACCCTTATAGCGATTTACACATATAATTCGTGAAATCGTATCTGCCAGTTCATTGTTATTCCACAGTCGAACCCACACCTTCAAATGGAATGTGAATTTACTCGCATCCCTTATTTTATTGTAAATCTGTGACCGCAATGTTGACAGAGATCCTTTAGAGAATCGGGATTGAAAACAGAAGTGACATTTTAAGACCTTAGTTGTTTTGTGGGGAAATTTGGCAAGTAGGTACTTGAGATTTAGGTTTCAGAATAATATTTTACATTCATTATTCCAATTATAATTTAAAGGACAAATATAAAAAGATTTTTATGTTACTGGATTCCTTATTGGTAACTCCTTTATTTTATTAAAGTTAACCAATAAGATAGATTAGGTCAATATCAAGGTACAGATGCAGCAATGTGTTCATATTATTTTGTTAGGAACAATAAATGGATATTTTTAAGATTTCTAATTTGGAGTTAGAGTGAAATGATAAAATAAATAACTTTAGAAAAAACCACAACCCACAAAGAATAACGCGAGAGTCCAATTTGACCGTTTCATCCGAGAAGGCGGTATTTTTTACGAAACGCGCACATTCTTTGACGAAACTTGTTGTTCCTTTCAGGCAGCGTCAACTTCAGCTGCATCATAATAGAAATTTGGATTGCATTATATTATTTTCTCCTTTATAATACTTTTATCCTTTATTTTACCTTCACACAGTAACCCACAAATAGTAATTTAGTGTTAAAATACGTTGGCTGCCACGCGCAACTCGCTTAACTGACAGAGCTTAACGCTGCAATTTACTTTCTTACTTGAGCGAGAAAATGAATCTGTTTCTCTCGAGTAAAATCGAATTTAATTATTTATGCATATGTGTGTCTTTTATCAATATGGGGCAAAAAATATGGTCGATAGCAAAGCTTAATGTAAAAAGGTGACAAGCTTATGCAGCAATACTTTTCAATTTGTTTCTATAAATATTAATACTCTACTGTAGATTAATACCAATTTATACAACTATTCATACATAATATATCTTATTAGTTGTAAATTAGTTAATCTTTTTTCAGACGCACGCTTGTGCCCCTGTGCCATTAAGATTTCATTTTAACATTAAAATTCTACAATTACACCATATTTACTATTACACTAAAAAAATCGAATTAAATCAGCTTCACGCTGTATCCCGCACGCAGCGGGGTAAGTTAAGGAAACCTAGTGTTAAGATACTCCGTTCCCCACTTTCTGCCGAATTCTGGAGGCATTGCGTGTTGAGTGGTAGAACTCGACGCCGCGCTTTGCCTCCAGAGCGAAGAAATAGAAATATAAATTTAAGTTAATATTTCATCTCCTTGATTGGGGATCGAACCTACAACCAGTCGGTTTTACAGTCACACTTTGTGCCCCTGCGTCACGACTAGCCTCAACACTAACGATACTTTAAATTTAGAGGGAATATTTAAAAATCCAGCTTGATACATATCTGTATTCATTTAGCAATAACAGACATTTCTAAAGCAATAAAATTTCATTAAAATCGGACAGATGACGAAAAAACATTGTGGTTTTGTGTAAACGTGAAAAGTCGTTGAATATGGTGCATAATAATTCAAAATGTCTGTCGTACATTAATTATCTGCTTAATATGATACAGCCACATAAATAATACACAGAACTGACATATTTGAAATTGTATATATATAATTTTTAGCTTTACACTGTATCTCGCATTTAACAGTGTAGGAATAGGTAATCTAGTGACGAGGCACTCATTATTCCATGCACCGCGCAATAATTACAACATAGAGTGTTGCATGGCGAAACTCCATTTCGCATTTTGCCCTGTTACCAGAAGGAGAAAATGAAAATAAATAATTTTATAGAGAACTAAACACTCCATAGAAAACTAAATTGAATGCTTAACCGTCGCGCTTACAGTCAGAATATAAACAGAAAATAATCGGATAGTAATAATAAAGATTAAATTAAAATTAAATTAGCTTTACGCTGTATCCCGCACACAGCAGGGTAGGCAGAGGTAACCTAGTGTTAAGACACTCCGTTCCCCAATAGTAAAGATGTATTAATATAACAAAATTGTGCTTCATTATTATACTCGTATAATAATAATTAGAGTCCTATTCTGTATAGACAGGTGAAATAGAATTTTACTAAGACGACAATAGTGATATAAAATTAATAACATAAAAATAATATAAGCATAAAAAAAGAGATTGTTTATGGGTTTGCCACAATGTCTGACTATAAACACGACGGTTGTGGGTTCGATTTCCACTCGGTAGAATGAAAAAAAAATAATCTTCGCTTTATAAACAAGACAAAGCGTGGCGTTGAGTTTGACAATTCAAGCTGCAATGTCTCAAAAATTGGATGCTGTATAGGAAACAGAGCGTCTTAGTACTAGTTTCGCACTGCCTACCCTAATATATATAGTAGCTGTATACAGCATTTAGCATGAAGCTTAAAAAAATAGATTTCTGACTACAGATACAGATTTGAATCTAAGAATGACAGTGTTCATCATTCGTACAGGCATATAAATAAAAAAATAGTCCACCAATCTGCTAGCCCGAAATCTGTTATCTATTTGGCAAAGTTAGCAAGACGTGTATATGCATACAGTGTCGTATAAACCATAAAGTGAATCACGGTAGCCGGTAAAAGTTATCTCAGATAAAGTTAAATGGCCCTTAAATTGTGCCTTCCACCCCTCGTCTTATCTCCAGCCGGGACTTCCCCAAAATACTGTCTCATACATTCTTGAAGTTTATTTTTTAAACATGTATCCATGATATTTTTAATAATTTTAGTGTTAGGAAAGAAAAATACTTTTTTAGAAAACGTATAAAAACTTTAACCGTCTCGTCGATATCGCGATTTAAACAACAGAAAACTCATATTCAAATACAATTTCAAAATTCAAAAAGTTTATTACCGTTTTATGACTATACTAATACAATTAAAATAAGAAGCTAAATGAGCATAAAAATAAAATTAAGAAAAATCCAAAATTTTAAAAGTAAAAAAAACCAAAACGGTAAAAGGAGTGAGTGAGGCTCAGCACTTATTATTTTTTTATATAAATACGTTTTAAATGTCGGAACGTAAGAATTCTAAAGTATAACTTGTTTCTCTTAACACGCTGCACGCTGTCTTATCATTTATTAATAGATATTGACGTGGCTGTTCAGTATCTCGGACGCATCTTTAGAACAATACGATAAAACCTCCTATACTTTCTTTGTTTCCAACATTAACCGAACACTTAAGTACTTAAATTCTGCTAAAGGCGGACTTGAGGACGCGATTCGAAGATGAAAAGAAAGATTCTGAGATAAAGGTGTTTGAAAATTTGAAAGCAAGATTAAACGAAAAATCTTAGGTGCAGATTTAGCTTTATGGCCTTTTTAAAGTAAAAACTAGCTAAGGGAGTTTATAACCGTTGCCGTTAATGATGTCAGTTACGTTGTATGCAGTTCAACTTAATTAACATTGATATGAGCTTGTTTTGGAAAATATTTTAAGGGAATTGGCTGTATTTGCTCAGAGATTCTGCTAATTATGGGATTTGATATCGAGTTCAATTCCGACAATGCAGTCATAAAATTGAGAAGTGGAGAACGGAATGCCATTTATAATGTAATTTGAATCTACAACGACCAAAATTGTTCTATTTATCCAGAATCCTACTGCGCAACGGTGATATATTTTATATAACTTTATAAAGATAATAAAAAATATAATTTAAATATTATGCAAAATCTTATGCAAATCGTATATTGATTTGAAAATGGAATTTTTAAGTGTATTTTTATTTGTAGTCTAAATATAGTGTAATATATTATACATATGTAATAAATATGTATAAATTTCATTACTGAAAAGTGATATTAAAAATTATTTCGATTAAATTTCATTGTGTCCTTTCATGCGATGCTTTCTAATACACACATGTTACATATTGATTAACAAACATTTGTTTACAATTTTTTTAAATCAAGTAGTTGGAGTTTTTTTTTAATCAAAGCGAATCTAATTTTGAAATTAAAAAAGCGAATCTATTTTTTAAATTATAATTATCATTTTCTATCGCATTGATTAATTATGAATTTAAATTGCATACGATATTGCGTCAGATATTATTATAAATACATTTACCTAAAATATATGTAAAAAAATGTTTTTTAAGCTTCACGCACTTTTTCATACATATATGTGTGTATCTTCTATACGTAGCAGATACAGAGAACTTAGTAAAGAAATATTAAGCTCTCTACTTCCCACCTATCGAATGTCTATGTCTTTTGAGTAGCGAAAGTCTTCCTATATAGTAGGATAGGCAAAGGCAAGTTAGTATTAAATCCCAATTTCCACATAATTATTTTCTTCGCGTTTTCTACCAAAGCAGATAAAAAAATCTTAGAGATATAACTCCTCAAAGTTTTTATCGAAGCCACGACAATAGTGATCACAATTAAATGCTGTCCCACTGCCTCCCATTTCTCAGCGTCTATCCTATAATATTAATTATCAATATACTCAAGCTATCTACAGCGAGCAGTAAACAATATAATATTCATTAAAATTATAATCCAGGCCAGTCGTGGCGTAACACACAAAGTGTGACTATAAACTGACTGGTTATGGGTTCAATCCCCACTCGAGGAATTGAAATATTTATTTAAAATTTATATTTTCCTTTATCTCTCCGCTCCGGTATCGAGGGCAGTGCTACTCAACCTTCCCTAACTGTGCAAGATACATAATGAATAAACGTCAGTCAGCCGTCAGTCCGTCCACTAACGGAATACATTACGTTAATATACGAGTAAAGGTATAACATACTATAGTATGCAAATTGTCTATATAAGTTATTACTACTTAATAATGGGTTAATAATAATTAGTATTATTATTATTATTAGAACATTTGTTGTTTACCATATTTGTAGTGTTTTTTAGCTGTAATGTTTTCATCTACTTTAATTTTTTTTAGCTTTATGTTTAATATAGCGATCAAGGGATAGTCTAGTATTAAAAAAACTATATTTTTCACATTCCGCCCTTTCTAGAAATTTGTTGTTGGCTGGCTGTAAAAAAAGTAAACATAGTACTTGTTTAGATTTAAGTGAAAATTTATAAAAGTGTCATATCGCTAATATTTATTAAAATTAATAAATAATATTACTTTCAGTATGTTGTAATGCATTTAGAGTTACGTCAGATCTTTCCCATTACTCAGAGCTTCAAAGACAAACAGATACCAAGACCTGATAAAACTTTATCATATCTCGACGGGACCAATAAAATATTTATTGACTCGTATATTTATTGGATTTAAACTAACAAGTATTGCATTCAATGCACGTCACAATGACAACCGGAGTTGGTATTACCAATAGTTCTTTGGAATTTTAGGTATTTTTCAAATAAAGATAAATTGCACATAAAAAGTTCGTAAAATATAACAAAATCCAATTCCACAGCTTTACTGTCGTCCAGAAGGATATCAAATATCGACGCAATCTGACGGTGAATTCAGAAAATTTCAGACTTCTTTACACTTACAACAACGAATCGAATTTTAGAACAAAGGAAAGATAGAAGGAAAGATGAAGGATTTAATATTGGACAACGAGTACCAAATGAGACGATTTAAAACGTAAATACTGTCAATGCTATTTATAGAGCTCCATGAGGATATTATAGGTATAAAAATATATCTGGAAATTCAAAAAAATTATGGGTATAAAATAATGTATTTTTTACTTGAAAATATTGATTAAAATAGCGAGTGTATAAATAAATACCGATTAAAAAAGGTTTATTTCAAAATATTTTTTTGTAATTAGAAATTGTAGCTTACTGTAACGAAGCACTGCCAAATGTTTATTATTTAAACACCGCTTTATATTGGGAATCAAACCCACAGTCCTAAACATGTGGCGCGACGACCGTTATCTTACGTAATACAGATAATATTTGTGAGATTTTCGTTTTATAATCTAAGTAGTTATAATTCTGATATAATTTTTTCCTCTTATCATACAATTTCTGTAAATGGTCAAAAAGTGAACTTATAATTAATTTACTTCTGCCTAGTTAACAAAAAAACTGAAGATTTAGCTATAAAACCTATGATAAAAGAATGATATTATTAAGCTTACTGGTCAAAGCAAAATAAATCTGATAACATTGAACACACAATATCATTAGCGACAACCAGCGAACAGTATCTATTTGAAAAAACATATTTTACACTTTTGCTAAAAAAATCCAAATCTCAGAGCTTGAAAATTGGGGGCGCCCCATAATGTAATTTAAAGATCAAAATATTATATCAGCGTCAAAATAAATATGAAGGAACATAATGTTTACAAAGGAAAAAACAAAGTCTGGTTAGCAATGTTCATACCAACGAATGCGATCTTTGGAATATTTTAATTGCGATACCATTAAAAATTGTACCTTAGTTCGCTGTTGAAGAGTTCAAAGTCCTTTTTGTCTTGTCTTACCTTAATGTTACAGCGTCTTGGTAAAAGCTAAGACACTTACCTACTTTTCCCATTTCTTGTAATTCCTTGATTCTTCTGAATATTATTGCGCAAACTTCTAATAGCGAGTTTAGATGACTGTACTGGTACTAAGTAAACTCTCTTACTTAGACCAATGATATTTTTTTATATGTTTTTGTTTTACCGTTCTGTTAAGACATTTCTTTTATTTCGATTTGTAAAGACTATACTTGCAAAGGTGAATAAATAATTCTGAATCGGCATAAAGTGGTCTTAGAGAGATTAACCCCCTTTTAACGTGAGGATAGTTTTTTATGGATACCTTACAAAGTGGGGAGTCTAATGAGTTATATGGGACTTACGGGATGGCAGGTGTATATGTTACCGGACAAACCCGATTTTAGGACAAACTAGTTTGGACTAGGATGTTCTAGTTTTTCCTGACCACACTAGGATAAACTAGTTTGGCCTTATTGATTACAGGCTGAACTGGTTTGGCCTAATAGCGTTAGGATAAACTAGTTCAGCCTGGTAGAACTCTTAGGCCGAATTAGTTTGGCCGGGTAGCGTACGGATAAACTAGTTGGGTTAAAAATATTTTGGTTTCGAATACTAAAATATGGATATTAAATTCAAGAGCTCAATTTCAGGATTTCAAAAAGGTATATCATGATTATCATTACCATATTAAATTCTAACAAAAAAATGAAAAATAAAAACATATTTGTAAAAACAAAAACCCCGACTGCATCAAACTAAAAAGAAAATAAACAAGCCCAATAGTTTATTAGGATTAACAGTCGGGACCTATAAGTAATTCTTCAATCAATAAAATCTTTACCAGGAACCTCGCATAATTTAAAGAGGTCCCTACTGTTAATCCTAATAAACTATTGGGCTTGTTTATTTTCTTTTTAGTTTGATGCAGTCGGGGTTTTTGTTTTTACAAATATGTTTTTATTAAACATTTTTAAAGTGTTATTCCATACTTAGGAAAGAATTTTTTTTTTCAAATACGTTTTCCAAATAAGTATTGTTAAGACACTCAATTCTCCACTTTCCACCTAATTTTCCAGATATTTTTATTTCGCACAGGCGCTATCCCCACTGGGCCACAACAGCCACAATAATGCGTATGAAAACATAATAACACATCGCGAGTAAGTAATTATTTATGAATATCTAACTACACAATATTATAAGAATTAAGCTACTTTGTTTACAAAATAACTTAACAATTTAAGGAATATTTACAAGGAAAGAAAGTTGGATAAGAAAAATCGACGGCCAACAAAGTTTCAGCTTCAGAGTTTCCAGTCACTAACGCCCAATATTAATAATCTATCTCCTACGTCAATCTTCGATTGTTCCATATATCTATCCAATCTAGAGATTGGATAGATATATGGAACAATCCAATCTAGAGATTGGATAGATATATGGAACAATCGAAGATTGACGTAGGAGATAGATTATTAATAATGGGAGTAAATCGCCTTCATACTCAGAAATGACTTCACACACAATCAATTTCTGGGTGAAAATTTAAGACATAACTTAAAATATTTGTAGCAATACGTTATTCAGTGTATATAACATGATACGCAGAAGAAACTTAATCTTAATGCGCTCCGGATTCAGCTTTCCGATTTGTTATTCAAATATCGCGTGTTGAGTGGTGGAACTCGACGCCACGTACTATCTACCTGTGCAGGACAATGAAAATAGTTCATAATAATTATTCTTATTTCTTATTCTTCTTCTTATTTTTCTTCTTTGTTTCTTATGTTTATAATTATTCTTTGAACCCATATAATAATTACTTACAGCAAGATACTGTGGCTGTGTCATAACGACCTCTAAATCCTATATTGCGTATTTAATTAATTTACAACAATATTAATCTAGCGACAGTTTGATTGAAATATCTTGGACTATCACAGCTAGGCCTAGTATTCTATTCACTATATTTAAGTTCTATACGAATAATTACTAAATATATTTATGAAATTATTTTCAGTTTTCAATAGAATGAGTAAGAAAATATAACCCTAAATAATCAAAAGAAACCGAAAAAGAATAATAAGTATTAAATAATTTTCTTATTAGAAAAAATATCCGAGTAATTGAAATGAACAAACAAAATAGATAAAGGAGCGCGGGGAAAGTGAGTGGGCATCATATAGAAACTTGAATTGTTTTTTCAGATAAGAAGGAGAAGAAGGATTAAACAGCACATAATAGATAATAAGAAGAATATGAGTACTCCTGCGATGGCGGATAGGGAGCCACCTGAGCTTATCATGAAATTAAGAAATATGATCATATTTATATTTACTAAATATGAACCGCAACTAAGGAATAGGAGCAACTAAATAAACTTGAGCGACTTCAAACCTTTGTATTAATTATTGTATTTAGTTGCTCCTCTTTAATATCAAGATATAAAATATCAGCATATTCAAGAATTGGTAATAGGAGTGAGTTTGCCAGCGCAATTTTGGTAGGTATTGAAATTGGTAGGAAATGCGAAGCCTATGCAGAGATTCAGTAACAACACAAATCCTTCTACGTACCTCTCCTATTTGTGGTTCTCAAGACAAATGCTTATCTTATGCTTACACTCAAGTTCCTAACTGATTCCCTAAATGGAATGGAAGTCCTATCGATTCTAATAGTGGACATATGTGATAATTCAATTTTCGACATTTTTGGCTTTCTTAACACTTTCTAAAGTAAACAAAAAGTTAACATTTTTAAAAATCAGTAATTAAATTATGAAGTAAATAGTTAAAAAATTTAACGATAAAGTAAATTAAAATTTCAAGACTATTTAGATAACTGAAGGTTGTAGTGCCGACAATTTTTATTTTATTGTATTCGATAGTGATTGACAATATCATATTATCCGAAGACGATGTGGTAGAGCATAATAGCGTGAGCATACTTATATCTAATATCTACCTATTCGATTTTGATGAAACTTTGATTTTTCTTTAAGTTAAAACATACCTATTTTATTCAAAGGAGACCATCTCGATATTCCTTAGTTTCAGACCCTTAGTTTCAGAAGGATTTGAAGATATACATACTTACACTGACGAAATTTTGTACATGTGCTTGGTAGCTTAAATAGATACACAACTATATATTATACAAAAAATAAGTTAAAAATGCTAACCAAATACATTTTTACTGTATCCTCATAACAACTCAAATTGTGGCTTATAATTATTTTGTAAATTATTTCCATTAAAGATTCATAATTACCCATTAGCAGAGTCTCGTAGACTCAATTAATTTGCTGAACACTTAATGAACTTTGGTGAAATATTTGTATCTTTTCATTTTGTCCAATTGCTGAAGAATGATGAGGGTGAAATTTCGGATGAGCTTTTATGGTAACTTTAATCATTGAAACATCATCTCATATATCGTGATTGCGTCATGGAAAATGTGGCCGCATATGGGTTAGTGAGTTACGAAACTTAATTACTTCACTCTTTTCTATTATTTGGAGATATATATCACTAAAAAGTTATTTAGCAATTTATTGATGTATTTATATAATTACGTAGAGTCTATGGCGCAGCGTCTGACGATAAACATAACGGTTGTGGGTTCGATTCTCATTCGATGAAGTGAATTGTTTTCATTTATACGCTAGTACCAAGTCTAAACGCTACTGAGCGCATAAATATGCAATGTTTCGCAAAGTGGGGAACGGAGTATCTTAACAATATTTTTTTTCTGCCTATGCTTTGAAAGTGTGAAGCTCTTCGTATCTATACTTAGTGCAAAGTGAAACATTAATATTAATTGCAGTGTAAAACATTAGGAAACTATTCCAAAAATACAGAACGCGCTTCATTTGAAAAGACGATTCAAATCAAGAATGACCATACTTGTTCTAAGCCTTAATAGCCCAATAAAGGTCCCGTTGCACGATCTTCATACTGAATTAACTTTTTCATTCAATTGTGCTTTCCGCAAATAAAGAAAAATGGCATAAAGCGAGGAGTGTACCACAGGGCACTTTATTAGAACCTATATTTTATTTACTATTCTCTTTTGGAGCCATTGTTATATGTGGTTATTTTTATGTGTTTATAATTTATTTATTTCTTTTTTGTTTAGAAGATCTTCATTACGTCAAAATATTTTACATCCAAACCATTTTGGTTGGCTCAGTGAAATATCAAATTAAAATCTTTAATTTTGTTTTATAGAAACTATATAGAAACATATTTCAAAATATAAACTAAAAAAAAATTAATTAGAAAGTTGTTAATAAAAATGTTTATTTCAATAGTTTTGTGAAGTATTTTGTGCCAATTTTTTACTTGTATAACTACAAATAACTTGTCGTTATTTGTTTAAGCCTTTTGGCTTTTGGAAAACTATTGAGGAATTAAATCTTAAAGCGCGCCGTTGCAGCCTGCCTGTCAATACGCAATCTCTGAAAAATTTGGCGGTGCGTGAGAATACTGAATATTTTAACACTAGGCACCCTCTTTCTACCATGATATATGTGAGATACAACGAAATACTATAAGATAAATCTTATTTGAAATACATATCTTATCCAAATATATTTTTGTTTTCGAGCTTCATGCTATACGATATATATCCGTATCGTGTTGAGTGGCAGAATTCAAAGCCGCGCTTAACCTCGACACCAGAGCGAAGAAATGGAAATATAAATTTAAGTAAATATTTCATCTCCTCGAGTGGGGATCGAACCCATAACCTGTCGGTTTTACAGTCACACCTCGTGCCGCTGCGCCACGACTGGCCTCTAACTGAATTACGATTTTTTTAAGTACATGCATTTCTCTATTTATACGATGAAAAAAACCTATTAATACTATATTCCGTTCTCCTTTTTTTAGATATTAAGTTAGAGAGTAGTATTGATAAGACATTGTGGTCCCCACTTTTCACGATATTTTTCAGATTGCGTGTAGAGTAGCAGAATTTAACACTGTGCCTTGTCTTATTACTAGAGCGAGTCAATGAAAATAATTCATAAATTCAATTGGATTCAACGTATATCTCAAAATCTTTACACAGTATAACATATAATTGTCAAAGAAATCCAAACACCTCAGATAACTCTCATCAACAGAAAAGTTAATCACATCCGTCCTAACGAACGAACACGCTAATACTAACGATGGCAGCGGTCTCAATCACAATCACTGATAACATCGACGCTTACTGAGCGATTTTTTTAGTAGATTCATTAACATTGCTTTACTTAACGCTCCCTTCTAACGCTCTAACGAAATTTCGTTATATTTATCGTTTGGGAGAAAAATGTTTGTGATGACCTAAGATATTATGTATAATAACAATTTATCGTGCTTTACGCTGTATTTCACATATGTAATCACAGATTAGCAGAAGCAGCAGAAGGATAGACGGAGAGTAAAGATTCTCCATTCATTTGCATTGCTTTACCGCTGCGCCACGTTGGCCGCGCTGTTTTTTTTTTATATGAATAGACTAAAATCAAGTAAAAGTAAATTCAAGTAAATCTATGTCTTTAGTATTGTTAGAGTATAGTATATTTAGCCTATAGTACTTACAAATAAGAAAGAAATAAGTAAATTCTTTAAATGAAGACAATTATAGGCACAAGCGTGTGACTGTAAGCGCGACAAATTGTGGGTTCGATTTCCACTCAAGGAAATGATATATTTAATATTTTCATTTCTTCGCTCTGGTGTTGAGGCAAAGCGCTGCGTAGAGTTCCGCCACTTAACACGAAATGCCTTCAGAATTCGGTGGAGTGGGATGTCTTAAAATTAGGCTCCCTTTGCTTGTCCTGCTACATACTTTATATAGCGTGAAGCTGAAAAAAAAGGTAAATTCCTAGATATATCTGTCGATTTTGTGCACACATATAATAATTATAAATAAATTGTGTACTAATGGAACATTAGAACAACATGATTTTTATTATCTAGATATTCTAGAATATTCTATACCTCATTTTCATACTTCTATTTTCCTTGACTATTAGAAAAATTGACACCATCACTAAATTCAATATAATATTAATATATAATAACATATCTTCATAACTAAATACCTATGTCACCTAATTTCATCATCGAGTTCATTGTAAGCCTACCCTCAATTTGATTTATTCGTTCCGTCCGTTTGTTAATACTCTTAGTCTACAGCTTACGGAGGATTAAATAGTGGACCTAAATTAGATTTTCGGCAACTTATGTCAACGGACCTTCGGGAAATATTGAAGGTAAATATCTTTTTTCGCATCTTAATTCTAAATTTCTCTATATTTATTTAATATTAAAGTTATATCTATATTTTATAATATTTGATTATAAAAAAATGCTTATTTAGAAAACGGATAAAAATTTGAATATATATATTTGAATATATAATAGCGGGACTCGCACCCGCGCCTCCTGGAAACCGACCAGGCGCTCTGACCACTAAACCATACGTTCCACTAAGAGCACGTTCCACTAAGAGCACGTTCCACTAAGACGTTACGTTCCACTAAGTTACGTTACACTACGTACAAGACGTTACGTTACACTACGTTCCACTAAGAGAACGTATGGCTTAGTGGTCAGAGTCCCTGGTCGGTTTCCAGGAGGCGCGGGTTCGAGTCCCGCTACGTTCAAATTTTTATACGTTTTCCAAATAAGTATTTTTCTTTCCTAAGTGTGGAATAACACTTTACAAAAATGTTTAAAGAGATAAATTAATTCTTAAAGGATCTATTGCCTTGAATAGCGTTACTATGAATATGTATTAACGTATTAACTCGATGGTTGCAGCGCAGGGCAATAACTGATATCGATCAGTGCAGTTGATAACTTTGTTACTTGCGCAAAATAGGATGTTGATGTAATTTGAAATATAAGATCAGTGAAATTGTAGTCGCAGTGGAACAGTGTTTGTTTATAAAACGCGACAGTTAAAGATTCGATCCCCATTCGGGGGAAGTAAAATATTTAAATTATATTCGTTTCCTCGTTCTGGTAGAAAATGCATGGCATTCGGTTCTACTACTTAGCACTCTATCCTCCCTCAAATTGTGCGATAGTGGAGATCACAGTGGCAGGTTCCCTATGCCTACCCTGCAATGTTTGGGATTTAGCGTGTAGCTAAAACAAGAAAAAGTAAAAAAAAAAACATAATTGTAATTATCATACAATTAATACTAACTTCTAAAGTATATATACGAGTACATCACTATTACCAAAAGTTTAAGTCAACTTAATCGCAGATAGAAGCTAATTAACCGCACACAAAGTAGATAATCACAGTTGTAATAAAGTTATATTAGTAACTCTATAATGTGCCTATAGCTATGTCTTATTTATTCTTTACTAACCGACTTACAAATCAGTTTGATGTGTATGTTGTGATATTATTGGACTTGGATAATATTTGAGTAATAAATTTCTGGACATTAGATAAAATTAGATTTCTAAGAAACTATCAAAAAAAGGTGTTCTGGAGTCTGCCTACTGTCTGCACACTCACTAAGCACGATGGTTATGGGTCCAACTTCTACTAGAGGAAATTAATTATTTTCATTTTCTCTTGTGAGAAGACAAAACGTGGTGTTGGGTTCTGCTGCATCTCGAAACCGAGCGGAAGGTTGGGAATCGAGTATCTTGACACTAGGTTACTTTGCCTATTGCAAATAGCATTTGCGGGATACAGCGTGAAGCTAAAGTTCAGATCGAGATGATCCTATTTAATTGAAATCATGTATATTTCAACTCATGGAACAGTCCAAATTACATCAAAATAAATTCAGTACTTTTTGAGATATAGGTGAACATGCACTTCTTACACTCTACCTTAATAATAATCTATACTCTTTATCTAATACTAGAGGGCGCGCGCGGCTTCGCCCGCTTATTAGGAGTGAATTCTAAAAAAACCACGAAACACGTGTTCAATAAAATATTTTTAACAGTCTGAATTTAATTTTTTATAAAAATCGGTGGTGATTTAAAGATTTTTCCATGTGAACTTTCAACCCCTTATTTCAACCCTTAGGGGGTGAATTCTTAAAAATCATGAAACACGTGTTCAATTAAATATTTTTAAGAGTCTGGATTTAAAATTTTATAAGAATCGGTGCCAATTTAAAAAAAAATCCATACAAACTTTCAACCCCTATTTCATCCCTTTAGAGTTAAAATTTTTCAAAATCCCTTCTTAGTGGATGTCCAGAATATGAAAATAAACATCTGCCCAAATTTCACGTTTCTACCATCAGCGGTTACGGCTCTGCGTGCGTCTTACCTCAGTCAGTCAGCACAAGTCCTTTTATATATATAGATAGAGGGCGCGCGCGGCTTCGCCCGCTTATTAGGAGTGAATTCTAAAAAAACCACGAAACGTGTTCAATAAAATATTTTTAACATTCTGAATTTAAATTTTTATAATAATCGGTGGCAATTTAAAGATTTTTTCATATAAACTTTCAACCCCTTATTTGAACCTTTAGGGGGTGAATTCTTAAAAACCATGAAACACGTGTTCAATGAAATATTTTTAAGAGTCTGAATTTCAAATTTTATAAAAATCGGTACAGATTAAAATTTTTTTCCATACAAACTTTTAACCCCTATTTAATCCCTTTAGGGTTAAAATTTTTCAAATTCCCTTCTTAGTGGATGTCCAGAATATGAAAATAAACATCTGCCTAAATTTCACGTTTCTACCATCAGCGGTTAGGGCTCTGCGTGCGTCTTACCTCAGTCAGTCAGCACAAGTCCTTTTATATATATAGATTATAAATTTAAAGTTTGTTTCTTAAAATACGCTTATGTCAGATAGTACTGGTTCAAATAGAAAAAAAAATATTATTGAAAAGGCTATCTTTCGAAAAATATTGAAGTAGCCACAGATGAAAAGGTTTAAAGTAGCTAAAAAAAAATGCAAAAACAAAAGAATCATCGAGTATCTCTATTTGACCCAGCGCGTAAAGCTGCAGGTAGAACTAATATCAATATAAAAAAGATTACTAGTTAATTACACTATAACAATTAAAAAAAAGATAGACAAATTAAATACAATAAGAGTTTCATTTCAAAGGAACAAGTAAGCTAAGCCAAACTTAAGTAGAAATAAAACCAAAAATTCCTTCCATTTTTCTTTTGCACATTTCATTGCTCAGAAATGTTGCCCCCACAATTTTGACGTTCAGGATTATTGTCTCCATGTCCCATCTTAAGCACGCCTTTGTAAAGACAGTATTTTCTAAAGCTCTGACGATTTCAAGTGAACCTAATTTCAACGTTTCTAACACACAACTGATTTCAAGTTGTTTAGTTTTATTTTTATAAATAATAGTATCTGTTTGAGATTATGAGCGTCTTAAAGTTTTCTTGTAGCTTATGTATCTATGCTTTAACTATTTTTATATTATTTAGACAGCTATTATTGTAAATATAAAAAAACCTTATTTTAATTTTTTTTTCCCGACTGCTAAGGAAGGGTTATGTTTTTCGCGCGTATCTTGTATGTATGTAATATTCTTTATTACCTCATATCTCCAGAACCGCTGAACGGATTTACTTAATTGATGACTGGTATCATTAGATTCGTATTAACAGCCCAAGTGTTCTTAGATAGGTGACGTTAAATAAAAACAATCATGGCGGCTGTGGGACGCCATTGGACTTAGTGAAAAAAAAAATTTTCGTTTCGAATACCACAATATGGGTATCAAATTCAAGAGCTTAATACGATGATTTCAAAAAGGTATATGATTGACATGATTATCATTATCATAGTGAATTCTAACAAAAAAGTGAAAAATAAAAAAATATTTGTAAAAACAAAAACCCCGACTGCATAAAACTAAAAAGAAAGTAAACAAACCCAATAGTTTATTAGGATTAACAGTCGGGACCTATAAGTAATTCTTCAATCAAAAAAATGTTTACCAGGAACCCTGCATAATTTAAAGAGGTCCCGATAAAAACTATTCAAAGAGTACTAGTTAATTTATAATAGCAGTATTATAATTATATTCATATACATAATAGATACATATATACACATATATATTTAAACGTAGATATACACATATATGTTTATATATAGGCCAAATTAATCTGTACATTATGTTATTCCGTAACTCAAAAGGTAATAACGGAATCGTAATAGGGTCAGTTTGTTAACCGTCTGTCAAGATCATTTATTTCGAGGTCGCGTGGACGTATGAAGCTGAAATGATTATCAAATATTCAGACCCAACGCAATGAAAAGATACGAGTATGTATTAATCGAATGTGCTGCATTTTGTAAGAAATGCGCCGCGATCCCGTGGACTTACAGTTATAATATTTGACACGAAATAAGAACTTACAATATAAATAAAGAAAAAATCCGAAAAGTAAAAATTTATAGGTGTTTCATAGAGAAAAATCATTAGAATTTTTTTATTGCTATTTATAGTTCATTTCATAAGAAATAGTAAATATGCTCCCAAATTTAAGTTTGTCAACTTTTATAAGTTATCCTTCTTGTTAACCCAAACTAATGAAATTGGTACGGTAGCCTCAATGGACGAGTCCAACTCGAACATAACCGACTCATATTCATATATGAAATTCATCTTAAATTAATGAGAAAATATATATAAACAAGTCTTAATAATTTTACCATTTGTTTTTGCAATTGTTCCATTAAAGCAGATTGCAGAATTGAATTTTAGAGAGCAAATCTCTTGTCTGTATAAATTTCCAACCCACTTATTTCCGTTACACCACGACAAAGACATTTATTTGCTATGACGGCTACAAATATATTGGTTTCAAATACTATATCGTTTAAACTTTATTTTCTAAACCTTAGGAGCTTAAATCGTAAATTCTTTACGAAACTTGCTAATGACTTTATTTTCTTATATGTCAAACGGAAATTCGTTGCAATTTTCCATTTGTGACAAAATTAGGTTGTTTTGTTAATAAATGTTGCAATTTTTTTTTCATTTGAGAAAGGAAAAAAAGAAAATATTGCTTGAAGAAAGAGAGCATAGTTAGAAAGAAAATATAGTTCGTAAAATACAATGAGTCACCCCAACACATCAAAATTTAACTATAACAGTTACTATATTTAATACGCGTACTCGCGCAAATAATAATATTTTTTAATTAATTAAAATCGGGTCAGGATTAAAGAGTCACAGCTTAATAAAATTTGCGTTCCTTCGTCGTCGCTGTGTGACGTCACGCAGCGACTGTTATGTCCGATTACGGGTATTACATAGTGTTTTGGTAATCATTTTATTTTATTTTATTTTTTTTTTTGCCACTGGCAAGACGTAGCATGCTACGTCTTGCTCTCCGCGGCAAAAACTGATTAAATTAAAAAAGAGCATTATATATATTTTTTTAAATCTTAAAATTGATTTCCTGTATCATATGTAAAACCAGGAATTATTTATATTAAAAAAGACCGTACTTGTTTAACCGCTACGTCCCTGTGATCACGTCGCGTCGCGGCGATTCGAGAAAATTAAATATTTATTATTTTCATTTCCTCACTCTGGTAATAAGTAAAACGCAACGTTGACTTTCGCCACTCAACACTCAATGCTTCAAAAACTTAGCAAAAGTGGGGAACGAAAGTGTCTTAATGGGAACGGAGTATCTTAACAGGTTCCCAGGTCCCCTTTACTTATCCTGCTTTATCGAGAAAACAGAGTGAAGCTAAAAAAATACTAAAAATGCTAACAAATATAAACCAAAGTAATCATAAAATTTCCTACGAACAAGATGCTAAACATAAAATACAGATAGACCTAATTACAAACCAAACCCATCATACATCACAACCAAAACAACTATAAACATATCAAGAATATTATCAGGCTATTCCCTTATTGCAGGCGTCATTATCTCAATGGCATCTATACATCGCCGTTCGCACGAACATGTTAGAACATTTATTGCGTTCATTAGATACAAGCGAACGCGCATTGATAGAACGGCCCGAACCGACATAAGGAAATTACCTCCAAAGAGTTATTAGAGGAGAGATTATTTAATCAATTTACCATGAATGGGACTAGATAAAAAGGAATGTAGATCGTTTGAGCTTTTATTTGGAGTGCCCCTGATTGATCCTCGACTTTTGCTGGACTTTTTTATGATGATATGAGTAATCCTTGACAATAGTGGAATTGTAATTAAAATTATATTATGAGGCTTAGAGGAATTCTGAAAAAAAAATAGATTTTGGTTCGTATTTGGATTTTATTTTATTTATTATAGTCCCTTGTATAGTCTATAGGTATAGCTATTTAAGTAATATTTTCAAATTTTAGTTTTTTCGAATTTATTACATTTTATTATAAACTATATACAAATAACTATATTTTTATATTTTTTTACAATTACTTAATAATTTAATTTCTTTAAAAAATAAGGTATTTTTACACTTATTATAGTCTTAGTATGTGACTTAGTGAGTGGGTGAAAGGTGAGATTATAAAACTTTTAAAAAGGCATACAAAACTTTCAGCTGGCTTTGATTACCAGAGCGCAAAATAAATATAATTTTACTATAATGACTCCCATAGAGGTAGTCGTGACACGGAGGCACAAGCGTTCAACTGTACACGTGACAGTTGTGAGTTCGATTCCCACTCGTGGGTAATATTATCATATTCATGCCCTGACTCTGGTAACGAGGCAAAGCGCGGTTTTGAATTCTGTCACATACAGCGTGATGCTAAAAATAAAATCGTTCCCATCACACTCGTTTGTCTCTATAATTAAATTTTAAAAATTTATTCTTTAGTTACACACTGTATTCCGCATATAATATTCCGCAAGATAAACAGAGATAACTTATTGTTTAGACACTATATTTCACACATTATACACGAATTACATGTTAAACGGCGGAGCTCAACGCCGCACTTTGGCTTGTTACCGGAGCGAAGAAATTAAAATATTAAAGAATTAATCCCCCGAGAACGGGATCCAACCCAAACACATGCATATGCCACTGAACCATGACAACCTCACGAAAGATATATTTTCCTCACGGGAAAATATTTTTTACCCAAATCTATATAAAGTTTTGTATAAAGTACTTTTTAAGGGTCGTCCCTGAGAGGGCAGGTGTCGTGTGATTAAGTAGCCTAACCGTCTTTGTCACCTGTAACAAGTGTAACATATGCGAATTTACAGATACTTACTAAAAGGTTACAAACAACAACAAAAAGGTTCCTTCGCTATTTATAATTTATATTTGTCATCCTGAAGTTACCTTTCTATATAACAAATACAGTTATTTGTTATATACGATCCGCCTATTTTTTTACAGTGTATAATGAACAGAGAACTGCACAGTAGACGGAGAGAGCATTGTGCCAAAACATTTCGTTTTCCTCTTCTCGCCCGTACTGAGAGACACCGTTGAATGGCGGAACTCAACGCCACGCTATGTTTTACCAGAACGTAGAAATGGAAATATAATTATTATTTTTATTAAATAAAAGAGAGCACAATATATCATCTTATCTTTTGTATTTAAATTATGTGTTAAAAACAACGATTGGTATAATTATGTGCTTTATTATCTTACTTCTACTCTTTAGTATTGCCTGGGATTCGCGACCCAAGTGCAGGCTTGTGGGGCAGGAGCCTGCTTAGCACTGCTCCAAGGCTGAACTTTATTGCTCGAGCTCAATATGGATAATTAAAAATAAGTTGTGGGTTCGATCCCCACTCGAGGAGATGAAATATTTACTTAAATTAATATTTCCGTTTCTTCGCTCTGGTGTCGAGGTTAAACGCGGCGTTGAGTTCTGCCACTCAACACGCATTGCCTCCAGAATTCGGCAGAAAGTGGGAAACGGCGTGTTAACACTAGGTTCCCTCTGTGCCTGCCCTGCTGTGTGCGGGATACAGCGTGAAGCTAATTTAATTTATTCTTAATTTTATCAAAAAATTGTCTATTATATAATTTAATACTGCCAAACAGTGCTTCCATTAGTCAAATCAAAGTACTGTGATGCCACATTAAGTTACTACAGATATCTATTGTAATAGATAAAATATATAACAAGTTAACATTTAGTATTTTTCTTTCCTAAGTGTAGTGTAGTGTACACTTTAAAAATATTAAAAACAAGTTAGCATTCGCATCACAAATTTTTGTAGTTCTATGTATTCTAAAATAATTTTCAAGTAACACTCAATTCCTGTGAAATATGTAAACGTGAGCGAGCACTCGCAGATTGAGATGTCGATGTTTGACACTCGGATATTTTGTGTGCAGCTACGCGACCTTGTTTCGTATTACTAATATTAATATTTTTACTGGTGTGCATGTATTATATAATTATAACTTTATTTAGAGTTTTACATTTGTGGGTTGAGGCTGTCATGGCGCAGGGGTAACCTGCATCAGCAGGTTCATCACACCCACGTCGCGGCTAAAAACGCGACAAATGTGGGTTCGATTTGCCCTCAGAAAAATGAAATATTGATTTTTTTTTATTTAGACCCTCTGTTATGTACATTTTGGATTTAGTCGAAAAACATAAAAAAATATTTTGAGGAAAATAACTAAAAGTTGTAAAATACATCAAGTGGGAATTAAGCCCACAATCATTACGTTATTATAATATATTTCCCAACTGTAGCACGCTGACGTCAATTTCCTTACTTTTTAAACCGCGATGTGGCTATCTACCTCAACTCACAATGTCAGGGTTTCAACACTAGCGAAAAGTGAAAAATCATCTTATCTCGTTCTCACCTACTTACTGACGCTCGTAACTAACTAGCAACTTAGGGATAGTGAATAAAAAACAACGTTTCCGCGACAACGATCTCATTAGAGTAAGAATTTTCTTTTGTCATACATTTATACCTATGTGTTTTATAAATAAAATAAACTTATAGAAGCTACCGTATTTTCTCATTTTAACGAGGACCAAGAGCATACATAATGTGTTCATGAACAACTTGACCGATATATTTAATATTATTAATAATTAATTATTTAATAATTTGTTATGGTGCAGAGGAATTTGGCTGCATAGGGAGTAAGTTCAAATTCTACTCTAGGTTATTATATAAATAACAAAATCTCATTTTAGCGTTTGCATATTGAACCCTAAAAAGATTTAATATCATCAGCAGTGTACCTATCATGACTGTATTTTAAAGGTGTTGGAGAAAGAGAAAAAGTATTTTCTGTTTATCTAACAACTGTAAAATAATATCGATCTATGATCTTTTCAAATATATCTTCTTACGTTCCTCCTTTGGGACCTAAAGGATTTTGTGTTTTGGAAGAAAACTTTAGTAAATAATTTACAGACATTTTTTACGCTTCCGGCGGTGCAAAGTTTTTTTATATCACCCTAGGGATGAAGACAAATTGTTTGTAAATTAGGCAATTTTAGGAAAAGCTTTTGATATTATTGGGGAATAGCAGCTTTTGATTAGCAACAAAAGCATATACATATATATTATATTTAATCATTTTATAATAGTCAAGACTATATTTGAGGACATTTGTGTAGCAAGGATTCATGCGTGCGACTCCCATATGCGGGATACAGCATAAGCCAAAAAAATATAAAAGACCTTATTACCTTGCCCAGCGAGGTTTTTTGCCTATTTCAGGATTGTAGGACAACGCTAAGTACAACTATATTATACTTACCGAACTACTTATAAAAGATGACAAACTTAAGTTTGCGGCCATATATATTCATTTTGCTTGAAATAAACTACAAATATAAGTATACATATCTTCTTTTTCTCATAAAATAAATAGCTGTCTCTTTTGGACTTTTTTATTTTTTTGCATTGTAAATTCTCATATCCACGAGAAGTACTTTTTGGGTTTTGGTATTACTCGGCGAATTTCATATAAAGTGCAGAAAAATCGATTCATAAAAGCTCGTATCTTTTAATTGCGTTGATTTAGAAGCTTGATTTGATTTGCCCTTCAAGAGATTTTTTAATATCAGCTTGACATCTACGCAATGTCGAGATAAATGGTCTTGATAGACGGACAGACGGACAACGTCAAAGTGATCTTATAAGGCTTTTGCTTTTACCTTTTGAGATTCCAAACTCTAACAAGAATATTCAAGCAACATAAGTACAGAGGCCAGTCGTGGCGCAGGGACATAAAGTCTGACTGTAAACGCGACGAGATATTGATTCGATTTCCACTCGAGAAAATGAAATATTAAATATCTGCATTTTCCTTTCTAGGGACGACGGCAAAGCGAAAATTTGGTCATATTTCACGAATGCAGAGGACAGTGTCAATTACAATCTCGGAACATCCTTATTCTTTTCACGTACGCTCGTAAGAGCGTCCCCACATTTAGACCAAGTCATGCTTATTTTCAAGTACGAGTACTTACGGTATACACTGGTTGGAAACTTAATATTTATTTTTTTAGGTGTAGCTCTCTCTTAATGCTAGAATAAATCTAGAAATTTAGAAAATATTTCAAGAAAAATGGCTATCTTGGCGTAGCGACACTCCGTCTGATCGTAAACACGGTGGTTGTGAGTTCGAATTTCTCGGGAGAAAGTAGTGGTATATTTACCATAGTGTAGTGTAGTGCAGTGCAGTGCATTGCAGTACAGATACTGTGTTTTCGAATAATGTATCCCCTATGTTACACACTTAGTAAAAAAAATATTTTTGAAATCGTATAAAAATTTGAACGTAACAAAACTCGATCTTGCACCTCTCGAAAATCGCCCAAGAATACAAAACTTTTTCTAAATTTTGAACACTCATAAGCTCAAAACAGTTTTCTCTCGCAGGTGGAGTATGGTCCCTTAGAAACCTATCCATCTCGGTACCCCGAGCGGTCCTCTCGGGCGAGGGTCAGTGCGCAGTATTACGATGTTCCTACGACCTCGAGGGAGCTGCCCTATACTCCATACGATGGTATCGCGCTGAAACAGAATTCTATAGATATGTGCCTCGAGAAATGCCTCCGACAATGGTATTTCCGTTGCCTGGCGCTTCGGTGGATGTAAGTATTGTTTTTTCTTAGTATTTTTTTGCAGGGTAGGCAGAAGGAACCTAGTGTTGAGACATTCCGTTTGACACTTTCCGCCGAGTTCTGAAGGCATTGGGTGTTGAGTGGCGGAACTCATCGCTACGCTTTGCCTCGATGCCAGAGCGAAGAAATGAAAATATAAATGTAAATAAATATTTCATTTCCTCGAGTGGGCTTCGAACCAACAACCAGTCGATTTTTACAGTCCCACTTTGTGCCACTGCGCCACGTTTCTCATATATATTCTACTGTAAAAAATATATATATCATCAGCTAGCGCAATCTGACCATCAACAAGTCCGGATAGTGAATCTCAACAGGCGTCTTAGTGGTGACTACCAGTGCGAAGTGTCGGCAGATGCGCCCCTGTTCCATACCGATATACGATCAGCTCCTCTCACTGTAGTAGGTAAGTTAACGTTTAAGTGTACCTAAATATATATTTTTTAACTTTATTCTGGATATGGGTGCATATAGCAGAGTAAGCAGAGCCTAGTGTTAAGATACTCCGTTTTCTACTTTCTGCCCAATTTTTTCTCGTTACTAGGTGAATCGAATCCATAGCCGCCGCGTCGTGTCTTATATTTTTTGTATATTTTAATAAACTTTAATCTTACAAAATGTGAACATTTACATCTTAAATAATCTTTATTATATTGATGAATTTAAAATAAGCATTAGTTACTAAATTAGCCCAAGCAAATCTAAAGTCAAGAAACTCGTACAACATTAGAGAATAGCGGCTAAAAATTAGTCAGTTCACTTCTATTTAGTAGTAGTATATATTTATATGAAGAATCCGTAGATTTCAGAGTATTTTATGAAAAAACACTTATATAAAATTTCTAGCTTAATCTTGTTTTTATGATGTAATTTAGTTAAATATATTTATTTATTAAGGCTTGCAGACATGTTGGCTGAGTTGGAAAGTATTTACACACAGTTGCAGATTCCCACTTGTCCCTGTATAATCTGCATAATCAGAAGGAACATAGTGTTAAGACATTCCGTTCTCTGTTTCCCATTTTATTTTTGACACATTGGCGCGTTGAGCGGCGGAGCTCAACGCCGCACTTCACCTTCCAGAGCGGTGAATAAAAATAATTTTAATAAAATCATCATGATAAATATTTTTAGATAGAGAAAATAAAAATAAAAATAGATATATTAAATAGATAGATTTTACCACATTTCTCATAATGTTTCTATAATGACCTTAAGTATCTATTAAAATCAGATGTTTATTTATATGTATTTTTACAGATCCACCATTTCGAGCACCACGTTTGATCGTATCTCATAGAAGTTATTCAAAAGGTGATGTCATTCGCGCCAACTGTTCCATTGACGAAGCTTATCCTGCACCGAATATAACGTGGATATTAGATGATCATAAGGTTAGTATGACATTTCTGTGATTTCTCCGACTTTGTCGGTAAAAGTGTAATCTTTTCGAGTACCGAATATTTATTTATTTCTGGCACGCCCAAACAGTTTCTAACATTCCAGAATTCCATACTTTCGATAAAATAAAAAAAAATAAGGACTAACATAATAAAATATTAAAATATTAATTTAAAAAATATTAAAATTTTAATTTAAATTTTAATAAATTTTATTTTTTTTGATTATTTAAATATATTACTAAGGTAGTAATATTGTACTGTGAAAATAAATACTTAAATTAAAATGATATATTAGACATTATATTGAGGCCAGTCGTGGCGCACCGGCACAAATTGTGACTGTAAAACCGACTGGTTGTGGGTTCGATCCCACTCGAACTCGAGGAGCTGAAAAATAAAATAAATATAAATTAGCTTCACGTTGTATCCCGCACACAGCAGGGTAGGCAGAGGGAACCTAGTGTTAAGACACTCCGTTCCCCACTTTCTACCGAATTCTGGAGGCATTGCGTGTTGAGTGGCAGAACTCAACGCCGCGCTTAACCTCGACACCAGAGAGAAGAAATGGAAATATAAATTTAAGTAAATATTTCAACTCTTCGAGTGGGGATCGAACCCACAACCAGTCGGTTTTGCAGTCACACCTCGTGCCGCTGCGCCACGACCGGCCTCAAATATTTACTTAAATTTATATTTCCATTTCTTTGCTCTGGTGTGGAGGCAAAGCGCGGCGTTGAGTTCTGCCACTTAACACGCAATGCCTCCAGAATTTACTAGGTTCCCTCTGCCTACTTTGCTGTGTGCTAGATACAGCGGGAATCTGATATGTTTAAAAATACTCAACGGAGACTGAAACGATTGCATTCTTAGGCCCAGAGTGCAAAAAGATTGAAATGGTATGATTTAAGAAACATCATTCCCTCACTGAAAATTCTGATAATTTTTGTTACCTGAAAGCTGAGTTATTAGAGATATGGTAAAACTGAACACACATGTATGTTCACAGCACAATTTATAGGAAATCTCTATAAAATAGGTGATTACTGAGAAAAAAATCTGTGAAAAACAAAACGGTATTCATTGGAACAATATAGAACAAATATGGAACAAATGGGGAAGCATTCAAAACGCATCGAAACGGCTTACAGAATACATCTAGGGGGTCCTTATTATTTCGTATGTGACATACTAACAAAAAGACAGATAAATATGACGAGCGCAACGTTAAATTTCATGCCATTCGAGGGCATAACGCTGAAAAGAGCAACAGAACGGGAAGTTTCCCTATTTTCATAATACCACACTTCGTTCCCTGGAGTTCTACGGACATATAAATAAATTAAATCTTAATAAGTAAGGTTGGTAAAATGTATGTAACAGCTGGAGTTGGGATCGAGACGTTTTTAACTCGGATGCCATTTTCTTGAGCTATATGGGCCAACTTATTTTTAAGAAAATTAAGCGTTATTGGCTTTTATTAATCCTCCTATTTTATATAAAAACTAATACTAAAACTAGTATCTGTTACTATATTTGTAAAAAGATCGTTTTCGAATGTAGAGGAAACCTAGTCTTAAGACACTCCCTTTCCAATTTTCGAGGCATTGCGTGTTGAGTGACGGTTAATCCGCACTCTTTATTTTGTTTTAAAAATATCAATAAAGAAACAAACATGAAATAACTGCATAAAAGCTTATGTGTGTTTAAAGATTAAAAAAATATACGCATCAAATAGAGAACCTCTTTAGGGTTATTTTATCAGCTAAAAACAGCTCTCTTTGAATATATTTTATGTATCTTATTCATTGTACTTTCATTGCTAAGTTAGGTCTAGGTAAATGAAGCTCAGAAACATTACAAATAATATATATACATATATACATATGCAAAATGCCACGTTACCTCACTAACCGCGTCGCACTTTCAACTGAAACCTATTGAGTAAGTATGTATAAATATTTGTCATCAGAATATCTGCTATATTGATGCTGACATTAATTATGTACACATTCATATTATTAATAAATTAAATTAAAATTAAATTAGCTTCACACTGTATCCCGCACACAGCAGGGTAGGCAGAGGGAACCTAGTGTTAAGACACTCCGTTCCCCACTTTCGGCCGAATTCTGGAGGCATTGCGTGTTGAATGGCAGAACTCAACGCCGCGCTTAACCTCGACACCAGAGCGAAGAAATGGAAATATAAATTTAAATAAATATTTCATCTCCTCGAGTGGGGATCGAACCCAAAACCAGTCGGTTTTGCAGTCACACCTCGTGCCGCTGCGCCACGATCGGTCTCATTTATTTACTAATACTAGTATCTGTTACTAGTTATTTATATTAATAATATTATTAATAATGAAAACAATAACTTGCAATGGAACAACTTTCGATTTTAATCAAGGGTTCGATCCCTACTCTGTGGTATACTTATAATTATTTAAATTATTTTCAATGTCCCGTTCTGGTAGACAAATAGTGGAACTGACTTCTGCCACTCAACTCGCAATATCTTGAAAGTTAAGCTGACAGTAGAGAACTGTTATGTGGTAAATAAACGTGAAGCTGTTTTTAGGATTCCGTTCCACAAAGGTGAAAACGGAACTCTTAATTTTTTATTTCAGTTCCACAAATTATGTGAATTAGTACAACATTAACAGTAATTAACGTAAAAATTGTTGCCACTAACTATGTTAATAGCGAAGGGCTGGGATCCGCTAAGAGCTCTCCACGTCTCGCGGGAAATCTCAAATTGTCTCACAAAGACAACTTCTTGAACTTAAGAAAATGAGATGCACAAGTGCATAAATAATATATTACTTTTTTATTCAGTTACTTTTGGTATTGTAAATATTTGTCCGTGTATCTGTTGCATGTCTTTATGTGAATGATAGCGTATTAATTTTTATGAAGCTTATAATAAAAAAGGCCACCGGGGCACAATGAAATAAATATTATTGAATTCCCCGTTCTTCGATTATTCAAGTTCCCCGTTTTGAATTCAAGTAAATATGGAGAACGGGAGTCTTGACACTACGTTTCCTCTGACTACCCTGCTGTTAGTACGGAAGTAGAGTGAATCACCATTTTTAAAGGTTCCGTACGTCAAAAGGTGAAAATGGAACCTTTATAGTATCACTTTGTAATACGTCTGTCCGCTTGTTAATAGCATTTAATGAAGATCGCGTAGAGGTCTCTACAACAAATGAATGACGGTCCACTGCAGCTGTATAAATTTGAATTTGGAATTCTTAACCAAAGAGAAATTTATGATTAAATTGGCCAGTTTGATAAAACGCCAATTTCATATGTAAGGACCTGATAATATTTGATGTTAACATGTAATTACATGTGTTATATTTTCATTACTTCACTCGGCTGAACACAAATTTCTACTCCACTGTAAGTAATCTTGATTACTGCGTAAATAGCACTTAGAGTATTGTATTATCTTGAAATATTTTTATTTGAACACAACTTTCTGACCGATTGTTTGCTTAAATGGCCAAAAGGAACAGGAGTTTTTGTCTTATACTGTTTGGCGTTATTTATAAGTGTATTTTATATACAGTACGACCGTAGCATTTAGCGCTTCGTTCTCTCTGACTACCCTTCTAGGGATAAAGCGTGAAGCTAGTTTATTTTTTTTTAGAATACAGTAGAAAAAATCTATTAAAATTCTGGATTATTTATTTATTGCCTTAACTTCTAAGCTATTTATATTCAAAATTATTTTAATATTAATGAAGAACTAAGTCTTTGGAATTTGGCAATTATAAATATTGTTCCATTGAAATCTTTTTCTAAATACCTAATAATTATAACAATATATGTACAATCAAAAATAATGAAGCTGCCAAAGAAAATAAAAACTATTCGACTCTTGAAATAACAGACGCCGATAACTTTTTCTCTAAACGTCTTCTTGGTAGTTAAAAATTCTAAAGTAGTCCTGCCTTTTAAATTATACAAAAACAAAGAGCACTTAAAATTCATGAACAATCAAAAGTTGGACGGCATCGGTGTTTCGGGGACATTTCCATACCTCCTGGAAGTTGTAATGAAGTTTGTGCTCAAAACAAAGTCGATAATTATATATTTAAATACTATTCCTGTCCCTCGCTCTGGTAGCAAGTAAAAGCGCGGCGTTGAATTTCGCCATCCTACATGCAATGTCTGGAAAAGCAATCGCTCGAAACTCTACATGCAATGTCTGTCAAGTGGTGCATGAAGAACGGTATCTTAACTTATATTCACATAAATAATGCAGTATGAAACTGTTATTTAAAAGTAAATAATTGAGGGACTTGATTGAATTAAGTTGCTTTCCTACAAAAGAAGGATATGAAGACGAAATGAAAGTCAATTTTTCATTTTTAACATTTTTTATAGAAAGGAACAAAAATGTTTTAGAAAACTTTTAGAAATTTAAACGTAAAATCGCGCGTCGCTAAATCACGCCTCTGGCAATCCTTGGACTTCCTAGTGAGGAATAACACTCTGGCCAAATGATTATTCTTATCTTTCTTATCTTCGGGTAGTGGAAATTTGTAAGAATCGCCCTACAGAGGTGCTAACAATATTATGTACGTATGGCTTAGTAATCAAAGTGGATAGTTTTCGAGATGCGCAGGTCTTAGTGTCGATACGTTAAAAGATTTATATGTTTACTAAAATAGTTTGTATTATTTTTTTCCTTCACGCTGAATCCCTCACGTTGCAGGGAAGACAGAGCCAAATGTTAAGACATTTCACTTCCCACTTTCCGCCGGATTCTGGAGGCACCATACGCTCTGCTCTGCCCGACAGTGAACGAATTAATTAAATACATACATACATACGCTTGTAGTCAGTATCTATCCATAATCTTATTATAATGTATAATAATAAATATTAAAGTAGCCATGACATAAATATAAACCACTTTGACGAGACACTTTCTATATAAAATTAAAATTCGAGGCGACTATCCTTTTAGCTTGGAATCGGTGTCCGTTTAAATTTTTAGAAACATAAATACAAAAAATCAGTAATTACTCTCCTAAGTAAACTTAACTAAAATTATAAAGCAATAAATATTTATATTTCAAATTTTCAAGCATTTTTAGCGTCCGTCCGCATATATTCGCTTATAAAAGCGAAAATAATTCACCCTGCGTAACAGATTATGTTTTAAAAGAATAGGAGGCGCATGTAGAAGTATTCACAAAACATATTCACAACTTTTATTTTTGTAAGTAGAATTTTTAAGGAGTAGATTATCTGCCCTGGTTTTACCCTACGTCCTTTCTGCCTATTTCTCTTGATATAGAACATGGATCTCTTTTTATATAAGTTTGTACTTATTTTTTTCTTACAGATCGCAGAAACGGTGTCATGGAGGTCATCGGAGTTGGATTTCAAAGAACGAGGTGCTTTTAGCCAACTAGAGCTCACGATATTAGAAGCCGAAAATTACAAAGTCGGTCTCACCTACACCAGCTCGAGTCTGAACAGAGTGTATCAGGATCATTACATATACGACCGTGAAATGGAAAATGATAAAGAAATTGTAAGGTTAGTGTCTTTATTTAGTTAAATACTTATTTCCAAGTAACCTAGTGTCAAAACACACCGTTCTCCACTTTGTGATAATAGTAAACACCGAGTGTTTTTTTTTACCAAAGCGGGGAAATGACAATCATTACCTTAAATCAAGATGGAACCTTGAGCCATTGAGTCTACACTTAACTAATAATTGTGTCTGTATATAGATTATTTTCTTAAAAATATGAATATTAAAAATGTTATTCTTTGGTTTTCTATATTTTTCGTGCTATAAGTTGTATATCCTCTCTTTTACAGAATTTAATGTATAATAATTTTATTGTATCTATAAACTAATTGAGGGCAATCGTGGCGTAAGCCATAAATGTACGACTGTAAGTGTAGGTTGTGGCTCGATTCCCACTGTTATCACCAATTTTGTATTTCCTCACTCTGGTAACGACGCAAAGCGCGGCGTTGAGTTCCGTCACTAACCACGCAATGCCTGTAGAATTCGGCGAAAGTGGTGAACGAGTCTGTCGAGTGTCTTAATAGGAAGTCTTAACAATTAATTGTGGCCAGTCCTGGCGCAGGGGTACAAAGTGTGACTGTAAACGCGAATGATTGTGGGTTCAATTCACATTCGATGAAATGAAATATTTATTTAAATTTAAATTTCCATTTCCTCTGTGTATTGGATACAGCGTGAAGCTGATTTATTTAAATTAAATCATTTCCCTGAGTTGAAATATCAGTCAGACGATGTGTATCAAATTTGTGCGTTGCAACTTGCATCACGCTTAGTCTCAGACATCTGAGTTGCTTACGATAGGTTTCTTATTTTTGTTTATATTTATCTTTACGCTGTATCCCTCAATTAGCAGAGTACGCAGAAGAATAATAGAAATGTAAATAAATATTTTATTTACCCGAGTGGGGATCGAACCCACAAACAGTCGATTTTACAATCACACTTTGTACCCCAGCGCCACGACTTGCCTCAATGATTTGAAGCTGATTTTAGTAGTTTTTTTTAGTTATGATATGTATTCCTAATAACAATATATAAAAAAAATGTCATCATAAAAAAGTTACCTATATCTTAACCTAGTTTCCACCACCAAGGGAGCGGGCCCATTAAGTATTGCATTGATCTCGCAAGAGTAAACTGCATGCTTGGCGAAAAGGATCGAGCGAACAGAAAGAGTTGATATAAACTTGCTCAGCTCTACAGTGTTGGTGGAAATGTAAATCAATTTACTTGTAGGAAGGTCGTTCTGCCTAAGCATTACCCGGTCATTCAAAATAGGACTTTATATTTGCTGGTTAATCATGAAGATAGATCAAATATTATATCTAAAATTTATAACACAAATATTTTAATTAAATAATTTGAAAGTTTATTTATTAAATTTCACCAGATACGCCATCGTCCCACCACACAGTGGCCTGTTCGCTCTTGGCTGCGTAGCAACAATCTTCGACATCTACGCACGAAAAAGTGAACCAGCCTATATTAGAGAAGATGCCCCCCACTCAGCTTCAGTCACCGGAGAAGATTCTTCGGGTAAGAAAACGAAACATAAAATATTTATTGTGTATACAGATGCACTTTATACATATATCAAATAGTTAAAGCCAGCAACTCTTAGTATTCCCCTACACTTCCCAAAGAAAACACATAAAGAAATTCTGCGCTCTGCGTCAGTAAGTCAGTAGCGGTAGTTTTATATATTACATAATTAATAATTGTGTAGTAAAATATACAAACAAAGCACAATTTGACTTTAAATTACACACTTCGAAAAAGTTTGACTTTCATTTATGGTCTTCTTCGGTTTTAGGAATTGTTAGGAGAAAGAAATGCCTAGATTTTATTTGTAGTCATCCTGACATATTTAAATTGTATCTGACTATGCATTGTTTACATATATACATTTTTATTGAGAAAATATTTATAAATTAAATATTTTTTAGTCCACTAGACTTTAGTAAGTTTAGTAAGTATCGTAGTATTACTAAATCCTTTTCAGTTTCCGTTGCAAAAAAAATGCGTTAAGATAAAATTAAATTTATTTACAGATTAAGACAGACCCAGACGTGTAACTGTAAATGCGACAGGTTAGGAGTTCGATTGCCACTCGAGGAAAAGAAATATTTAATATTTTTATTTATTTATTTTGTTCGTCATTCAAATGAAACGTCCACTGTTTTCCACAATAAGAATAGAAAAATATTTTTACGAAAGCGTAATCTTTACATAGCAGAATTCATTCTTACGCTCCTTGGAAAACATTGAGCTGACCACTAGACCATACGTACTGGGCGTATGGTCTAGTGATCAGAGCGCTTAGACGGCTTCCAAGAGGCGCCTGTTAGAATTCTACTGTGTTAATATATAACGTGTTCTAAAATAATAATAAATTAAATATTTCTTTCACAGGTGCTATCCTTGGCCACAGCGTCTTCTTGTCGAGCATCTGCACCTGTGCTGTATTACTTCGCCAGTTATGATCATGCTACAGAATCGTAAGATCTTAAGAAAACTGAATGTTGTAATAGACGTTAAGGACCTTTTAGAAATCAGGCCATATTTGTAAATCAAAATTAAAATGTTTGCGTTCAGCCATTTGTTAATCGGTAGATAATTGGTAACATAAATTGTGTAATTCTATAGAAGAATTGGAAATACAATATATTAAGTTAGCATCAACTACTTTCTAAAAGTAATTTAATTAGAGTTTCTTTCATAATGTTTCTGTGTTTCTTTATACTTTCATGTCTGTAATACTTTACAGAGACAATAGATTAGCTCATATTAAATTATTTTCACCAATTGCTAATTTTAAAAAATCTTTTATTGCCTTCTTTTTTAAAGCCTCAAATAGTGATAGGTAGATGCGTGTTGACATTTTATAAAGGATCTATGATGTCGAAATTTTGAATTCTTCTTCCTGCCTTACAGCCGTATTTTGATAATTTCCGAAAATCGATAATTATTAAAAATAAGCTCGAACAACACTTACTTATGACCTAATCTAATTAAATAATGCAAAAATAACAAAAAAAATGGCTTGATTTCCAAAGGTCTTTTTAATATAATAAATATTAGTTAATACATACAACCGGTAACCAAAGTTTATATGTCGGATGGGCGGATTTATTTGTATTGTCATACAAAATTGTGACAATAGTGTCAATTTGATTATTGATGTGTTGCCGTGTGTACTAGATATAAATTATTATGAACTTATTTCAATGTTAAATATACTATATGTGAATATGTAAATAAATTTATTAGTTACTTAAAATATTTTTATTTATTTCTGAACCTTAAGGTAAGAACTCTACGTACTTCTTTATTACTAGTTTGGAGCTACACAAAAAAAATATATGACTAATTTCGAGTCTCAATCAAGAAAAAAAATTATTGCTCCGGCTTAGTTAACTCAATCAGTATTCAAAACTGACTGTTGATGAATTAGTATTGACCACTCTACACACTGACAGACGGACGAACGGAAAATAAAATGATCTTATAAGGGTCCCTTTTTTTCTTAAAAGGTACGGAACCCTAAAAACTACGATAAAAAAATATTTTAAAATTTTATGAATTTGAATAATATTTTTGCTGTATATACATATATATAGCTTAGGGTAAGTTGGGGAATCTGGTTGTAAAACATTACATTTCTAATAGCGGAACACATTCACCGTGCTTTATCTTAATACCAGAGCGAAGAAATAAAAATAATTCATTTCTTCGAATGAGAATGGAATCCACAATCGTCGCGATTATAGTCAGACGCTGTCCCACGACGGCTTCAAACATATATATACTTTTTTTTCCTTGGTGTTAACCAAAGATTGAAGCATAGTCCAGAACATTGTTGGCAAAGATGAACTTATCCCTAACAGAGATTTCTTCCAGTCAACCTATGGGTGTGAGAAAACGTTAAAATTTTATGTCTTCAAATGCAGGAACTAATGTGTATGTTCTATTAATATAATAACTCATAAATATAGATATAATATATATAAACTACACAAATATAAATAAAAATATAAGTACATATGAATATATATATATAATAAGTATATATATGTATATACTTATTATATGTATAAAAATTAAACGTAATGCTATATTTTGTAGACGCTCTAACTTATTAAGCAGCTCCTCAGTAACATCTAAATAGCATTCACCAGCGTAGTCAAGAAGATATTGTGCAAGCATAATTTTGGTTTTGAAGGAAAGAAAAAAATGGAGGCGCCTAAGAGAATGGTAGGAGAAATGCACACGTTTACTAATTTCGTTGAACTTCGTTAACATAAAACATATGAAAATAAAAAAAATAGATTTCAAACTATTAAAATGCACATAAAATGTAAGTTTAGCAGTATAACAACATGCAATATAGCAACTGCATAAAAGTTAATTTTCATCCACAATAATGAAGTGAACATCTAGAACAGAGATGGCTTGATAGTATAAAAATATACCGGAGTTAGTTCATAAAAATGTAAAGCAGAACCTAGATTTTACGCTGAGCTGTCTTCGAACCTGAAGGCATGAGCGAGTCTTTATGTAAAAGATATGGTATATTAAGTACAAAGTGAGGTACTCCGTTCCATCTTGGAACTTTAAAATAAATTTTGTATAATGTTGTTTTTCTGTGTTTGTAAATTCGTATCTTTTCTGATATTATAAAGCTGAAAAGTTTGTGTGGTTAAACGCGATAATCTTAAGAATTGCAAATCTTTGAATTGAGAATTTTTCATAGAAATTAATTTAATAATATTCTAATATCTCCGCAATATGATAAGTGTTGTTAAAGACAATTGCCATGATTGTTTGATCAAGATTTCATAATATATTTTTCGTTACAAATAACAAACAAGAAAATTGTAGGCCAAATAATATATCTTGATAAATGAGAGTAAGACACAGATTATAAGGCTATAGAATAACAAAACAACTTTCTCTCAGTTAAGCTTATCAGTAATGTGCGACTAGTCCGTTCCTTGGCCTCGCTCCAATCTGGTGCTTCACTGTAGGGTCCTTCCATCTCTTAAGAAATAACGACCGAGGCTTGCTCCATATAAGAGTATGTATATATAAACGAAATTAACGCTAATGTTTATTTATATAAGATCAAGACATGCTAAACTCTGTACAGTGTCGAGCAATTTTTTAACTTACTCAATTGCTTTAAAAATTCTATTTTCTTGCAGAAAAGGCCATAATTGAATAAGAGAATTCCATCTGAGTGGAGTTATCGCGGATTGTATTACGACACTGGAAAGTTTTAGTTGAAGGTGTAATTTGCATTTCAACAGTAAATCGTTCGAAACAAATTTATTTTGTATTTCTTTGAACTCGGTCTCGGTCTAAGTTGTTATGTCTGAACTGGATGAAACAAGTGGAAAATTATTGTTGGTTTATAAATATAAATTTTTAGTTTATATATTAGAAATACGGTGTGGGAGCAATCATTTGTGGTTGCAGTTGGAATTATGCAATAATCGGAATTTTAATTTTGACATGAACTGTGTTACAATGTATAACACTTTGTTACGTAACTTGTATATAATTGATGTAAAACTGGCATATTTTAAACATATTTTTTTCGCCTGTAACTGATGTTACTGTATGCGAATCACCACCCTCCTTGGAAAAAGTCCTAACATTTGGAATGACACAAGTATTGTCCAAGGTTCAGAAATACAATCAGCCTGATAGTTTGGTAACTACAGCTTTAAACCATATTAATGACAACGTTCACTGGTGCTCAAAGTGACAAAGTACATATAAGGAAACAGATTTGAACATGAACCAAACAGCACATTAACAGTGCAATTAAATTCAATAAGCTCCATTGATATTGTTAACCTTGTCAAGAAACCCAAGCCCAATATTAAAAATTCATATTAAATTTATTTTACCATTGCATATATCGAGTCCATAGAAGAAAGATCTAAAAGAATCCATAAAAAAACAAAAGGAAAGCCGAAGATATAATTTGAAGAAGAGCCTGTTAAAAAGAAAATACAGCACGAAGATAAAAAACTGATACAAATAAAAATAAAAGGAAATTAAAAAAGCTTTAGAAATGTAGATCTACGAAAAACCTAAAGAAAAAAGGATCATCTCAAAACAAAAAGAAACTACATAGCTAAAAAAATCTTAGACTAAATCGTCTGAAACTGAGGAGGAAATAGTTTTAGACGATGTTACTGATTTGGAAATTGAGGAAGTATATAATGAAAACTATTGTTCAATATGCAATGGGTATTACTTTTATAAAAAAGCAGTACTACTACAGTAGAATGGATTAAATGTATAAGATGTTACAAGTGGCTCCATATCACTTGCTGTGAAATTCCCGATATTTGTCCTAAATGTATTAACTGATATAAATACAAATTGTATATCCCAGGTGACCTCAAATCAGAGAACTGATTTACTCGTTAAGAAAATAATATTTTAATTACACTGTTTGCTTTTAAATTGTAATTAACTGTTGTAAGTGTACTGTTTGATAATAAATTTGAAATTTGAATTTGAATTTAAATATTTTTGTATAAGTTTACATTTTGTTATTATGATTTAAAGAGTTCTAATATACATTAAGAAACTATATGGTCCAAATTAAATGAACCAGTTCTTAATTCGTACCATACCAGAGCTTATATTTTAGAAATTTTATATGTAGTTTTAACTTCAGTAATCTTTAATCCGAGGACTATGATTAATTGATAAGGAAAAGGAGATAGATATAAGACACCGTACCCTTTTATTGATCTAACTAAATAAATATGTAGAACAAAACAAACCTTGTGGTGCGATTAAACGTACTGAACCCTAAATCGTACCGTAGCTACTTTAAATAAAAATCAATTTCAAAGAAATTACTTACTTATTATAAATTATTGCAAACTATTGCAGAATAGAGGACTGACTAAAATCAAATAAACATCAAAGAAAAAACATATGGATAACCTTAATAGTTTTCTCCAAAAATTGCAGAGTGGTAGTAGTAGTAAGTGGTACAATATAGCAAACTTTCCCTATATTTAAAAAAAAATTAAAAAAATCAGTTTCACTTTTTTCCCGTTTAATACTTCCGGCAGAATTCAACACCACGTACACAGATTCACAGTTCCACTTTTATTCAGCTAAAGTACTTATACATAAATAAAAAATATTTCATGCATAAAAGTGCACACGAATCTAGCACAGTGTATTTCCAAAGCGTTTCAGATGGCTCATGATAGGCCGTGTCATAGTCAAACTCTTTTGATAGTTTATTTGGCTGAATGCCAGGACCAGAATACCACTCATAAGGTAGAAGAATATGCTTATTGTGCTCTTAATTTATTTTTTTTTAAATCAGCTTCACGCTGTTCAATGTGTGACGCTGTGTGCAGGTCACAGCAGAGTCGGCAGAAGGAACCTCGTGCTAAGACACTCCGTTCCCCACTTCCCGCTGAGTTCTAGAGGCATTGCGTGTTGAGTGGCGGAACTCAACGGCACGCTTTGCTGGTGTTGCGCGGCTTCGAGTTCTGCCACTCAACACGCAATGCCTCCAGAATTTTATTCGTAATGCGTTTTTAAAGAAAATTGCCCTCATATGTTTTTTTTATGTGAATCCCACATCATTTGAAAGAAAATTAAATAAGAAATTGGAAAAACCATTTTATTAGCAATTATTTTTCGGATATTTTTTTTATTAATTTATAAAAAAAATATCCGCCATAATTGTCACCCTTCATTATATTAAGATTTTAAGATTGACCTTCTATTATATGATATTTTACTTTAAATTATAAGGCAGACCGCGCATTTGATCGTCTATTCTCACAGTCAAACGGGACCGATAAAATATTATATTTATTGATGACGACATGTGCAAAAAAATATATCGATGTTTACTTAAATCGAATCGATTTTTATCGAACATCAATGATATAGCTTCGATGTTGACATCGATGTCAACACCGATGTTTTTCTAGTACTACTATATAAATTTATTAACCACAAATAAAAAAAAACAATTAATACAATAAAAAAGTAGTACCCATTGTTCGTTGGTGTTTTATTTTCAATCTTGCAAATCTCACTGGCCGAAAAAAAAAACTTCTTTCTCTTCTTTGATTGGCTTATTTACTGGTAAATTATTTTTTCTGACAGTCTTATCATAAGCATTGACGTGTACATATTTCGGCGCTAAATTTAGAACGAAAAACCATTTTATGTGTTACACAGAAAAATGTCAGGACTTAAACATGTCGGACCGCCACCCCGACCAGTGCGGTCATTGAGAAATAGCTGATAACCTGGAAAAGAATAGCAAGCAGATCTAAGCAATGGTTTCAACCATTTCTTGGATATAAATATATTCAATTACGCTGGAGCTAAAGAATTCGAGAAGGTCTGAATAATGAGCCGGAACACTCTGCGCGTTAATATGCACCAGGGAGAGGGTCGAAGAATAATTATTGTCAAAAATGTCCGACAACTTGTTTTAAAGTTTTCTACAATCAAAACTGTCATCACTTTTAGCGTTATTATAAATCATAAAATAAATATATAAAGACAAATTAATTAAATATATAACTATAGTCCACTCGAAGAGATGAAATATTTACTTAAATTTATATTTCCATTTCTTCGCTCTGGTGTCGAGGTTAAGCGCGGCGTTGAGTTCTGCCACTCAACACGCAATGCCTCCAGAATTCGGCAGAAAGTGGGGAACGGAGTGTCTTAACACTAGGTTCCCTCTGCCTACCCTGCTGTTTGCGGGATACAGCGTGAAGCTGATTTATTTATTTATTTATTTATAGTATATAAAATGTATAAAACAATATACATGTATAAGTTGAATTAAATACAATTTTACATAAATAAACCGAATTAATAGTTATATAAAATAAAAAAGTTAAACGGGTTAAACGGAACGTGAAACAAGACAAAAGTGTACAAAACAGACATGACATAAATGACAAATGTCAAGAGTAGTATGTAAACAAAATGATACGTCACAGTTAAGTTAAATTAATGTAAATATAATTTTCTTAAACTAGAATAATTATAATAATATACCCTGCAATGGTAATAAGTTATAAAAAAAGTCTTTATTGAGATATTAACCGGCCATATTGAAGTTATATAAACAAAAAATCCCGACCTTGATCTATCGGTTGTTTTAGCTGGAATAAATCTTGATTTTTGATTTATTTATTGCAGTGGACTTAATGTCAGATATCTTCACATGGTTGGATAATACAAGAAGCATCTTCTGCAGAACATTTTCATTATTTTTCCTCTTCTCGCCATGGAATTCTTCTCATGGACTGTGTTTCTAGGTGGTCCAGACCAACTACTACAAGTTCAACCTGCGACTTTAAGCCATGAGTTTTACACACAAAGGACTTGAGTGTGTTGTAAAATAATTTTAAAGTACATTTAAACTTTTGTGTTTACCTACCGAAAAAGAAATAAACAGAAACCATTGTAAAGCAAAAAAAATAATAAAATAAATAAATGTCTTTAAGAAAGACATTTTCCAGTGTATGCTTTAATGTCTGACAAGAATAATCATTGCATTGATGATTCCGGTAATAATCATATATCATTTATATGCAAAAAAAAAAATATTTTGTGTTTTATTTGTTTTTGTACATTTTCAGATCCAAAAAAAATCTGATAGTTGCCCAGTTGCACCAACAGAGTTACAATTGTTAGTTAGTGACAATAACTCAGAAGATGATAAACCATGTATATTATTATATACTTACAATTTTCCTTCAAAAGTTTCATACATAAGCAATAAGTACTTTTACATTGATTGCAAGCTTTATTGTGGAAATCCTCAAGTATCAACATTGGACTACCCTGAAAGACTTCAGTAAGTACTTATTTTCAAATTATATACATTTAAAAATCACAGCATTAGTAATACTTTTTAAATTATAAAATTTTGCATATGCCAGCTAACCACAAAAAAAACCTCACGGATGTCACATTGTATGGAAAATACACAAAGTGTGTATGGTGAAAAACAGATGTTGTTATACTATGTTATAAAAGGTCAGAGGCCAGTCATGGCGCAGGCGCACAAAGTGTGACTGTATAACCAACTGGTTGTGGGTTTGATCCCCACTTGATGATATTAAATATTTATTAAAATTTATATTTCCATTTCTTTGCTCTGGTGTCAAGGCAAAGTGTGGCGTTGAGTTCTCTCAACACGCAATGCCTCCAGAATTCGGCATAAAGTGGGGAATGGGGTGTCTTAACACTAGGATCCCTCTGCCTGCCCTGCTGTGTGCGGGATACAGAGTGAAGCTCAAAAAAAATGTTTAAAAAAGATCCAGTTAAAGTACTGCCATTACATATAAAATAACTATAAATATATACAAGTATATTTAAAAATAGTTTAATTTAAAAAAAATTAAAACTCAAAAAAGTTTTTTTATAAGATTAACTATACATGAAATTTAGTTTTTCAAGTTTTACATTTCTCTTAAATAGAGAATATTTTTCAAAACATAACATATAAATTCATTTTCATGGTAAGGTATGGTCAAATTGGTTTTCATGGTAGGTTTCTCTATAATAAGTTAAATGTAAAATTGATATTTGACAACTTCAATAAATCTAAAATTAACAAACGCGCGCGCATTCACACACACACACATACACACAGGCGCGCGCACACTCAAACACTCACACACCCATTCATCATCATCAAACTTATTCATTACTATGCCATAATAATCAATAATTATATTAATGTAAATAATATAAGTAATGTACGTTGAGTTTCACTCCTCAGCACACAATGTCTCCAGAAATCGGCGGAAAGTGGGGGCCAGAGTGTCTTAAAACTAGACTCCCTACGCCTAGTGCCTACTGCCTACCCTGCTACACCCGCAATAGACCGTGAGCTGATATTTTTAAAAATATATTTACAGGAATGGATGTTTCATTTAAAGTTTAATATTCTAACACTTACTTTACAAAATTGCAGAAAGAGTGGTGCAGCGTGGAGGAGGATTTGAATACGACGGACGAGGAGTGCGCGCGCGTCTCCGCCCCCTGAATGCGCGCGCTGCCTCGCCGCCCTGTGCGCCGACGCGTCGCCACAGCACGTGCTAGAGCGCCTGCGCGACATGCTTGCAAAAGGTTATTGTTGTTGCAAGTTGCAACTACATGTGATAATGGCTTTAATGAATATTTTTGATTAATATTTTCTTTTATAATCATGTAAAATTTAAAGATTAATACATTTGATATTTCGCATAATTAAAACAAATCCCTTTAAATTAATGCATTAATTAAAACAGAAAAATGCAACCGAGCTATGGGTGGAGTTGCCAGCCGCGCCTGATTGAGACATGGCCCGGGAGGATAGGCGGAGGCGCTGCTGTACCCCGCCGCCGCGGACCCCGCGCTGGCGCCACGAGTGCTTGCGCTGCTGCTCGACCCGCCGCACTACTTTACTGACGATAGTGGTAACATTTTCTTTTACTTTCATTTTATCAATATGATAATTTCTTTGATATTTCCAACATATCTCAAAATAGGAGTGATAAGAGGACATTGACGTAAGTGGATTGCAGTAGGTGTATGACGCAGGTTTCCTGAGCTGGGTGAACGGGGTGTGGGATGCGTGCATGTCGGGCGCGCACGGCGCTTTGAGTATGTATGAATACCTTTTTTCGCCTCTACTATTTTCACGAGCCTCTACGTACATGCTCTCTCAGAAGTCCTGCCGGAGGTCTCTCTTTGCCTTTTCTACCACTCACTCTTGCTTCATAAATCTTTCAGACTCTCCGCTGCCGTTCGCAGAGTTCGCGCACGTTTAGGCGGCGTAGTCAGGCGAGACGCGGGCGCGGCACGTGGCCGCTCTCTCCGATATGCAATATCTTACAGCCCCATCTGTAGGTTGCAATTCTTTTTCAACTATCATACAAAAAGTCAAAGGATGTAATCGACAGCCTGAAGTACCTACCTGAAAAACCGACCTTTGTGTAGTCTTAGTGTGGGATAAAGTCACAAGCAGGCTTAAGAAAATCTTTGAATCAAAGTAGGTAGTGAGCCCAGTATAATCTTTGCTTTCGACGTCGCAGTTTGCGGTATAAAACCCACAAACTAATAGCCTCCTCCGCATCCATTCTCACTGAATGTAAACACTAGAACACCGCGCGCATGCCGCCGCCATCTGAACAGGTGAATCGCGCCTTATCGCGCCTCGCCGCGCGTTTATCTGAAATATTGTACTAGTTGTTTTAATCTAATTATTATTCTTTGATTATTTTATGATTGCTTATTAAGTCTTATTAGGTTTCTTAGTGGATTATTTGGTGAAATAAAATAATTTTATGTAATGTAATACATTTTTACAATAAAATATACAAACAAATAATAATATAGTTGCCAGTTGTGGTGCAGGGGTGCAAGTGTGTGACTGTAGACGCGACTGGCTGTGGGTTCAATCCCCACTCGAGGAAATTAAATATTTATTAAAATTTATATTTTCATTACTTTGCTCTGGTTTGGAAGCAAAGCGCGGCGTTTAGTTCCGCCACTCAACACGAATTGTCTCCAGAATTCGGCGGAAATGGGGGAGATTAACACACAGAGGCACAGCAACTGACTTTAAGCGCCACGGTTGTGGGTTCAATTCCCATTCGGAAAAATATTTCCTTTCACCCAACCGAACGGCGGTTCGGTACCAAGGCAAAGTTACGCCACTTAACACGCGATGTCTCGGCAATTAGTCGATGCTTGGAGAACGAAATGGCTTAACCCTGTTACCTCTGCTTACTTTGCTGTATGCGGGATACAACGTGAAGCTATAATAAATGTAGAGAAAAAATACATATATTATAACTAAAAATAACTAGGTTCAATGTTTGTGGTATTTACCAAGCATTGATTATTGATAAAAAAATGTATTTTACTTGTTTTAGGATATTACGTTAATTGAGTTCAGACGTAGACGCTAGTAAATGCGCATTGGTCTGTGCGGTGCTCAACCGCGCGCTGCCTACTGAACTACAACCACCTTCGCAAGATGATTTCAGATAGCAATTGATATGGAATGTTATATTAATTCGAAACACACAGCGTTGATTGAAGAAACAGTCTATTAATTCGCCTTTTACATAAATAAGTGATGCAACTTAACAAATAAGTCTTCATAATATTATCCTCACTTTCACTTCTGCAGTGACGTGGCCAAGTTATTTTCTGTGGTGACGCACTGTCATCTGTCAATCATAGAAAGGAAAGTTGTCGTTTTCCGGATTCAAAATGGCCAATGACCCCTTGAAGTTTCTTAGCAATTTTTCTAGCTTGCTAAAAATGAGAAGAAAGAATTTAAGCGCCCTTTAATATATAAAGTACCAACTTCTGATGCTTCGAAAATTTAAAGTAATAGTCAAATTGAGTCTGGTTAGTTATATTTCAGAATATAAGACAACTACTGAATTTTATTACAGAGATATTCTATATGATATTTTGACGAAATAATATCCATTTAAAATGTCAATTCTCAAGATTTTTCGGAAAATGTCTTTTCCTTTTAATGTCATTCTATTTAATGTAAGCTAAGTTACCTTACACTTATTAACTTAGTTTACATACATAATATAAAGACATCTAGAACATTTACGATAATCATAAAAAATAATAAAGCTTATTACTCTATAAATAATTACTTGCATTATAGAGATGTTTTAGGAGACGGTCAGGGATGTTCTAAATAGTTTAAGAGAGAATGAAGAATGAAAACAATTTGTTTGTGGCAAACACGATGTTTGACCACAAATAAATTCACATGTATACATGGGGGCGAAAGGAAACCAAAAGTATGGTTGATTCATTCCTAGTGGATCAGCGTATTTGAAGCCAAGTTATAGACACGAGTTCTCTTCTGAGACTCTTCTTCTGAGTTGAGAACAGACGACTATCTAGTCGTTGCTAGAATAAGACGTCTGTTCGCAGGTTGGCGAAGCCACACGCGGTGTACAAACTTGGAGTCGAATTACCCCACAAGAAGCTGAAAGCTTCAAGATTCACTGATTAGAGAGGAATATCAAAAAAAAGTGTATTTTTTCAGCTTCACGCTGCATCCCGTACACAGCAGGGCAGAGTCAACCTAGTGTTAAGACACTTCGTTCCCCACTTTCTGCCGAATTCGGGAAGCACTGCGTGTTGAGTGGCAGAACTCAACGACGCGTTTTACCTCTACACCAGAGCGAAGAAATAGAAATATAAATTGCAGTAAATATTTCATCTCCTCGAGTGGGGATCGAACCCACAACTAGTCGGTTTTACAGTCATACTTTGTGCCCCTGCGCCGCGACTGGCCTCTGGCGATCTTAAAATTTAAACTGTGAAAATAAATCTTATTTTCGTATTTTACTAACTTGTTAGTAAATAATTATGTATTTCAAACGGTAGAAGCCGCAAGCAGGTCGCTATAATATTACCAATTATTCAAAGATTATATAGCCAGCTTTTTTTTCCTCTGAAAATGGTGCGATAATTTCATAAAAAACGTAATTCAACATGATTCAGGTTTGTATGGTCTACATTGAAATTAGATAAACGAAAAATTTGGAACTTTAACCAAATACAGATACATAATAATACAGAGAAACTATTTAATATTCTGTTGGTACGATAGTAATCAACGGTGGCAAATTCTTGACTATTGCATTTAGTTTGCCTGCTCCCATAGTGTAATATTTTAGCACAATAATTCTACAAAGATTCTGTTAGCGAGATTAATTTTCTCAAAAGATGTACATTAAAATCACTTACAGAGAAAAATTATTACAACATATTAAGCAGTAAAGTAATATCAAGTAAGAGTACATAGTAATGCAATAAAAATTACAATAATCTCTATATATAATAAGACAGTAAAAATATTTTGTCTGTACATTTAGTAATTTTGACTGAAATGGATAGAGGGACACTTAAAATGAATAATAGAAAGCAAAAACATTTTTTTTGAATTTCTTGTCTGTCTGTTTGTCTGTCTGTATGTCTGTCTGTCGACATATTTTTTTCTGCATTTTTCTCTGAAAGCACTGAACCGATTTACTTGAAAGTTTCACCAATTGCTTTGTTTTAACTCAACTTAACTACTAAAGTTTAGTTCATCAAAATCGGTTCATTAAAAAAAAAGTTATCGTCATTTGAATGAAGTCGTAATTAATTCAACACAGAGATAAAGAACGACCTTGAAAGAAATATCAAATAAATACAGAGATTTTTTGGTTGGTTCGTTCATATAATATATGTAACTAATTTAAAAACTGTACAGGAGTTAATATGCAATTATTACAGTTATTTTACAAAGAATATTATGAATCCTTCAAATCAATAATTTAACATTTAAGGCTGTCTCTGAATGAGTAAGTTAAATTATTCACTGACATCAGCACATTTAACAGAGTATACTATGTAGGTAAAAAGGACATAAAGTTACAAAAATATATACGTGTAATAAATAATTAGCTTTATGTATATTTTATAAATATCAAATATTAACAATGGTCGTATTTTTTTATTTAAAACAATCAAAAATTCTTTGACGATAATGTCGTAAAAAAGTCATATTAGAAGTCATTATAGTTGTCAATCAATTCTGGTTATTAAATCAATAATCATGTATTTTAAGCGGGCGAAGCCGTGGGCGAGCCGCTAGTCTAATAATATCAGTACAATGTAAACAAGTATGAATATTTTGTGAAGCAAGGGTAGTTTAAGTAATCAGCTTCACGCTGTATCCCACACACAGCAGGGTAGGCAGTGGGAACCTAGTGTTAAGACACTCCGTTCCCCACTTTCTGCCGAATTCTGGCATTGCGTGTTGAGTGGTAGAACTCAAGGCCGCGCTTAACCTCGACACCAGAGCTAAGAAATGGAAATATAAATTTAAGTAAATATTTCATCTCCTCGAGTGGGGATCGAACCCACAACCAGTCGATTTACAGTCACACCTTGTGTGTGTGAATATGAATAATATATCCTTATTAAAGCTATCATGTCGCTTACAATAGTACTCCGCCCTTACTTCAAAGCCACGTGTTGTAGGTGTTAACACCTTTTTCGTACGGTTTTTAGCGTTTCCAAGTAAATAGTTAAGTTAACAATACATTATATGATGATGTAACTGCCGTGCTGTTTGCCTTGGAGCCTAGCTTGCGAAATTAATACGTTTGTCGTATATGTTAACAAGAAGGCTATAAATCTATGAACGTGGGTTTGATGATTTCTCAATCTATGTTATAATTGAGTTGTCAAGCAATTGAGAGGCTGCTATGGCGCAATGGGTTTGAAATCATGGCGGTTGTGGGTTCGATCCCCACTCTACTTTCTTCTTCTTTTACGTCGTCTACGTCTTAACACTACCATTCCTCTACCATTGCGGTAAAAATCAGAGGCATTTCCACTTCATCATGAATTTTAGGTAGAATCACGCCTTATTATTACCAAAATTTGATTATTAGCTTGCGAAAGCTTGTTTAGTCAATTGAGAGGGGAGAACTTTTCTCGATTTCTATACAGAGCTTAATAGGCATCTGCCCCTGTACAGTGTTGGTTAAGCTCTTTTGGTAAAAGAAATTACATAGAAGATGAAGAAGAATATATATTGATGCATATATATGCATATAATAAGATTTTTTATCTTCATAGTTTTTTAAAGACTATATATACACTTCTCAGACTGACCTCGATCACTGTAAATGTTGCTATTTTTTTATATTTTAGCACATTGTTGTTAAAGCATTATACTTACAACCGATCCAATGTGGGTCATATACGTCAGTAGATACTGACGGTTCCGTACTAATTTCACGATAGTAGGTTACAGGCAAGTACAACTTATAAAAGATGACTAAATTAATAAGTCAAGTATGCAGGTTTGCATTTATTTTGTATGGATTTTTTTTTGGACAAGATTTGCATTTATTTTGCTGGATTTTTCTGTGATATTTTACCTCCAAATTACCAAGAAGTATCATATAGCTCGCATCTTTTCTTTGCGTTGACTTTAAATTTAATTTTTCTAGCTCCAGTTTCCTGTTTTCCAGGGAACTGCAGATTTGCATGTTTGATATTAATTTTATTTCCTGCGGTGTTGAGAAAAATGATTTGGGCAGAATGTTGAACAGACAAATAGACGGACAATATAGTTATCATATCATATATCATAAAGGGAAAAATGAACCTTATAATATCACTTTGTTGTCCGTCTGTTAAGACTTTGTAAAATTTGGAGATCACGTAAAAGAACATATGTAGATGATAGTAAAATCAAATATTAAGATCTATAGTCCCTTGAAACACAGAAAAAATACAGCTTCTAAGTCAGCACAATCAATAGATACAAACATTAATGTATCGTCTTGCCGCATTTTGCATGAAATTCACCTCTAAAAGAAAACATATGAGGTCCTTCTCGTAGACTTACATTTATGGAATTCCGAGTGAGAACAATACAAATAAATGAAAAAGTATCTTATAGAAAAAAAACACATATTGAAGAAAAGCTCGGTGGGCGAATCCGACTCGCACTTTAATGGTTTTTTCGTTTAGAAATACGGAATCATAAAAATTAACAAATGTAATAGGTATTGAAAATCACAGCTTAAGGACAAGAACACAGTAGCTTCTACAACATAAAATAAATAAATAAATCAGCTTCACGCTGTATCCCGCACACAGCAGGGTAGACAGAGGGAACTTAGTGAAAGACACTCCGTTCTCCACTTTCTGCCGAATTCTGGAGGTATTGCGTGTTGAATGGCAGAACTCAACGCCGCGCTTTTGCCTCGACACCAGAGCGAAGACATGGAAATAGAAATTTAAGTAAATATTTCATTTCCTCGAGTGGGGATCAAACCCACAACCAGTCGGTTTTTGTCACACTTTGTGCCGCTGCGCCACGACCGGCCTCAACAACATAAAAATTATTATTCACATCTCGAAGTGACCTTCGGCTATCATGAATGACATTATGTTTTGTTTTTGTATTGGGCTCAAGATGGCATATTGAAAAAGCATGTAATCCGTGCCGTAGCATATAAATAGACAATTGAATGAGTAAAATTTTCCGGTATGTGTGTGGTCATTATAATTTAAAATATTTACTAGCTTGTACCTTTTAACATTATTATTATTATTTTTTTTGCTTATTTTAATTTTTACCTGGCTCTAGTAACAAGACAAATTGCGCGGCGTTGAGTTCCGCCACTTAACATGTAATACCTAGAAACCTAGGTGCGGAAAGTAAGGAACGGAGTTTCTAAACCCTAGGTTCTATTTTCCCTACCATGCAAAATACTGAATATAGCGTGAAGCTAATAAAAACAATCTTGTAAATGTTATTTTACTGGCAAGAAAAAAATATCCTATATTAATTTAATTTAGTGACACAACGATAATATTCTAAAATCTCGACTTAGTTTTATATTTATGGAAATATATATATTAAAATTTTTAGCTTCAAGTATTTGAACCTTAAGAAAATAAAAAAAAGAACTTCAATAACTACTTCTTTCCTATGTTGATCAAATAGTTTGTTAATTTAAAAAAGAGATAAGAGAAGGATTCCAATTTACTTACAATTATCTTGTGTGATCGAAACATTTTTTTTAAATATATTAATATTAATTTAACAACAAACAATTATACAACCAACATTTTAATTGATTATTATATAGATACTTGTGTTATAATAAGTCTTGGAGATACTACGTATGTGACCTTGAGGTCAACAATGAAGCACGGGCAGGGGTCGCCAGTTCACATGCCAGCCTGGGCAGACACAAATAAACAATGAAAATGATTAAAGATATCCTTCTACAAATAAAAGCTATTTCGCAGGAGTCCAAATTATAGAATAGAGGTTTCTTAAAATTTATAATGTTTATACTAACAACTTTACTTATTATATTTTATTATTATTATTATTATAGAGGCTTTTTGTTGCACTGTATCCCGTGTGTAGCAGGACTGCAGAAAAACTTAGTGACTCAAGACACTCTGTTTTCTATATTCCGCTCGCATTCGAGACATTGTGTGTGATAAAGTTGAAATTAAACACCATCGAATTGATTTAAGCGCGTGCGCTGCAATATAGTAAAATAAAAAAAAATGTGTTAGTATATTTTATGGAAGAAATGTTCTATTTTATTAATTGTAAAAAAAGTTCCCTATAGCGTAATTATCTCTTATAAGCAGAGTAATAGTAAGGCATTTTGTGACAAAAAAATATTGAAAATTACAAGGTGATATTACAATGTTTTTTTATTTTATAAAGATATTGAAAGTTACTAGCGAAAGTTATTCCATTATCAAGGAAATTTTATAAAGATATGCTTTTATAGCATGTAATTTAAACGTATACTTTTTAAGAAAATGTTAATTTAAAATAATTGAACGCTCCGTTTACGGCCGCAAGCATAGTCACGAGTCCTCAGGTGGCGGCCTTGCCACCAATTTCATCCTCGCAAGCAGCCAATGTATCTATATAATATATATTAAAAAATCAAATCAGCTTCACGCTGTATCCCACACACAGCAAGGTAGGCAGAGGGAACCTAGTGTCATAAGACACTCCGTTTCCCACTTTCTGCCGTATTCTAGAGGCATTGCGTGTTGAGTGGCAGAACTGGAAATATAAATTTAAGTAAATATTTCACCTCGAGCGAGGATCGAACCCACAACCAGTCGGTTTTACAGTCACACTTTGTGCCACTGCGCCACGACTGGAAAATTGGAGAATAATATAGATTAGCTTATAGCAAATACAGCAAGTGGTATGCGGGCGAAGCCGCGAGTGGGTCGCTGAGTGTATTATAATACAGCATGTTTTCCAAACTTAATAATAAATAAATAACGCGTACCGGCGTGAAGTCTATATTATCAAGTCTATTTCTACCTCAAACTGCAGTAAACGTGTTAAAATGTCACATTAAACATTACTTTGTTAAAAATCACTAAACACTTTCAATAAATTTTATATCTAGGTGTAATAAACGACTAAGTAGCTCCAAAGTAACTTATAAAATGTCATTTTTCAACAAACATACAAATGTTTACAAATGTTCATATTGGCATGAGTATATTCGAAGAAAAGCTAAGATAACGTAAACAAATAAAGTAGTGATAAGAGACATTAGACGTAACTGAGTGCATTGTGAGTAAATACTATGAATGTTATTATTAAACTTGTTTATCATTAATAGTTATAGACGGTATTGTAGTGCAGTGGGAAAATAACCAAATGTACAGAGAATTAATTACATTGCTATAGTATAATTTTCTTCCAATAGTAAACACATAGCGTGGCGTTGAGTCCTGCCATTTAACTCACAAAGTCTTGAGTTCAGATATTAACATTTTTCCCTCATTTTTGGAACTTGTGTGTTAAATCCTATATTTAAAAAAAAATATCTTCACACTCGATCCCGCACATATCATGGTAGACAGAGAGATCTTAGTGTTAAAAACACTCCATCTTCCGCCGAGTTTTCATGGCCTTATGTGTTGAGTGCGGAACTCAACGCTGCGCTTTATCTCAACCAACGCTTAGAAAAAAAATATTAAATATTCCACTTTCTCGAGTGGGAATCCAACCCACAGTCTATACTGTTTATAGTCACACGTTTGTGTACCTGCGCAACGACTAACTTCTAATAAATAACAATTTATATAAATCTTTTATTTTTCGTGATGATTGATACTTTAAATATTTTTTGCAGAGAGCATTTATGTTTCACAGTTAGTTTTTGTCAATCTTTTTAATTTAATTTAATAATATTTTTGCACAAACATTGCTCAACTTGAGGTGGGATATATATATATAAAATAAGTTTTACCCTTTCTATACTTAGGCATTATAAATAGTTAAAAAAATAATAATTTAAATAAAATCGATCTTTTCAACTCCAACAATTTAAACTTTGCCTTGAAACCATCACATTCAATTTAAAAAAAATCAAACTAAAAGTGATTCTTAAATTAAATAATTATATTAATAACATTAATCTACCTTGCATATCTATATAGAGTGTGAAGCTAAAAAAAAAAGAAAAATACATATTATTCGAAAATAGTAGATATACCATTTTAACCCTGCCCTATACATCATTGTAAAAAACAAAATGCGATTTAAATTTCACCACATAATATAATAAAAACTTGAAAAGCTCGTAAAGTTCATTTGTTTTAACATTCAAAAAACATTGAGTATAAAAAGATTTATTAAAGCACCACATCGCTTAAGGCATCTTTCGTCCTGCAGCTTCTTGCTTAAGATGCATACTCGGTAGGGATACTCTAGATCTGGTGAGTATCAGAAGTGCCATAAAATGAAACAAGAATGTATATATTTTTTTATAATATTACAAATTTACTTGAATTTTGCTTAGCGTTATCAGTAGATGTAGAAATCAGCTTGAGCAGAGAAAATCAAAAATAGTTGAGCCTTTGAAGTAATGTTTTAAAGTATTCTGTAAATTTAATATTATAATGAATATATCGTCTAATATCTCTTCAAATTTAGTTCCCTTTCAGAATTTTTTTTTTTTTTTTGGCCCTAAATGCGAAATTCTCTATCTCTCTCTCTGTCTACTCTGATCATTGATAATCTATAGTATAGAACAAACAAACATTAGTAGTTCCTGAGATGAGCGCGTTCAATCAATCAGATTTTTAGTTTTATAATTTTATTAGAAGTAGGTATAGTTTAAACTTTCAGAATATTTTTTTTTTTGGCCCTAAATGCGAAATCCCTCAAAGAACTAGAACCTAACGCCCAGCTTTATCTAACCAGACCAGAGACAGATCTTTTGTATCTCAAGAAAATTCGATACTATTTATATCATTATTTTGGTATTATATTAAAAGAATTAAAAAAAGTCTAAATAAAAGAAAACGCGAAATAACTTACATATAAGAATATAATAATTCTATTATGGATATGTACAAACATCTGCCGAAGTTAATCTTTGTACCGACAGAGATGGCAGTTGTACTGTGTCGGACGACCGAAATAGACTACGTCGTGTTCTCGCGCCACTCCCGCGTATTGTTAAAGTTAATACTTTTAACTTTAATCCTTACTTATTACGTGAACTCAGTGAAATGTAGTGATAGTGATAAAAATAGTGTTTTCTCACTCAATTTTGTTATTATATATATTTTGTGACCATGTGGTGTTATTATATAGTACTGTTCCTGTTATGCCTTCCACGGTCTAATGGTAAGAATTCGTTATTGTTGAAATTTATTTTATTTATTAATTAATATATAAATTTAGAAATTTTTTTTTTGGTATGAGGTAAATTTATTAACTTACTTTTCGAAAGCTTTGTCTGAAAAGGGGATTTTATTTCAATGAAAAAAGAAACTGGATATATAAATACTTGATAAGTGAATGTATATCAATATGTCTTAAAGAATAAATGAGTAAAATTCAGAAGGAGAAGAAGAGATTTTTTTTTCAGTTACACGGTGTATGTCACATACAGTAGAGTAGGCAGATGCAACCTAGTATTAAGACACTCCGTTCCCCACATTCCGTTGAAATTTCGAGGCATCGCGTTTTGAGTGGCGGAACTCTAAGCATTTTGTTACCAGAGCGAAGAAATATTTAATAATTAATTTTCACGAGCGGAAATCGAACCCACAATCCTTGCGTTTAAAGTCATACGTTTAAGCCCCTGTGCAGCCTCCATATCCTTCATCTTTTGCCCATTACCGTTATTATTTGGGTCTTCTTATTTTTATTAAAATTTTAAATATATATATATATATATATATATATATATATAAAAAATAAAATTAAATTAGCTTCACGCTGTATCCCGCACACAGCAGGGTAGGCAGAGGGAACCTAGTGTTAAGACACTTCGTTCCCCACTTTCTGCCGAATTCTGGAGGCATTGCGTGTTGAGTGGCAGAACTCAACGCCGCGCTTAACCTCGACACCAGAGCGAAGAAATGGAAATATAAATTTAAGTAAATATTTCATCTCCTCGAGTGGGATTCGAACCCACAACCAGTCGATTTTGCAGTCACACCTCGTGCCGCTGCGCCACGACCGGCCTCAATATATATATATATATATATATATTTATATATATTTGTATATATATATTAATATATATATATTAATATATATATATATATATATATATATATATATTTGTATTTGTAGGAAATTTGTCAAAATCCGTCATATTTCCAATCACGGAAAATATTTTGAAACCTACACATATCATTCTATAATAGGAGTAATTTAAATCAAGGTCCAGAATAATAAATCACCTTGATGTTTTGCCTAGAGCCTTATATCTCCAAAAATGTAGAGTTCGTTTGAATAACGATTAATTATTATAAAAATGCCTATAGAAAAGGTTTTGGGTTTGATGTTTTTAAATTTTAAAATTTAAAATACATGTACGATATATGACTAGATGATTTGTTTGTAATACACAATTTTTTTAACATTAGATTTTTATTATTAATATTTGCTCTTCATCTTTCATTCTCTATGACATATCAAATGCAGAGTGGCTTATTGGAATGTCTGCGAGTGTAACCAGATCAAAACATTTTCATATTCTTTATGTTTATAGTTCACCAATGTGGAATTTGATCTGATTTTATAATTACTTATCCATCGATTAAAAGTTTTTGTATGTAGAGAGTATTATATAGGTATTTTTACGTCTTACGTTTTTCTACATAAATGAGATAAATTTAAAATTTTCATTATTTTCAAATGATTACACTGGTACTTGTTTAAAAAATCAATTAAGCAAATAACCTCATTGGTACCTTATTAGCTCATAGTGCCTCCAAGACGTGGATTAAATTTTGCTATATTAATTTGGTATAGAAAAAAAAACTTTTTAAGTGTGGCAGGAGCGCAAGCGTGTGACTGTAAGCGTGACAGGTTGGGGGTTCGATTCTTACTCGAGAAAATTAAGTATTTAATGTTTTCATCTCTTAGCTTTTTGTGGAGGAATACTGCAGAGCGCAATGAGTTCCGCCACTCAACACGCAATGCCTCCAGAATTTGACAGAAATTGGAAAATAGAAATGTCTTCATGGGAATGTTCATTCGTTATGAGATTCCCTCTGCCTACCCTAGTATGTGCAGGAAACAGTATGAAGTTAAAAAAATACTTCTTAGATATATGTCCAGAGACATCGAATATAGTTTTAGTAACTACTGATAACATTACTTTCAAATTGACAATGTGTTACAAACTGGTCTGTTTAAATGTTTACTCAGCGATAATCACAAGTGATAAGGATGGCTTACATTCAGCTTTGTTATAAAGATTACGGCATCTCCAGTTTATTTCCGTAACTGTGATCCTAATGTGTATCTAGATATATGTTTATGTGAAAGTTGTATTACATAATAATAATACTTATATTTTATTTACAATTTATACTTTAGTCTATATGTACTTAGGAATTAAATAATTTCTTATTAATAATTTTGTAAGTAATTTAGTACAGCAGGATTGACAGAGAGGAGTTATAGTTATGACTCTCCGTCCAAATTTGACTGTGTAACCTCGTGGTGAATGGGAGATTGTCTGTCTGTACGCGCGATTGTTGTGTCTTCGATTCCTATATGAATTATTTTTATTTCCTAGCTCTGGTGACAAAAACAACCAACTCGTAGCAACGAATTATTGCCATTTCGCCATTCTGCGAGTGGTTCCGGCTCGGGACACACGATATTTAGATTTTTTTTTCTCTCTGTCTACTCTGATCTTCTAATGATAATCCCTAGTATAGAACAAACAAACATCAGCCATTACGGTCTCAACACTAGGTATTCTCTATTTTCATTTCAAATAAGTAGTTCCTGAGATTAATCTAGCAATCAGATCAAGCAATCAGATTTTTAGTTTTATAATTTTATTAGAAGTATAGTTTACATTTATAATGTTTAGCTATTTTAGAGATATTTTCGGATACCTTCCACCAGCATTAGTTTAAATATAATTGAATATATATAATGTAATAATTGCAAATAAATCTAATTTTTAAAATTTTGGGAAGGCATGCAGCTGTCTCTTTAAATATAGATATGTTTATAAAGTTTATGAGCCGAAAATGAGAACATTAATCACCACTTATTACTCTACATTGAGATTAATAGGCCACGCTTTGCGTATAGATTTTTGCCTTGCTGTTAATCGTGAATACAAGTAGAGCATACTAGCGATATGCTCTGGCTTCTTATAATATTTGAAAAAATTAAGTAAAAAAGCACAATTTAGTTTCGTAAGTACTTTTGTAAATAGCTTTTAATCAAATGTAATAAAGAATACAGAATAATCAATATAGAGTGAAATTTAAAATAGTCAAATATAGTGGAATAGTTTCTTATTAAACCTTACGGCTACATTTTAAATCAAATTACATATTGGTAGGGGACGCAAGTGTCTTAATAAGATCGGAGTGTCTTAACATTAGGATCCTAGATCCTATCCTTTTTTGCATTATTTAGATAAACTTTTTTTAATAGATTAATTATTTAAAAAAGCTTAATTTCAATAGCTTCTACTACGTTTTTGAATAAGCTGGATCTGGCAAAAACGTCTGTATCTGTCTGTCCGTCTATGATTTTCTGTCTAAATGTATTGTAATTAGAATATTCTTTACAGCGAGTTATTGATAAGCTATATAACAAGAAATTTGCATCATGAATCAATGTCGCGTTATAGGCAACTCGGCATTAGGGCAAGTATTCTAAACAAAATGTATACAGTGAATAACACATTTATAATATACATTTCGGTAGAGTTTATAATATAATTCTTTATTAAGAATATAAAGAAGAATGTAAAGAAGAATGATAAGAATGTAAAGAAGACAAAAATATATACATATGTTTTATCTATTTATATAAGCAGAGGCAAAAGTAGACTGTCCATTTTTTGAGACATGCGTGTTGAGTGGCGGAACATAAAGCGCAATTTTGTTACCGAAGCGAGTAAAATGAAAGCATATAATCACGCAAATAAGTAGGGACTGAACCCACAACTGGTTGACAATCGCAATCGCGCGTCGTGCTGCTGCGCCATGATGGTCTCCCCATGGCTAGTGTAGAAGCGTAAACATACAAAAGAAATTTGATAAATATACGACCTTTCCTTACATCATAAATTACATACATCAATGACCTGCACAATGTTACCTTGAATCAATATTATATTAAGCCTTTTTCATTATCCTTTTCAATTTTAATATTGTTTTCCTACTACAACCAAGGTTAGATATGGATGTGGTTAGCATTCTTTAAAAGTTTTTTTGATCAGTTATATCAGAGAGGCAGAGAGAACCTGGTATGAAGACATTTCGGTCTTCAATGTCCATTTATTTTAGAGTGTAGATTACAAGCTAGTAGTAAATTAATATATTTATGTGACATTTTACTAGACCTCTTAGATGAGTATGCCAAAGTGCTAAATCCATACGAAGAAGTGACATAGCGATGACAGGCGTATGGCAGTCGTCATCTTATAAATTGTTAGGAATGAGATTTGTAAAGAACTACTATTGTAATTTCTAAAGCATCTTCACGTTATATCCATCAATAGTGGGCGCGCGCAGCTTCGCCTGCTTATTTGCACCTTCAGGGGTGAATTTAAAAAAAACCACGAAACACGTGTTCAATAAAATATTTTTAACAGTCTGAATTTATTTTTTTATAAAAATCGGTGGCGATTTAAAGTTTTTCCATACAAACTTTCAACTCCTTATTTGCACTCTTAGGGGGTAAATTCTAAAAAAAACCATGAAACACGTGTTCAATGAAATGTTTTTAAGAGTCTGATTTTCAAATTTTATAAAAATCGGTGCCGATTTAATTTTTTTTCCATCCAACCTTGCAACCCCTATTTCATCCCTTTAGGGTTAACATTTTTCAAAATGCCTTCTTAGTGGATGTCCAGATTATGAAAATAAACATCTGTCCAAATTTCACGTTTCTACGCACAGCGGTTACGGCTGTGCGTATTACCTCAGTCAGTCAGGTACATGCCCTTTTATATATATAGATATAGAAAATGGTTTTAAAAAACGTATATAAATAAATGAAATACATAAAATATGCATGACTGTTGTACACATCAATTGGTTCTTTAGTATAATCTATTTCATACTATAATATTAGCTTAGCTTAACATCGCAACACTGTTTTTATAAGGAAAAAGCACAATTTACATATTATATGCTTTTAAACGCTGTCTATGCAAACATCGTCCTGAGATATCCACTTGCCAATTAACGTCAATCACCTTGTTGTTTGGGTCAGGGTTAAAAGAATTGGATTCAACAAGCGTTGCAAAGTTTTGCAGGAACATTCATGTATGCCTCATTTAAGTTTCCTTCTTATTTAAGTAAATGTAATTAATTTTTATATATATAGTAAAATATAAATTCACTTGAATATTTTGAGGATAATTCAGGAGATCTTGGAGATTTCAGTGTCAGATTACTCCGTTTCAGCGGAACTCAATACCACGCTTTGTCAGTTAACAGCTGTGCCACTGCGCCACGCAATGTTACAAAACTTGGAAGGTGTGTGGGGTTCTGACGTCTTACGATTAGATTCCCTCTCCCTATCCTGTGATACTCTTCTTTCCGACGGTTTTGGATACAGTAACGATTGGAAGTTAAACGTAATATTAATTACCACATTGAGACACGATCGCTTCAAAATTTTATATTTATACTTGACTAAGTTATATATTTTTTATTTAGGAAGTCTTATGGATCAAATGTCAGAGACGATGGCACTTTGCTGTAATCAAGGAACAGCGTATGCCCGGAACCATACTACTGATGATTGTTCCTCATCAGTACCGCCCCCAGTCCATGAAACGTTTAAGCAGATGTGCTCGTTTGCAATGGACCAATGCTGCAAGGAATTCATGAAGTAAGTTGTTTTTATACGAGAATGTTACCTTTCCCCCAATTTTCTAGACCTAGATTTTCGTGGAACTCAACGTCGCAGTTTTTGTAGGCAGAGGAAACCACGTGTTAAAACACTCTCTTCTGTTCTCCACTTTAAGCTATTATTTCGTATTTGCGAGACTAGAAGAGAGGCAAAGAGAGGTTTCGCTTGACCTTCGAGTAAAAAACGTGAGAAGCGGCTAATTACAGTGGACGAGGAGACACCGTAAGCTTTTGACACTCTCTTCTCTCTGGCTGGATAAAACATGAAACTAAAATAAACGCATATTTTATGTGATATATGAATATACGAATATGAGTACCTACACTTCAAATATTGCAGACGTGAGAAAAAACAAGTGATAACGTTTTTACATAACAAATAATCATTTACAGTACCTACGTCTAACGAACTTTAAAATAATTAAACTTAACAAGAATAGCAGTGATGTAGAAACTATATGCGATAATAGATGGGAACTTTTGTTTTATTTACCTAGTACTGTATTTAGATAAAAAAATCATTTTCACGCTAGGCAGAGGGGAACTTAGTGCTAAGACACCTACGTTCCCCACTTTCCGCACAATTCTGGAGGCATTGTGTGTTGAGTGGCGGAACTCAACGCTGCGCTTTGCAACGAAACCAGAGCGAAGAATTTTTTTGAATAAATATATCATTTCCTCGAGGTCGATCCCCAAATCGAACTCACAACCAGTCGCGTTTACAGTCACACCTTTGAGCCCCTGCGCCACGACTGGCCTCAAAAAAAAGATTTAAGCATATGCATATGGATGCAGCGATACGATCTCTGTCACCTCTGTCAACTGGTGTACTGCCATTCTCCTCCTCCTAAGGGAGAGTCCATCGCACTCACACATTATAGTTCTCGAAGGTCAACAGAGACCTCTCTATGCCTCTCTTACCTCTTGCTTTCTAATATTTATATAAAACTATTTTTAACCTCTCACATAGTGTTTACCTCAAAAACATTACAATTAACAATTTTTTTTTATTTTATTTAGAGATAAACCGCTCAAGCGAGTGCTGCGTTTTATGATGTAGTTAAGCTAAAATAACTTTATTTTTAACCTTATAAGAAATGACAATAAATATTAGCTATTACAATAATATTGACACAGTAAATTATTTTTAGAAACATAACCTTGTAATTATTAATATTTAATTTTATTAGTAGAAGACAAACGTATTGCGGTTTGGTTCTTGATCTCAATGAAGTCATATCATTTTATATGAACTAAAAAGGTATAAGTTTTCCTTAATATTGGCATAAATAATGTTATTTATTCGATATTGAGGCCATCGCGTCGTGGCGCAGTGGCACAACGCATCACTGTAAACATACGGCTGTAGGTTCTATTCGTGTAATAGATATTTATTCTTATTAAACATTTATACAGGATTGCAGATTATAACTAAAGGTATTCTAGGTATAGTTTATTGAAGTAGGATTGAAAGCCGCTTTTCTATGAGTAATTATGTAAATTATTACACGTATCTTTACGTTGTTCAAAATTTCAAATCTTTTAAATATTTTGAATATAAAGATCTTAAATGTACATTTATTGCAGTTATTTCAGTCATAACTGTTAATTCAAGTAAAATTTTTATTTCTTATTTCAGAAAGAAGTCTGACTGCCAATATGGTATCGAAATAGCGACAAATGTTCAAAGTTGTGCCTCAACCAAAGAATCTGTGAAGGTAAATCAAAATCAAATCAAATGAAATCAGCTTCATGCTGTATCCCGCACACGGCAGGGTAGCCAAAAGGAACTAGTGTTAAGATACTCCGTTCCCCACTTTCCGCCAAATGCTGGAGGCATTGCGTGCTGAATGGTGGGAATCAACGCCCACTTTGCCTCGATCCCAGAGCGAATAAATAGAAATTTAAATAAATATTTCATTTCCTCAAGTCCGGATCGAACCCTCAACCAGTCGCGTTTACAGTCACATTTTGTACCCCTTCGTGCCCATATAAGAAAAAAAATGGTTTTATAGGAAAAAACTATAATAAGACCATTAGATTTTTGTCAAATCACATACATAAACGTAGTCACATATTATAAACGTAGAAAGTAACAAAAAAATCGAATTGACTCGATTTCGAGGATTTGGTTTCAACTCCATACTCGAAGAGACAGATATTTGACAATATTCAATAATTTCAGTTTGATACTTCAACGCGCAACTTCAACCTTGAGAAAAATGGTCTTGACAGAAAAATAAAACGTGATCCTATAAACATTATGATTCTATTAAGTAGTACTAAAATTTTAGTAAGCCTAGATTCTTTAGCTCATGACACAGAATTCAACGAGAAAGTTATAGTAGATTATCTTATCTGACCTATAAAATAATGTATGTTAATCTTTCTTGATAAACATATTTTTTTCTTGCGGCTAGTCGTGGCACGGAGGCACAAGTGTGCGTCTGTTAATGCGACAAGTTGTGGGTTCGATTCCCGTGCGAAGAAATGAAATATTTAATATTTTCATTTGCTCACAGTGGTAACGAAATATATGGCGTTGAGTTCAGCTACTTAATCGCAATGTTTCTTGAATTAAGCGGCAATGGAGTTTTTTAACACTAAATCCCCAGTTTCCCTCTACCTACCCTGCTATGTGCGCGATACAGCGTGAAGTTTTGCTTCGCTGCAATAAAAACATGGCGTTAAATAAATCATCTTCACGCTGTATTCCGCACACAGAATGATAGGAAGGAGGAACCTAAAATACCGGGTTATTAGTTTGTAGTGTTACACTAGCTTTAGCAGCGGCGACTACCTTGACTCTGTGCTGCTCAAGTGAAACAATGCGTAGCGTTGATTCCTCCATTCAATAGGTACGCAGAATGTCAAATTTGTGCTAAAAGTAAAGAACGGGTATATTAAATAAAGGAAAAGAAATGCTTTCAGAATGAAATCCGCATTACGTAAATACGATTTCGATTTCTTTCAACAAATTAATGCATTTCATCCTGTTCCTACAGAAATGTTGTGACCAGTGCATATCAGGAGTAGCCGCGGGCAAGGGCAGTGGGATCAACTCCTGTGAAGTGTCTGAAGAAGGAAAAAATGCTGAACAGTTACTAGCTAGCGATGCATTTTCACAATGCTGCAAGGTATCACAAAAAATATTTTTCTCTCATTACTTAAAGTCTCTCAAGTGAAATATATCTACAAATATAGATATAACATCGATTTTTTTAGATCTAAACTGCATGCTGATGCATCAGAAAAAAAAGATCAGAAAAAAAAAATTGTTTTAAAAATGATTTATAATTTATAATCTGTTGTGGCGCAACGTCTCACTATTATGCGACGTTTGTGAGTTCGATTCCCACTCAGAAAAATTGTTTATTTTCATTATCCTCGCTCTGGCAATACAAAAAACTGCGACGTCGAGTTCCCTCACTCAGCGCGCACGTCTCTTCAATTGGGCGAACCGTAGGAATGGAGTGCCTTAACACTAGGTTCTGCTCTCTCTGTATGCTATATATGAAGAATTAAATGCGAACCTAAAAAAATATTAATCAATCTGTTCGATTTATTACAGAGCGTAGCAACAGAAGACATCAGTAAATCGAGGTTTGATGTGGAATCTGTATCGAGCCACACTGATAAACGTAAGTTTTATTATAAATGGTGAACATACAATATATGATATACGTAGGATTTATGGATAACTGTTTTTCTTTCCCTACATATTACTTTCACTGAAGATTAAATATTATAGTAATTTTATACATAATAGCTTAAGTTGTTTTAAAAAAACAAAATTTATTTGAGTACTCTATATTTAATCATTAAAGCTGTGCAGAAAAACTACTATTATATTTTGTATTAAAATTGAAAAATTCTTTTGGAAAAAAGCAAACTGTGAGTACTTTTAGTAACTGCCTTTTAACATAGTTGCAGTATTATATTCATTTGACAATTGAAAGGTTTACTTGACAGTAGAAAATTTTAATTTCATTGATGTAATATAAAACCGGTAGTTTGTGTTTAGTTTACTTCTCTGAAATATATATTTTTAATTAACCTAATAAATCATAACTTAGTTACAATATAAGTAGCTGACAATAGTTTAATTCATTAATATTTCCATTTACTTCACTATGTCTTACACATTTATCTCCCGGATCCTCGTATAATTGAAAAAAATGGATAACTTTAAAAAATGGTGAAATATCTTCCAGATACAATATCTAATGGAACTGGAGCAAAATTATTTTTAACATAGTTTACTACGTATATTTAGTTTATTTTTTTTTCTAGATTCATCATTGCCTTCGATATGTGAAGATTATGCACCCAATGAGCTGTGCGCACATCACTGTATACCTATTCCTGGGTCGTATAAATGTCAGTGTAACGATGGATTCATGCTTATGGCTGATGGAAGAAATTGCAAAGAGGTATTTCTTTTACCCCACTTATACCAGTATACACACTTTAAATTATATATATACAGGATGTAACGCGATCGACGGATCAACGGTTGTCTATAGGTAGATGACCTTAGTTCCTATTCATTTTACCCCCCATATATATTTGCCGATTTTCAGTTATTGTTGGCAGATATTGAAGAATTTGTGATATTGAAGAATTATACAAAAAGCCTACTATTGAGTATTGTTGGGAAAAAAAACACGAACGTAGATTCAATAGTCGGGCTGTATTCGCCTATTTTCTTCAAGAATTAGATTTTTTCCAAAAAACATAAAATCTTAAATATCTGTCGAACAACTAAAAATCGGGACTGAAAAACACATGAGGATGAAATGAATAGATACTGAAGTCCTCTACCCATAGACAATCGTCAGATCGCGTTACACCCTGTATGTATACGCCTAGATTTGACCTCGATAATACTAGGGATATTTACATGTAATTATTGCATTTAATATTGTAATGTCCATAGAAGGAAATACATAGCTAATTAACTAACTTATGCACGAAGTGCGAAAATTATTACTGGCAATCTTTACCAAATATTTTTTTTTATCTACAATCTACATATAATGTATGAACCTATATATTTTTTCTACGGATCTTACTAAGAAATCCTTTTTGTTTAGGTAACAAAAAATAGATGCAAACCTCACAACCCTTGTCAATACAAATGTAATGATGACGGCGTAGAAGTGAAATGCTCGTGTAGACGTGGATACCAGCTGATGTCCGATGGAACATCCTGTAAAGGTAAGATTTTTTTTTTATTTTCTTTTTTGTTTTTTTTTCAGCTGCACGCTGTATCTCAGACGTAGTAGGTAAATCAAGAGGAAACCCAGGGTAAAGACTCCGTCCCCTACGCACCGACCAATTTTTTAGACATTGCATATTGAGTGACCGAGCCCAACGCCGTAATTTGTTCTGTCACCAGACTGAGAAAATAACAATAATTAATACCTTAAATTGGAATCGAACCCATAACCGTAATATCTAAGGTCAAACGCTGTGCCACGATGGTCTCTCATATGTTTCGAATTATTTGTTTCAGACATCGACGAATGTATCTTAGACCCACCAGTATGTTTGCCAAACACCCAGTGCCATAACATACAGGGATCTTACAAATGTATACCTTTTAAACATCCGAAGAATAATTTAGAAAAAGGACAATGTCCACCTGGATTTGCTAGAAATTTGTTGAATAATGCCTGCGATGGTATGTTTGTTCTATTATTTGTTTAATATTAAAATATAGTATTTAATTATTGTAGGCACCGTCACACCCAAATGCATGTGCATTAGTAATTGTGCGTATTTTAGTAGTACGTATACTCTAAGTCCTAGAGCCTAGGGGAACAAATGCACACCCATTTCACAATCTGGCAGTTCTCATAATTTAAAAGTTAGCGCACTAAGACGGTATTTGAACCTTCAAATTCAGTTCATGTATTAATTTTTACACGGAATTTTGATGCTGAAAATGTTATTTTGTACAAGGTGTTACCAAGATGTAAGATCGAACCTTAGTACCTATCCATTTCATCCCTATGTATGTTCAGCGATTTTTAATGGTTCAGTAGATATTTGGGAATTTATGATATTTTTTTGGAACAAAACCGACTTCTTGGAAAAAAATGGCAAATAAAAGCCGACTGTTGGTTGTGGTCTCATGAACCATTTAATACAGCTAAATAATAGGCATTTAGCATCATATAATAGTTTAAAACAATCGGTTTATAAATCTTATAAATATCGAAACAAAAATCGAATTCTAAAAAGCTATATTTTATCAACAACTTTCAGTGGCGTTAGCGAACGTGAACGTAAGCGTAAGCTTTAGGAATACGATATTTTAAAAATATATATTATTCACAAATATCTGATAATCTACTGAAAACCGCTAAACGCAGCGATCAGTGGTATATGCGAGTGAAATGGATAGGTACTGAGGCTCGCTACCAATAGACTACCGTTGATCCGTCTATCCAGTTACATATTATACCTGTATATTGCCCTATGTTTAACAGATATAAATGAGTGCAAGTTGCCAACACCACCATGCCCAGTTTATTTGTGTGAAAATACCATCGGTGGTTACAAATGTGATGGTATGTCTGGTGATCCAGCTAACTTAGGTCATCAACCCAAACCGAATATGGAGGATCGATGCCCACCAGGTTTTAAAAGCGGTGTAAATGAAGAATGTAAAGGTATGACTTACCAAAATTTGCACGCTTTATTCCTTCTTATCCCGGTCTGAGAGCACCCAACATTTTCGCCCGGATAAGAATCAGACGTAGAAGCGGACCTGAACACTGTACTTTGTATATCTTATAAGTTCGGTGATGAGCAAGAAAATAATTTCAACCCTTGAATGAACCCACGATCACCGTTTACAGTTAAAAGCTGTCCTAATGAGCCATGACTGCCTTAATCTTAGAAAACTTTAAAGTTATTAAAATATTCACATACATCTGGATGTCATTTTAGCGCAATTGATTGGTGTGTAGATAGTATTTATTAAGTTGTGAGTTATGTTCTATCTTATAACACGGTATCTCTCTATAACTGAATAATACTTTAAAAATATATTAAAAATATGTTTGTTCCTTATTTTCAGATGTGGATGAGTGTGTTTTAGGCAATGACGATTGTAATAAAATGTCACAGTTCTGTATTAATACTAAAGGGTCCTTCTACTGTCAAGATAAAGCATCGAAACATTGTCCGCCAGGATTCAAAACAAATATTTTTACTAATAAATGTGAAGGTATTTATTTGTAGATTGTTATAAATATTTATAATATAAATAAATTAAAAAATGCCTTTCAACTGTCACCTGTATTATATGTTAATATTGGAAATTACAGATATCGATGAATGTGAAGATGGTCAAGATATTTGTAGGCCAGATCAGATTTGTGTTAATGAGCTCGGTGAATATGATTGCAAGCCAAAGATGGATTTGAGGTTACATATATAATTATACATTACTAGATTTTACCTGCGGTTCAGCCTGGTCAATTAGACATAACTAAGAGTATATAACACACCTCCCAAGCTCGTGCGTGCTTGCAACGTTTTTCATTGCTGTTACTATTCCTATAGCCTTAAAATATTTTTTTAATTTAAATGGTACTAATTCAAATTGAAAAATATTTACTTCTTTCCTGACATAACGAGTCTCTTCATTCGACTTATAATAATAGAATTTATTTTCTTATATTTTGATGGTGTTAACTAGATCACTCTTATGAGTCTGACTTGTCTATATAAATAATATTTATCATCAATTTTGTTAAATTATTGTTACTTTAAGTATATTCACAATATTTTGTAAAATTATTTACAGGAAGTTAAATATAAAATGTCCTGACGGAATGAGGCTAGATCCCGCTACTAAGAGATGCGAAGGTTAGTATCATATATTTTTTGATATCGATACCCTATATGATAATAATTTTGTAAAGGCAGAAAACGAAAAGTTATATAAATATTTAGACTTAGCCCATGAGGTTACTGCCATATGGGATGTCAGTGCGATTGTCATTGTGCCAATGGTGGTAGTGTTACTAGAGGGGTAGAGGGCCACCGATGACTCCAGGTTATGGGTGGCTAGGCCTCAAGTAACTCTTGTATTTGACAATAAAAAAAAGTATATAAAGTTTGGGATGTTTGGGATTCTTTTAAATGCTGTGCTAGATAAAAAATTAAGAGAGCGAAAGAGTAAAAAAAATTACCCGTTTTTCACTATTTAATCCTAATTGTATAGATAACAAATACATATCAAACAAAATCCAGGCCAGTCGTGGTGCAGGGGCACAAAGTGTGACTGTAAAACCGACTGGTTCGATCTCCACTCGAGGAGATGAAATATTAACTTAAATTTATATTTCCATTTCTTCGCTCTGGTGTCGAGGACAAGAGCGGCATTGAGTTCTGCCACTCAACACGCAATGCTTGCTATGCTTCAGCATTCGACAGAAAGTGGGGAACAGAGTGTCTTAACACTAGGTTCCCTCTGCCTACCCTGTTGTGTGCGGGATACAGCCTGAAGCTGTTTTTTTTTTCGATAAGACAAAATCCAACTTGTAAACTTTATCATAAAACGCAAAGTTGAATTCCACCACTTAACACGCATGTCTTGAATGGCAGACAGAAAGTAGTGAGTTTTGAATTACCAAAATAAGAAATGACATCCTTATTTTTTGTAATAAATGCCTCAGTTCATACCTGAGAAAAAATTTTGGAATTTTTTTTTAAATCAAATATCTTACTACAAGATTCAGCTGCTTTCTTTTTATTTCGTAATATGCGGAAAAAAGACAAAGTGATGATAATACTATTGCTTTTAATTAACATCATCATCGTTATCACCATCATCATTTATTGACGAAAGAAATGTTTTTGCAGATGTCGACGAATGTGTAGAAGGAACTCACCTATGTGATCAGTACCAAAATTGTCTAAACACCAATGGAAGTCACGAGTGTCATTGTAAACTTGGATTTGAATTAGATTCCACCGTTGGAGCTTGTGTTGGTGAGTTGTTTAACATTTATGGAATTAAAATAAATAAGTATTACCCCACCTACATATTATTAAAGACCCATTTTATTAATTACGCAAAATTTTTTTATTGTTAAATGTGAAATCATTTTTATGGTAAAAGTAAAAATTATGAAAAAGTTACATTAATACAAATTAAATAAAAATTAACCAAAAATAAATGCATTAATAGCTTTAAATGTTTTTAGATATCAACGAATGTGCAACGGAGCAAAATAACTGTATTCCAGAGTCACAACGATGTGACAACACAGTTGGATCGTTTCTTTGCATTCGTCTCTTGTCGTGTGGAACTGGGTATATTATACACCATTCCTCTAGCACATGTGAAGGTATTACTTGAAAAAAAAAAACTTTATTTTTTTATAGAGACCATCTACAAATCACGACACAAGAATTTTATAATTTTTGACCTGTTACTGTTGGTCACATTTGTAAGATCCGCCATCTATCTGGTGTGTAAACACATATGTATTTAACATTTTTACACCTAGAAATAATTATATTAAAACTGCACTTCGAAAAATTTTTTTTTTACACATTTTCGAAATTTCATGTTTTAATATTTTGACATTATTTTTAGAAATGTGTTGTCTTGCGTTTGCTAAGGACCATCATCTTGTCACACTACATCGATCATCTACCAAGCTACTTAACAAGTGACATTTATGGATTGCTTTATATGACTGAAATATTTTTTTTAGCTTCACGCTGTATTTCGGACATAGAAAGGCAAGGGGAACCTGGGAACCTAGTGTTAAGACACTTCGTTCTCTACGCACCGCCCATTTTTCTAAATATTGCGTGTTAATTGGAGGAACTCAACGTCGCGCTTTCTCTTGTTATTAGAAAGAGAGAGGTCAACCATGGCACAGGGGCACAAAGTGTAACTGTAAACGCGACTAGTTGTGGGTTCAATCTCCATTTGATGAAATGAAATACTTATTTCAATTTATATTTTCATTTCTTCACTCTGGTGTAGAGCAAAGCGCGGCGTTGAGTATCACAATTCAACACGCAGTGCCTCCAGAATTTGGTGGAAAGTGGGGAATGGAGTGTCTTAACACTAGGTTCCCTCTGGCTACCCTAATGTGTGCAGTATACACTGTGAAGCTGATTTTTTATTTATTTTAAATTTTATTAAAAATCCTCTTCCTCCTGCAATACATCGTGACACTAAATTTTTTTTTCAATTATAATAATATTTACAGATATAGATGAATGTGCCCTCGGTACTCATAACTGTGATCGTGCAGGCCCTCAATATCAATGTGTAAACATACCAGGATCATTCCGTTGTACAAAACGTGTCACTACCACTGTGGCCCCAGCACCAGAAGTCGAATATGAATATTATGATTCTGAGTAAGTTGTTTTTTAATAGAACTAGTTCATTAGAATGAACTAGAGAATAGGGAAAATCATTATATTTAAAATGAGTGAAACACTGAGTTCCTTCTTCCAACTATGCGGGAAAAATCATGAAGCTGCTATCATAGTAGTAGCTGCTAAGTAGTGTCATATATATAATATTTGGATATTAAAAGTTTTTTTGTGATTATATTCTTCTGCGTATTTTAATTAACAACAAATTAATTAACCAATATAAGTGAGAATAACAACTTTCATATATTTAACAATATCTCATACAATAGTAATTATATGTGTACAATAAACTATTTTAGGGAAGAAATTGAAGAGTCATCAAATCAAACACTAAATGAAATTAATACAACTACAATTTCTGCTCCTACCGTGGTAATACCAACACAAAGTACACCTGAAATTCCAATTATTTCTCCACCTGAACAACCAAAATCAATTACAGACTCTAATAATAATGCTGATAGAAATCCAAAAATAGATAGTACAGAAAATATTGATAATGAGATAATTACTAATGCTATTGATGTACCAGAACTACCAAAACCTTCTATTGACGAACCAAAACCCAAAGAACCAATTGAACCAAAATATGAACCTACTGAACCTAATAAAATTGAAAAATCTAAAGAAGATGAATTATCATCAGTAGTTACAAATACTCCAGAAGTGTCAACTTCACCAAAATTAGTCGTTTTAAAAGTAGGTGAAGAAACAGCCACCGTAAGGGGGCAAACAATTGAAGATGGCGCCATTTTAGTGGACACTAAGAAAATACCAAAGAATGAATGGACTAAAATAAACGAGAAACCAACAATTTGTCAATCTGGATTTGAAATGGACTCGTATGGCGCTTGTTTTGGTAAGATTTTTATATTATTAAAATTATATATTATTGAGACTGTCGCAGTGGTGGTTTGATTGTAAGGGCGACGGTCGCAGACTTCATTCACTACTCGGGAGAATGAAATATCTTCCTCGCTCTCATAAGAAGACATTGTGCGGCGCTTAATTTCTCCGCTTACACGCAATATCTCGAAAATGTTGTGAAAACAGGAAAAAGGAGTATCTTAACCCTAGCTACTATCTGCCTACACTACTTTGTGGGTTGCTGTTTATTTGTGGGCAGCTGTTTTGCTTATTGTATAAAAATACAATAAGCAAAACAGCTTCATATTTTTTCCTCATAGGAATATTAGATTATATATAATATATAATGAAAGAAGTGTGGGTTGTGGTCGGTCAGACATAATTTTTTTTTATATTTTTTTAAAAACATTTGCCTATACTTAGTGTAGAGTTATTCATTAAAATCTTATTATAAAATTTATTATATTCTAAAGTTGAGTTCCGCCACTCAATGCAATGCCTCTAGAATTCAGCGGCAAATGGGAAACTTAAACCCTGCTGTGTTCGAGATACAGCGTAAACTTATTTTTTTTTTAATGTTTTCCAGATATCGACGAGTGTGCTACAAATAAACACAGCTGTTCAGGTTTAACAGAAATATGTCGAAATACAATGGGAGGATACCTTTGCGATTGCTCTTATGGATTCCGTAGGGATTTATCAACTGGAGCTTGTTTACTAATTTTGACATCATCTACAACTACTTCAACTACAACATCTACTACACCTAGTACTACTAGTGCGACACGTGCCGCTAGCACTAGTACCAGTACGAGTACTAGTACAAGCATTAGTACGAGCACTAGTACGAGTACTAGTACAACCACTAGTACTACCACTAGTACCACTCCAGCACCAACTACGTCAAGTACCCAAAGTAAGAATCTTACTAATATTATAAATGTGAAAGTATGTGAGGATGGATCTTTGTTCGACTTTCACGCAAAAACTACTAAACCAATTTTGGTTAAACTTTATTATTATAATAAAGTTGTATACAATATGTTTACATAAATTGTAGCCTATATGTTATTCTGATGTATAAACTATATCAATTTTGGTTAAACTTTGTTATTATAAAAATATATATTAATTAAAATTAAAAAAAAATCAAAATTGGTTCACCTAGTCAAAAGTTGTAGTAGCCCAGTAAAGCAAATTTTACTTAAAATTATTTAAAATTTTATTTAAAATTTTATTTAAAATTTTATTTAAAATTATTTTTTATTATTGTTATTATTGTATTTAAATTGTAGGTTACTTCTGGGGTTATCCAGATCAAAGGTTTACTTCAAGACCATTTAGACCAAGAAATATATGTGACATCGGTTTTTATCTGAACTCAAAAACTGGAAAATGTGAAGGTATCATATAATAATCACTATCATTTTTTTAAATATTTATTAATAGCAAAATCTTTAAGAGTAACTTAATAGTATCTTTTTTTTTAAATTATCTCTTTTGATAATTTATTTAATCTATGCAATACATACTGTGGTATTACATAGTTAATTTTTAGTAATTGAATTATTTATAATATTTTTTTTATTTATAATATGTTCATAAATAAAAAATATAGAGAAAACAAAACACAGGATTGTTAACTGTACCATACAAAGGCGACTATCAGACTTGTACAAGACTTGTACTTGTACATAAACATTGAAAAGAAATAGGAATTTTATAGTGAATAAAAAGTAAAGAAAATATAACTACAAATATGTGTCTTCTTTAGATATATGCTTCATACATACAATTCTATTATATAATACCATTGATTCTATTAGAAATCTTACAAAAAATAAATAGGCTATCGGTAACACAAAAATAATTTACACTAGTAGTTTCTGAGATCTGCTCAACCAAACACAAACTTCAGCTTTATATTATTAAGTACAGATATGTATCTCTTATTCTTATATTTCAAGATGTTAATGAATGCACAAACGGTCAAGCAACTTGCGCCTCCGTGGAAGTTTGTGTTAACTCAGAAGGCGGTTATCGTTGTGAATGCTCACCGAACTGGACGTTTGATCGTCATAGAAATAAATGTGTGCCAGAGTGGACGGAGGGGAAGTTTCCACCGGGATATGGTAATATACCATGTGAGTATTGATTTTTTAGAAAACGTATAACAATATTGGACGTAGATCTACTTGAACCCCCACCTCTTGTTTACCGCTAGCACTCTCACCACTAAACCGTTCTAAAGCTATTTCAAAATTCTTATATTACCCGCACTTACTATTTATTGTTATAGTAAAATCTATTTATTATTTGAGAATATAGGCATGACGAATTATATAATTTTTATCCTTCTCTTTACTTTAATATATTGCTCTACGACGGCCACTACTAAATTCATATAAAAAAATATTATTAAATAAATTGTCGATATCTTTTCTTTACAGCATATACTCCAATGGATCCCAAGAATATAATACCAGGTTCAAAAGGTGGCAAGAAAATAGCTGAACCGGAAATTACTCAAATTGAAGATCGAGGATCAGTTTACAATTGCCCTTGGGGAACCAGACTTGGAGACGATAAGACTTGTGAAGGTATTTTTTTATAACTTCACTCTGTATCCCACACATAGCAGGGTAGGCAGAGGGAATCTGGGAACCTAATGTTAAAACATTCCACTCCAATTAATTGCCCAATTTCCGCTGAATTTTGGAAGCATTGAGTGTCGAGTGGCGGAGCTAAACGCCAAGCCGCCCCTGCGCCACGACTGGCCTTGGACTCATTTGATTATGTGCTTTTATACTTAAAGCGTATGGCGTTTAGGTAAGTATAATGTAAGATTGGTTGACAAACTTTACTTAACATAAAAGCTAATTTTAATCAGTAACCTGTAAGGCTTGTTTCTGCAGAGAAATCCTAGTATTGAGATATTTCATTTTTCTAACCTTGTCGATCTAGTTTAATGGCAGAACACCGCGGCTTGCCAAAGTTTTCACTATATTGAGGAAATAAAAATAGATTTACCCTCTGCCTAAGCCTACCCTGAAACATAGCTTCACGCTATGTATCAGAGTAGACAGAGGGTATCTAGTGTTAAGACATTCTATTTTATTGTTTATTCCAGATATAGATGAATGTGCAACAGGCGAAGCTTTATGTGGTCCTCTACAAATATGTACAAACTTGCCCGGCGGATATACCTGCAGTTGCCCCTCGGGACACAAGTTAGTGGGCGATCATGTTTGTGAAGATATTGACGAATGCGCAATCGGTGGATCTATTGTAAGGAAATGATTATTTCTTATGCTTATTTTGTAGAGTTAGTAGAATATTGATGAATGTGCCACAGTAAAAAAAGGAAATTGTTCTTCTTAGCTATTTCATTCGATACACATCAGTTTTTTTCAGTTCCATACTGTAAAGAATTGTGGTTCCTTTATGTTGTATGTTACCGAATATTTGTATTGTTTCTTTATTTATTTAAATGCTAAGATAATTAATTAAAGGTTTAATAAATGTTAATTTTTTCCTTAAAGTGAGTTTTACATAATAAATAACCATATTTAATACTATGATTTCTTTTTTAATTCATGAAAATTTTGAGTTCTGGTAGAGGGCTAAAAAATGTATCAACTAAAAATAGTAAAAAAAGCCTAAAAGCTTATATTTTAATGCAACTTTTGAGATAATATTTTTAATTATAAATTAACACTGTTTCAGCCGATATGTTCTCAAAACGCGGATTGCATTAACACTGTAGGATCATACCAATGCAGATGCCACGAAGGATTCAAATCTGCGCCTGTAAATGATAAGGTAAATAAATACAAGAGCAATATAATAAGTTTAGTGAAATGATCTTGTTAATTGTTTTTAAGGATTCCATACCTCAAAAGGTAAAAACGGAACTTTTATAGGACCATTTTATTTGGTGTCTGTTTGTCTGCCAATACCACTCCATTATATTCTTGAAGGGCAAAAAAATCAAGCTTCTATGTCAACGTAATCAAAGGATACACAACATAATTATGTTTCAGCTACACACTGTATCCCGCACACAGCAGGTTAAGCAGAACACTCCGATCCCTATTTTCCGCCGAAATCTAGAGACATTACTTATACATAATATTAATTAAGACTAATATTTAATTATTCTATATTTACATATAACATTATTTTTTTCCTTTGAATATTAGGTGTGCGTAGATGTAGACGAATGTACAGACACACGACCGGGAGAACTTTGTCAACAACGCTGTAACAATGTATGGGGCGGTTATAGATGTTCCTGCCATAGAGGATATAGAATAAATGCTGATAATAGGTGAGATAATATTTTTTCTTTTTGTACATGCATTCAGATACATGCATTTATACTTTTTTTAGCTTCACGCTCTATCCCGCATATAGAAGGGTGGGCAGAGGAAATCTGGGAACCTAGTATTACAAAACTCTGTTCCCATTAAGACACTTCAGTTCTGAACTTTCCGCCGAATTCTGATGCAACCGAGTGCTGGTTTTAAAATTAATTAAATATTTTTATATTAAATTTAACAGAACCTGCTCAGATGTGGATGAATGTACAGAATTTAGACACAAAAACTTGTGTATTGGACGTTGTGTGAACGAGCCCGGCAGTTTTAGATGTTCCTGCCCACCTGGATACAGACTCTCAGAGGACAGAAGAAGTTGTATCGGTAAAATATTTTATAAATGATATTAATCTTTAGTAAATATTATGTTATAGCTCCTACTAATATGACTTCCGAGAAATAATTAAAGTTAGATTATACTAAATAAAAAAAATTCAAAGCGTGAGGTAAATGGAAGTGAAAAATAAAATAACATATTTTTAAATGACTTTACAGATATAGATGAATGTGAAACTGGTGAAGCACCATGTGCGAGTGGCGGCCAATATGAAGGCTCCAGTGACGTTTGCTTGAACACCCGCGGCGGCTATCGATGTCAGAGGATAACTTGTCCGCCTGGATATAAACTAGAAAGTAGACAGTAAGTATAGTTTTCTTTTTTTATAGTTACGCGTGGTGTTCCGCATTACCAAATTTTCGATATACGCAATCTTTGTTGAGTAACAGATCTCAAGATCGCGGTTACCTGAAATGAAAATAGTTTATTTCCTCAAGTAAGAATTGATACCACAATAAAAATGTTTACAGTCAAACATTGTGCCACTGCGCCATAACAGTCTCTTTTATCTATTATATAATGTATTGTATTTTATTTTTGTGTATATTTTACGCAATCTTTGTTGAGTAACAGATCTCAAGGTCGCGGTTATCTGAAATGAAAATAGTTTATTTCCCCAAGTAGGAATTGAAACCACAATATAAATATTTACAGCCAAACCTTGAGCCACTGCGCCACAACAGTCTCTTTTATCTATTATATAATGTATTGTATTTTATTTTTGTGTATATTTCTTTATTTCAGTCGCTGTACAAAAATACAAACATATTGTCCACCAGCGGACTGGGCGTGTTCACATCAACCGAGCACTTACTCATATAATTACATCACTTTCGTTTCAAATCTATATATTCCTGAATCTAAGGTAAATAAAGATTTTAACTTAAATTTTAACAAACATCATAACTTTAAATAATGTTAAAATAAACATTACTTTTTTAGAAAACGTATAAAATTAAACCTAAATAAATTGCAAGAAACGTATAAGAATTTTGACGATAAGAACGTATGTCTTAGTGGTCAGAGCGCTTGGACGTTTTCAAGAAGCGCGAGTTCAAATCTTACTCAACGTTCAAATTTTTATACATTTTCTAAAAAAATATTTTTAATTTGCTAAGTGTAGAATAATAGTTTATTTTTTTTATATTAGGTTGATTTGTTCACAATGCGTGGACCCGGATGGCCGTACGCCAAAATAAGATTTGAACTGCGAGTCGTCGATGTGGATGCACCTCCCTCTGTTAAGCAGAAAGCTGATATTAATGCTTTTTTGTAAGTATTTATTATTACAACTTATTACATGAGTAATATGTTTATTGACGAAGCAGCCTCGATATGCTTAATTACACAAGGTTAAAGGTTTCATTTTTAATAATTAAATGTTAGTATTTATCATATTTACCATTTTAATATCTGATTAGACAAAAGAGTTCGAGTCCCATGTTGATGGGACCAGCCACATATTACAGGGATAGAGAGTATGACACTACAAGTTAAAGTTATTACTCAAATACTTCTAGTTATTTTTTTTAAGTAGTTTATAAGTTGCTTAATGATTTAAAATTAGTTGTTTGGATCTGTGTGCGTTCATCAAGATATTACTAATAGAAGATTCAATAGTATACTTAATAATTATTTGTCGTAAACAAAATAAAATCTATTTTTTTATTTCTAGGTTAATTCAAACCGGAAACCAAGCAGTAATGTCACTAGTTCGACCTCTAGAAGGACCACAAAGCATAGAGTTGGAACTCTCCATGGAGTTGTACAGTCGTGGACAGTTCGGCGGCATCGCTGTTGCGAAGATATACATTTACGTGTCAGAATACGAGTTTTAGATGTACGCATAGCAATAGGTTGTAAGAAATAAAGTTTTAATTTGTTTAAAATATGGTTATTTCGATTCTTACATTTTGACCCTCAATCCTAGTTCTCTTAGGCGTCATCTGAAATTTCCAATTGAAAAATAATAATTTTGCCCCTGCGCCCGACTGGCGTGGCGCAGGGGCACAAAGTGTGACTGTAAAATCGACTTTTTGTGACAGGTAGAGGGAGCCTAGTGTTTAGACACTCCATTCCCCACTTTCAGCTGAATTCTGGAGACATTGCTTGTTGAATGGCTACACGCCGTGGTTTGCCTCGACACCAGAGCGAAGAAAATGATAATATTATATATTTCATTTCCTCAAGTGGAAATCGAATCCACAATCACTAGCGTTTATAGTCACAGTCTTTTGCTCCTCCTCTGTGAGTCCTCTCTCTCTTGTTATTTTAAAATAAAAATAATCCTACCAGAAACTACTGCGAAAAATAATAAATAAGACAATTCAAAGGGGACCAAAATAAAATACTATGATTTTCTGGTAAATTCTTTATTAAAAACCACAATAACAATAATGATTACTTATACAATTATAATATAATTTATCAATCTATCCGTATTCAAAACATTATTTATTTAATTCGATGCTGGTCTACAGAAATCGCTATGTCGTTAGGTAATTACCTACATATTTAATTGAATTCTAATATTTTGATTGTAGTCTTATAAACTATCTTAGTCTCATTCAGTAATTGACATGACTAAATATTTATTTAGTTTTTAATTACGGTTATTTGTTTTTTCTTCCAATTTTCAAAATAACTCCTTTGTTTTAAAAAAATCCTTCTTTTAAATTTTAATATTTTTTATCAAAAAAAACGATTTGTTGAATCTCAATCGGATCCCATAATCAGAACTAACCAAAGTATCATCAAATTATCGTTGAAGTGTATGTAACCTTTCCAATAAAATCAGACAACAGAAATTAAAAAGGTAAAATAAAGTGACATGTTTAAATGATTATTAAACAATTATAGTTTAGAATTATAGATATATAATATAATTTAAATAATAGTTTTAATTAAAATAAATATTTAGGTTAATCGAAATATCAAAAACTATTGAAATTTGTCTATTCATAGCGATTTATGTAAACACAGTATTGAAATATGACTATACATTGTCATATCACAGCCACAATCAAATCAGGTTTTTTTTGGATTCCCTAGAAGAACTTGAAGAGTCTTTAATAATTTAAGCCTCTTATTTCGTTTTTTGTTCAGGTACCATCTTATTAAATCTATAACATTGCGATTAATAATAAATTCATAATTATGGTATAATTATTGTGTTGTTAATTCATTCAATCATTTAAAAAGAAAATTAAAAGGAAATGCTATTTTATTTCAATTTCAAATTAAAGCATGATAAATTTCAAATTAAAATATTAACTATTTCCAAAGTTTTACATTCATTCTAATTACTGATATTATCGATATTCAACTGTCTCCTTAATATAAATTATTCTACTCATAAAATACTTACTATATTCTAATCTACTTTCAATGTGACTTATTTTTACCAATAATTATAATTGCAATAACGTTTAATCTTGTTCAGTAAGGTAAGTCTACTTAATATAATACTCTGTTCTATTTATAAGCTATTAACTATAATATTATACTTATGTTTGCGTTCTATTCATATGGATCTACAATATTAAGTACAGTAAGGCATCCATCTTGAGAAGCAATGGCCAGGGCCTTCCCGCCGTGAGCGCTCGCCACACCTGTCACTTCCGCTGGGGCTCGATATTCTGCTATTGCTTTACCATCTACGGTTCTGAAAATTAATATTTTAGAATCTTTATATAGTACCTATTATAAAAAACTGGCCTCCCACCGATGTGATTCAATCTTTCATTCTACGCAACGGATCGAACCTTAATATAAATCATAATACACATTATCAGTATTTTAATATGCACTGGAGGCCGGTCGTGGCGCAGCGGCACGAGGTGTGACTGTAAAACCGACTGGTTGTGGGTTCGATCCCCACTCGAGGAGATGAAATATTTACTTAAATTTATATTTCCATTTTTTCGCTCTGGTGTCGAGGTTTAGCGCGGCGTTGAGTTCTGCCACTCAAGAGCCTCCAGAATTCGGCAGAAAGTGAGGAACAGGAGTGTCTTAACACTGGGTTCCCTCTGCCTACCCTGCTGTGTGCGGGATGAAGCTGATTTATTTATTTATTATTTTATTTTTAATATGTGCATATTAAAAATATAGATAGCTTGATTTGAGATGAAAGTAGATATTATATTAATATTACAGATGCAGATTATATTAGATTAAAGCCAAGAATAAAAATTATTATTTATTTTTTTCTTATTAGCCCTTAGTTCAATAATATAAACAACTTAAGTGACATTCTGATATGCTACTATTCACTCTACCAAAGATTACGGATTATTAAGTATTAATAACAACTATTAAAAATTTTAACAAAATTGAAGGACTGTATTCGCAACGGTTTCGATTTCCACTTGGGCGAAAATTGGAGAACGGCATATCTTAATATTAAGGTTGTAGGATGATGCTGCCTACAGTGAAGTTAAAAAAACTCAAGTAAAGATAAAATAATATAAGTAAAAAAATGCATTCTCACCTAAAAACTCTCAACGTCTTCCGTCCACTATGATAATAAAACACATATTGATCGTCCGAGCTGAACATTGTTATAATTGAGAAAACACCCTCAGCTGCTCTTGATATCAGCTGTTGGACAGACGTCCCTCGCTTTAGTTCTATGAGGTCTAAACCGCCTCGTGAAGGAGCGCACAGACCAATTTTACCGTCTCTTGTACTTGCGCCGTTCCAGCGAGGAACGAACCTGTAATTAATTAGATTGCAATTAGTTTATTATTTTTAGTTTTAATGCAAAGTAAGGCGTTTGGTTCCCGCCTGTAAACACGAAATGCAACAAGAATTCGGTAGAAAGTGTAAGGTACCTTAAGTTTCTTAACACTAGATTCCTCTGACTACCCTGCTATATGCAAGATACAGAGTGAAGTTAAATAATATTCTTAGATTTTAACATGCTACTTTGGGTCTAAAATATTAAATGTTTAAATTTTATTTTCATTTTTATAATTTATTATTTTTATTCTATTATTTTCAAGTTTAAATGATAGCTGCAAATAGTACCTGACATGTCTCTTAGTCTTGATATCTAGTATACCAGCTTTATCGTTCCCGATGACAGCAACCCAGTGCGGCTTGTGTGGAAGTGCCACTATTGACTGCATATCCTTAATGCCACTATTTTTAACTGAAATCCTAAAAAAAAATTTTATCTATAAGTAAAATGTTATCTATAAGTCTCTTTTATTTTAATTTAATTAAAATTATCTAAAAAAAAACCATTGCATTCTTAAAACTAAATGAACACGTTTAATCAATCATATTTTTAAAATGATAATTATGTACATAGGTCTGTCAACACACTGTAACTTTTAAGGTTGAGCCAAAAATATCCAATGCTAAAAATTCAACCCGTGCTTATCCACTATAAACGAAGCCTTAAAATCAAAATATTTTTATTCATTACGTACTTACAAGCAGTTTTAAATCAGTCAAGTTACATAGAATTGTCAGTAATGTCAGCCCTACAGCAAACTACTTCCAGCTTGGAAAGCGGTTTTGTTTTATTCATTAGCTTATAGAATGTATTATAACCTGTGAAGCCTAGCACCAGTCTTTGCGTGGAACACATGGAGACACTCTTTAGAGTTTTTATCTAGTCCAGGAGCAACCACGTGGTGCTCATCAGCAGAGACTACAGCTGCGCGGTATCCAGTGCCTCGTACTTCATAATCCACTGTGTATATTTTATCACCATCTGTTGGATTTTTGGAAATGAAATTAGAATATACATTTTTTTCTTACATTTATGCTGTATCCTGCATATAGCAGAGTAGACAGAGGAAACATGGGGTCCCAGTGTTAAAATAATCCGCTCTCATTAAGAAACTTCCGTTCGAAATATAAGATCTTTTATTTTACATTAAAATTGGCTTAAAAATACAAATCTGAATTACCTGGTATAGTCCTCGCAACAATATGAGCAATGGCCATATTATTAACGTCATCGGTAGAAACTACCATGGATATAGTGATAAGCTTTGTCCCATCTTCTAGAAGAAGAAGCTGCTTTACTCCTTTTTGCTCTTCTTTAAATGCTACCTAGAAATCAATTAAAATTTTGTTATAAATTTCATTTAACATACAAATATTTCTTTATTAAGTTGATACACAATGTCTTAATTTAGGCTGAAAAAAGAGGATAGTGACACTCGATTTTTATTTTTATTGGCCAATTTCTGGATTGATGATTCAACATCTTTTTCTTTATTTTATCGTACATGTGAAATTTAGTTGTTTTTACGCCCTTACACATAAACTATTAAATCGATCATAATTAAATTTTGGTCATAGATTTTTAAAAATATACTTAAAAGAATATTGTTTTTGTTTCACTATGTCTCCCACACATAGCAGGGTAGGCAGAGGAAACATGTGATCCTAGTGTTATGACACAGTGTTCCTTATATAAAGAAGTAGCCACAAGAAAATAATATTAGATTAAAATTAAACAATATACATACTAATAAATAATAATTATGTAACATTAAGTGATAATAACAGTAAAGTCAATTTAATCGACACACATAATATAATTAACATAAAAAATAATAATTTGAATACTAAAAAAACAAAAGGTCATATTTTTAGAATACCTAACACGCAAATTGTTAAAGCCGATGTACTCTTGAATGGTGAAGTCGTGGATCCTGTCGATTCTAGGGTATTTCTCGGTATTACCATAGACTACAAATTACAGAGCGGATCTCATATTGATGGATTATCGAATAGACTTAGCTCAGCAGCTTTCGCGGTCAGAAAAATTAGATCAACTAACTAGATAAATAACTGAAGTGGAAACGGCTCGATTTGTTTACTTCGGCTATTTCCATAGTATTAGGTCCTATGGGATTTTACTCTAGGGCAATGCAGCCGGTATTCATCCAGTATTTGTCCTGCAGAAGCAGGCTATTCGTGCAATATATACCTTAACCCCTAAAGATTCCTTAAGGAAAAAGAAATATATATACATTTTTGAAAATGTTATATATTCTTCTCAGATCTGAGGCATGAACTTTAGTGAACTGGTGGTAAATTACGTCGTCCAAAATTGAAGCAATTAACTTCTTATTTTAAATAAAAATATTTGATTTTGACCATTAAGATACTTGCGTTCTCCATTTTCCGCCAAATTCTCAAGGCATTGCGTATTGAGTAGTCGAACTCAACGTCACGCATTCATTTTATAAATCAACATTAAGCTTACCTGTCTTTCGGGAGTGTCCCATATAACAACATTGCCAGATTCCGCAGTAACAACATTCTCACCACTCGGTGTGATGACAGCGTGCGTGACGATAGCGCCGAGAGGTGCGTCCGCCAGCTGTGCTAACAGTTTTCCCGCACGCGTGTCCCACAAGCCCCAACAGCTGCGGGTGACTGTTACTGCTAGCTGCTGATCTCGGGCTAGGCTGGAAGTAGAGTCATATACATAGGTAGATACTGGTAACAGAAAGGTCAGAAAAACTTAAGGTGATTTGAAAAAAAACATGTCTAAAATAAGATTTCTAGAGTTATCCTGATAAAATGAAAGTGTCATTTGTCACAAAAAAAACTCAGATCTGAAGTGGAACCACAGCTGCCTAAATTTAAGAAGTATGAATAAATCACCTTAGAATCATTGATTCACCGTAATAAGCATTTTTGATAATGTTCGAGAACAGAAGTTTAAGGAAAGATAGGTTTATGCAACATCTAGATATAAAAATACCACTTTTTAAGTATTTAAAATAATAACTTTAAAATATTTACGTGTAGTACTCAAAGACATAACATATATTTTTAATTTTTTTTTTTGAAATAACAGCGGATTGTAAATCTATACTTCTAAATTAATATTATAAAGTAGAAGAGATTGGTTGATTAGATGGGCTATTCTCACGAAGTACTGTTTATTTTTGTCAGGTCATCTATCGGAGAAGGCCAAAAAGGACATCAACATATGGCCAATTGCAATGGAGTAACAGTACAAAAAGTCGCAAAACGGGAGAGCTTGAGAGGATCAGTGAATGCGTTACGGAAATGCTTACGCTGCGTAAAAATGGTATATGATGGAATTATTCCTCTTTAAAAGTTCCGAATGAAAGTCGGCTACAACAAATGTCTATATCCTAAACCCTAAGGATAACCTATAGTAACAATTTTATGTTTTCCAAATTACAAATATTTTAAAAGAAAAAAATGTAACCTATAAATTATACAATAAATCATAGATATTAATGCTTAAAGTTATATTATAATTATCAAGTACTTAGGCCGTCATTTTAATAAAAAACAATAAAAAAGCATTATGAATGTTACGGTAATGTAGACTAAGGTATTAAAATTTTCTCCTTAGAAGTCACTCTAAGTGCGCTGCAAGCACACGAATGCAGGTCACTTCATTAAATGAATAATAGTGTAGTTCAAGCGGTCGAAGCCTCGGGCGAGACACTAATTCAATAATATAATTCTACTGTATTTGTATATTTCAAAGGGTTTATGGACGGTTTGAAAGACAATTGCACAAGGTAAATGGTATATGCTGTAACATATTAGTTTAACTATTTATAGAAATATATTGAGTTGATCTTTTACAGTCCAGTATCATGTTAATGATGACATCTCTTTTCGGGCAGAACAACGTCTGCTGAGCATGCTTATTATAGGTATGTTATTAATATATATACTTTAGTTTCACACTGTATCCCGCACAGAGCAAATCCCATCTCGTCCCGTTAATTTTTCCGTTTATGATGAATTCTGAAGGTATTGCCTGTTGAGTGGCGGAACTTAACGCCGCGCTTTGGTTCGTCACCGGAGTGATTTTCTTTCAGATTTTCAGTGGTTCAGCAGACATTTCAGTATTTGTGATTTTAAAAAAAGATCGAAGTTTGAAGAAAATTAGCAAATACAGCCCGACTGTTTGGTCTGCGCTCGTGATTTTTTTTCTTAATATAGCTCAACCACGTTCACACTCATTTCACGGCCTGTGCTTTACTATATTAAAATATTTATACTCTTCTCTATCTTACTCTTTAGACATGATCTGATTGCAGTAGAGTGGTGAAAAATGCTAACATTTATTGTAAATATCTAAAAACATCCCTTAAAATGTAGTGAATTCTCGTAATAAGAATATTTTTTTTTTCATGATTCAAGTCTATTTTTTAACATGTTGTCATTGAGCTTACAGTCGGACGCTGGTGCCCGACTAGACCCCTATCCCTTATTCAATATAAGTGATATTTATATTGGCCAAAAAAAATTGCCCACCTTATAGAATCAATGGGCAGCTCCTGTCTGTCAATCTTGTGGACTTGTTCGAAGATATTATCAATGTTCCAAATTTTCACAGTTCGATCTATGGAAGAAGTTATTACGTTATTCCACGCTCCTACAGTGAGCGGTTCCAACTGAACAATTCTACCAAAGTGTGCGTCTAGGACTTTAATCAGCTTTGTTGTTTCTAAGCTCCAAACGTAGAGGTTCTTTCTAGAAAAATATCATTATTTGTAGTATTGATATTTAAATATTATACTTACATTCACTTATACTTCTTCAGACAACTTATATTTTTGAACAATTTTGGCCATATTTCTGATAAAATTTTAATGTTGAACTCATAAGAGTTATTCAGTTAAAAAAAGAATTTAAAAAATAAATTTATGGTTAAAAGTTATGGTTTCTAAATTAAGTTAGTTAAAAACTTCAACAATAGATACTTATATATTTTAATCATTTTTCAAGTGTTAATCACATATTAAGGAAATATAAATGTACAGAAAAATAAACATATATAAAATAAATATTTGAACATAGCTGGACTCGAACCCGTGGGACTTAAAAACTATCCTCGGGCTTTTTGAAACAAACCACTTACCGCTTTGGGTGGCGGAAGCTTACTAGAATTACCACGTAGCTCGATAAGAAAGTATGGCTTAATGACAAGTGATTGGACAGATTTCAAAGTGAGCGGAGCAGGTTCGAGGTTTGCTACGATCATTTTTAAAAATAATATAAAATATTATCAAAGATTATACTCTGAAAATTAACAATATGGTTACTAACCTAACTCCGGCCACAGCATAAATATTATTATTACTGATCATAAAAGAATTTGACAAAGTCATTTTAGTAGATATATTTCGTATAGTGTGTGGTAGTTTTAGGACTATTCCCTCCAAATGTAAGTCTTTTTCTTGTTCCAGATCCTGCTTTTCCTCCTGAAAAAAAAATCGACGAATATGAGTTTTTATACTAAAGATAACTGTATTATTTGAAATAATATTTTTTATAAGAATGTGAATAGGGCAAGAAAATATGGCAAAGTCCGGTGTTGTGTTCCATCACTCAACAATGCCTCCAGAATTGGGTGGAAAGTGGGGAACGGCTAGCAGTGATCGGTGTCGTAATGGAAACACGAAGTATCTTTATACTAAGTTCCTAGGTTCAGTCTGTGTTCCCTGTCATGCGCGGGATACAGCAAAAAAAGAAGAATAGAAATATATATTTTTTGCTTTAGTAATACAAAATGCAACACTAGGTTCTACCAACCAGGATGTAATAGGGATTTATCAGGAATAATGACTGAAATCATACATATAATTGTATATTCTTTATATTTCCAGTTTTACTCCGATGAAAGGATAAATCTACAGAAAAGTAAATAATATACAGGGTGGAAGTGTCAGCACCACATTAAATGAAACCACAGTTTTAACTACTCTATAAAAGCCTAATATAATTCTGAAAAACATAAATTCCCAAAAAAGGAAAAGTTTTTTTTTCAAAAAAATAAATAATTAAATTGTCATTTTAAAACAAAACGCCATTTGTAAGGATGACGCACGCACACATAAACCTATCAAAGGAACATCGCCGCACATGCCTCATTTCGAAATCGAGTCGTATGTATTGGCGATAAAGTTCAAAGTTGTTTAACCTTTAGTAGTATTTTTGTAGTAGTAAGTGTTTATGTTATTGGGATCTATACGTAATCGCGTCACACGAAATACAGGTATGGATAAAAATCGTGAAATGAAAAAAAAATCCTACGTCCAAACTGTTGAGGCATCTTGATTAATTTTTTTAGGTATAGGTTTGAAATATTTTACCCTATATGCTGTTTCCGTAAATGGAGCGCTGCCTCTTCCACTCTGTATATTTAATCAAAATATATATATTTTAAAACTTACATCTTCTTCTTCTTTCTTCTCTTGATCATCTTCATTTGTTCGGGTCTCAAAATGATTGCAGCGTGGTATGACATTATTGAAATCCCAAACAACGAAACTGTATGTTGTTGTTGCTATAATACATAAAGAAATATTTATATTTTTTATATATGTTCTTCAACAATTGAATACTACTGAACAGTATACCGTTGCATCAGAACGTACAGCCAGCTCAGAAAATAATAACATAAATATGTTAAATGTGAACATAATATACCAAGCAACATTTGATCCTTTTTTCCTCTCTTTAACTGGAGCATGGCCTCAGCGGTGTCCGTCTCTAAGTGGTGGAGTTCCTCAATCTTATCCCATTTAAGCTCAGTCTCATTTAATTCGTATATTGATATCTAAAAGTCAAATTATAAAAAAATTGGCGCATTTTAATTTTTTTTTAAAGTACTTTATTTGTATATTCAAGCATTTCTCAAACTATCTCTACTCTACTAACTCTATCTTCAGTTTACCATTTTCTTCTCATGTTGAATGACGAAATTTTTTTGAATAAATTTTATTTACTTTTAATATTATTCAATTTATTATTATGTTTCTTCTTCCATCTTTTCGAGCATATAGCTCTTGCGCTTAAGAAAATCCGGAGGCGTGTGATAATATATGTAAATGATTATCTATTAAAATATTTTTTTAGATCATAAAACGTATAATAATTTAATTAGGTACACGAATATATAGCCATTTATTTATTAATACCTGGTAGCCCCTTTCAGGATCGCTCGTATAGATTTTAGTCCAGGTCTTATTTAAAGTGAAAGCACCTCTGCACCTTAGTGGCTGTAACCACGACCCAGACTTGGAAAACTGCACCAAAAGCCTATCATCGTCGAGATCTCCACTCCACATTACTAGGACTAGATTTTCTAGATCCCGAAATTCGATGGCTAAAAAAGAATAACTACATTTAGTTTACCTGGGCACTTCATAAATAAAGAAAATAAAGCTTTCCATATTTTTACAATTTTTTCGGAGGTAAGCAAACAAATTAAAGTTCTGCATTTACATTCATTGTTTGCAAATTAAATATTACTTTGAGCAGACAAGGAGTGTCAAAATATATTCAAATATAAATATTTTTATGACTGCAAATTAAACCGACCACTTCTATGTCAATGATAATAGTATACAAGATTTAGTATGACCCTTCTTATATTATTAATATTTTTATAAATTTATAATTTTAAAACATCAAAAAAAACTTACAGAGAATTTCCCAAGACACGTCATCATAAGGCGCTGTATCTGGAGCAAGTTTGGTATCTTCGAGCTCTCCTCTCATATTATATTGAACCCAGGAATTTGGTCCATAAATGAACATGTGATGATTTAATACGTACACGCCTCGGACTGTTTCACCTTTATATATGGAAGAATTTAAAATTTGACCATTTGGTGCATATACAATATTAATTTACAAATATCAGATTAAGAAGAAAATTTTAAAGGGCAATTATTTTGAAGGAGTAATAAATAATTTCAGTTTCATTAAATCATCACTTGAGACAAAATTAAACTAATCAACGTAGCCCGTTGATCTAATTTCTTGAAAATATAAACTTATTTTATTTTAAAAGGATCTTTTTCGCCGATAACCACTCTTTCGCGGTGAAAATCGTTCTTCATTCAAAATTTTCTGTATTCTCTTAGGTTTAGCTGATTGCTAATTAAATCTTTTAGCTTAATTAAAACCGTAAAATTATTTAAAAATATTTTAAAGTTTTAAAAGCCAGTCATGTCTGTTTATACCTATAAAATTTCAGATATTTTACCTTCATCCAACGGATTATCAATAGTAACGTATTCACTTGTCAGCATATTCAATAGTATTGACTGAAACATATTATAATATTTCGTTATCCCATAAGCTCTATTCCAAACATAGGCTACAATTATATTATTATAGATCTATAAAAGGATTAAGTAAATTGAAGTGAAATTGAATGTATCGTTTTTTAAATGGACGCAAAATATTTGTCGAAGGTTTTTTTAAACTGTGTACGTGTAATTAATTTACGGTGATTTGTCTTGAAATTAGTTAGTGAGGTTGCGAGTTTACAAAAGCATTTATTTTTACACATATTCTACCATGTTAATACGATAGTGGGGTCGTCATGGCGCAGAAACACAAGTGTGCGAAGTTGTGGATTCCCGATAAATAAAAATAAATATTATAAGTACAAATATACATATAAAATACATATGGGTAAAGATATTAAGATTCATTAAGTTAAGTTACATACGTCAATTAATATTTACAATATATATAGGTTTTTCATTTAAAGTTTCTTTAAGCTTCATACTGTTTGTTATCTTGCATAGCAGAGTAGTCATTTTGAATCGGTGGTGATAAATGCTGATATATGTGCCAGACGACAAATTTGAAATCCTATAAAATAACAAATTATTACAACTTTACCACAGAATTATTGGTGGAAGCTGCAGCCCACTTGTTGTCGTAAGAAAGTTCTAGATTTTGCATAATTCCTTCCAATTGAGGACAAAGATCTCTTGCGAGGTCCGAAGTTGATAGATCCCATGATATTACTCTACTAGATATAGACACTACGTAACGCTTATCTGAACTCAGGCGGAACCCGAACACTGCGAACTGGTGGCCTTCCAAGGAGTACTGAAAATGAGAACAGGAATCTAAGATAATGTAGGAAAAACTAGAGATTATTTTTCAAAATTCTTGCGGAAACCGAAAAGAACCGAGATTTTACTTGTATTCTTATAAGATTATATACTAACACTCTAATTCACTCAAGATTAAAAGCAAATAATTTCGTAAAATATCTGTATTAGTATAATATAATAAAATTAGAAGTTAAATTAGTTTTAATTTAAGCATTGCCATATTAATTAAATTGTAATTTTCTACTTTTTAACGTTTAGTGGTAAATTGTATTACTCAAAATATTGTATTATGACAACATCTTACTTTCAAAGGTCCACCAGGTGTATGCAAACAATGATGGGACGGCAACAACGCACAATGATTCTTTCCCTTATCATGGCACTGTTGCAACAATGACGCTACAGCAGGATTGTGAGGTGCCTCAGGTAGTAATCTTCCTGCAAGTTGTGGTGCGAGCATATCCGGGAACGCGCCTAGTATAGCACCACCGAGGCGCAATGCGTCTGCTACTAGCATTAGTTCCCTAGTTGTGATATAATTGTAAACTTTAGAAATTATTGTAAATAAATTAAGTTGTCGCATTGCACCTTGTTCTTCTTAACTCATTTATTATATACTAGCGGCTCCTGCGCGGCTACGCCTACTAAGTGCACAGGCATACGTAGCTTTACGTTGTATCCCAAACGGGGTCAGAGAGAACGAAGTGCTAAACGCTACGGTCTATGCTTACCTTTTCGCCTCGTCTACTACCATCAACCTCTTCCTGCCCTCCAGGAGGTCCACATGCTTTTTACGTGATTTTCCTCCAATATCATTAATACTGGTTTTCAAAGGTAAACCGAGGTCTATCCCCCCTCCCCTTCCTACCCCTATGATTGCTTACTTTCCTTTTTTTCCATCATATTTTTTTTCTTTTTTTGCCATTTTTTCATCAATCATTCGTTCAACGTGCCAAAACCAACTGATCACATTCATTCTCACCGTGACGTCCTCGCTAGTACCTGCCATTCTGTGTAGCTCTTAATTGCTTCATTGCAGATTCAATTAGCTAAGTTGACTCCTCATATATTACGAAGAGATTGCATCTCCAAAGCAGTAATCTTTCGTTCGTTCTTCTTCTATAATATTCACCTATCGCTGCTGTATAACAGGGTCGGTACCAACGCTGCATTATGTACGGCCAAACATGTAGCTGTGCTAAAATTTCACCATCTCATCATGCCGCTAAGGTAGCCTATATATAGGTAGCCTTATATTCATCATTTCCTTTAAATATCAGACCGTTGTCTTACTCGCATTCAGGCTTAGACCATTATTTTTATACCATTCTTTCAGAGTGGTGACTAAAACTCGAATGCTGATGATGCAATGAGCACTGCATCATCTGCGAACAGCAGACAATTTGCACTCACGCTCCTACTCGCACGCACGCTGAGTGAGCTCTGTAAAGAGACTTTTCAACCTGCGGCAAGGGTCCTTAATATTGTATCGGTGTAGTATCTTCAATAATTTCGTTCTCACAACTGTCAAACGCCTTTTCCAAGTCAACAAAAGCACAGCAAACTTTTTGGTTAACAGCCAAGAATCCGTGATTATGCGAAGTTTAAGTTATTTAAGATTTAAGTAATTTAAAGAAAAAAAAATGTTTAGTATATATATAATACACTAAGTGAATCGTAATTTAAGTATCTCGGTAATTTATTAGTTATTTTAAAAAAAGTGTTTAGTTATTGCACTTCTATTTAGGTAGGAGAAAAGTACGCGTGCATAATCCAATAGTAAAAACTGCACTTAAATGGTTAAGCTGATTCTGAGATTAGCGTGAACAAATACACAGACAAACAGACAAAAATTTTAAAAATAATTGTCTTAGGTTTTACTACATCAGGGGTTCCCAACCATTTATTGATCAAGGACCACTTATATCATTCTTGGTAGCAGGGACCACTATGCATGTAGGTATAATAATAATAAACAGAAATTTCGCCTCAACATCCCAAGTCATAAAATTAAAATCGTCCACGGACCATATTCAAGCATCTGCGGACCATTGGTGGTCCGCGGGCCACTGGCTGGGAACCAGTGTACTACATTGATAAATATCCCCAGTAATAATATAAATATTTTTTTGAGTGGGATCTATAATTATTGTGAACAGCCATCCATGTCCTAACTATGCTAAAAAGTATATCATACACCATGTACAGATTTAACAATTTATGGAATATTTCATACCTGACTGCATCTTTATTAACGTGTAATTTAGCATCTTCAAAATCTGCTAACACTGCTTGAAGAGGACAACAATTGAGTTTCGCGTGAAGCCACTCATAATTAAACAATACTTCCGCGTATAAATCCGTGAAACGTTTTGAGCGAACTAAATGGAATGGGAGTTCACCGAACTGAAAATTAAATAGGTCTTTACTACTGTATATTTAAAATTGTTATTTTTAAATTTTAAAAACTTTATAATTTTGCTCATAAATTTGGACAAAAAAATTTAAAGTCTAGTTTAATATTTTTTTCATTTGCCTATTAGGTAAATAAATAATTTACTTCATCCACTTTCAATCCCAATAATAACTTTATTTTTTGTTGATTTATAGACCTTAGTATGTACTATAAGCAACCAGACTTGAGAAATAAATCAACATTTAAGGATTTCACTGATTAGGAGTTGAACCCACAATCGTACATGATCAACCTCGATTAAATATTTCTAAGGCTTAAAAATAGTAACGAAATAAATAAATATAGATTTTATTAATTTTACTTTTCTCAAGTTGTATCTTTTGGAAGAACCATCAGCAGAAGTGAAGACGAGTGGTTGTAATGGGACTTTCCTGTCAGCAACGCCCTCTTTGTCCGCAAGATTAAATCTATGACGTTGTATTTCAGTGTATTTGAACGGTTTTGGTATACCACCACCCCAAATACCTGCAAATGTGTGTTTCCTTGTTCGTTGTAGTGTTTTTATATATATTTTTTACAAAAACATAATAAAGATCACTTAATAACAATTATTGCACATTACTTTTAAATATTAATCATTATTAACGCTTAAATGTGAGTCTCCGACTCGCCCATCATGGATTCCGTAACAAATTCAGGATTTTAGGCGAATGAAAAGTACAATAAAAGTTGACAAAATGTAGTTTGCGAGCGTATGCGCTCATTTCCTAAGAAATGACAAAGGCTTAATTTTTTCTGTTCTCCAAAGGTCCGACGACCTGGATATTTCATATAAATTTCAGCGTGGTATCTTTATGTAATCTTAAGATAAATGGTCTTGACAGATGGACATACATACAGATACCACAAAGTGATACTTTAAGGTTTTCTTTTTTTGAGAAATGGAACTATAAAAGGAACTAAATTGTTACCTAAATAATAGTCAGCAATCATAGAATGAAAGTACATGGCCATATTCATGTTCTTGAAGTATCTCTCTCGTGCTGTGTCGCGGAACTGTCTGTGGTACCAATTCATAACTGAAACTCCATCTGCTTCTCTTTCTGATAGGTAGTTGGGAAGATCGTTGCGGATTCTGTAGATTTATAGCAAATTAAAAAACCCATTTTCTATATTAGTTAGCAAAAATAAATAACATGTCAACATAAGCATATAAATAACTATATTTTAAATTAATACCTTGTCCACAATAAAGGTGGGATTCTGCGTACTGGAGGCAAATGGTACTGATATACATCATCTAACACTTTATCATCTAGAGAAATTAAGTCTTCCAATTCAGTTTCTGAGAGTCCACTCCTTGCAGCTGTTATATAGGCAAGGGCATGAAAAACTAGTAAGCGGCCATGCTGCAAACATAATTATTATGCGTATCATAAATATTTACATTTAAGAAAGAAATATAACTCTTGGTTTAGAAAAAAAAATAGTCTTTGAAAGAGCTAAAAAGAAAATAAAAACAATAGTTATTATATACATTTTTTCAATAGTATGCAAATGTAATTTACTTTTGCATACTATTAAAAAAACCATGTTATTTATTTGTAATAAAATATAGTTTCAGAAGCTGTCACCTGTTTCTCAATTCTTTCAAACAGCATCATAATGGAGTCCATAACAGTTGAAGCCAAGTGTGTATCTTGTGGCTTTGTGTAACTCCGCCATCGACATACCTGCAAATTTTAAGCTTTTTGCTCGAGACTTGTTTTCAAATGCTATGATCACCACATATCTTCCTAATGCGTGACTTGGGAGAGGAACCTTACATTACTAAATGTGAGTTCTTTAAGTTTCATAAAGCTATATTGGTGCACTCCATCGACTGAGTTCTTTTAGTTACATAAGTTTGTAGAGGTTGCCAATGGGCCATCTAATGGTTATTTTTTTATCTCTTACCATCAATTATTTATAAATAGCTATAGATAGCTATGTTTAAAATTTTGGTTCTGAAATCATCGTTACTTTGAGTAAAAATTGACTCATGGATGAGCAAAAGTCATGATTCGTTGAATATAATAGATTATATAGTGACTTATCACTGTTTCCTTACAAACTACAAGAAAATAATAAAAAATAAAATATTACCTCAGCAAACACCAATTTAACGAATATTGGTAAAGAACATTGTCCGATCGCATTAGACACTAGGCGCCATTGGTAATTGCTTAAGTCACGTGCTGCTGATGCCATCCATAATCTATGTGATAAAAGAAAAAATAAAATAAATTTAAATATTATAACATTTAAAGTATTAAAGAATAAATTAGGTACGGGTAAATATAAAATCTTATACAACGTTATGATTATGAGTTCGAATCCAACTCGGCAGGATATTTATATTTATAGCAGACGTAATAGAAAAACAAAGTGATGCGTTATTTTATACAACTTAATATACCTAACTGAGCAGAACTAAAGATTAAAATGAACCGTGGTTGTAACTAGGTGGATTCGATTTCTATTCGGAGGAATAAATTAATATTTACTAATGTTTTAATTTTTTCGACCCGGTAACAAGGCAAAGCCTAAAGGTATTGACTTCCGCCACTCAACACGCAATGCCTCGAAAATCAGCAGAAAGTCGGGAACAGAGTATCTTAACATTAGGTTTCCTCTGCCTTCCCTGCCATATACAGCGTGAAGCTGAAAAAAATATACCTAGATATAATTATTATAAGTTAACATCATTCTCACTTTAAGACTTGCATGGCTAGATCTTCACCTAAAGCTGTAACTTCTAGAAAATTCTCTTCAGAATCAATCATTCTGCGAAGCACGTCATACTCTTTAGATACTTCAGGATTAGTTTCTTCACATGCACATGTTACTATAATCTGTTAACGATATGTTTATGAATAATGTGTTAGAGATATATAACATTTTGTAAGAAGTCTATGTTGAGGAAATTAAGCTTAGCGTAAGGTCGCCTATTGCCACGTTCTATATATTAATATATATGTTATATCTTTATAGTTTACAATAAATAGTATCATATAATAAATAATATAAAGTTGCAGCAAAATGGCTACTTTTGCACATAGAAATTATAAATGTATTTTATACTTTTTATAAATCGAAAATGACAAGTTCTTTATTTTCTTTCTAATCTATATTTACAATAAAATCATAAGGGATGGATGTGTGTATGGTAAAGATATATAAGAAAAAGTGATCATCAAAATTATTACATTAGAATCGATCACTTACTTTACAATGTGGTGGTAATCTTGTAGGCAGCCATGACACTTTGTTGTTTTCTGTTCCAATACCAGTGAGCTGGTCGACGGAATCAAGGAATAACAGTAAGGGTTGTTGTTGAGAAGCCATTGTTAATAGTTGCTTGAAATGTGCCGTGAGCGGGACCAGGTCATCAGGAATGCTTTCGAAAGGTAGTGCGAAGTTATAGGATATCTGGAACAAATGAATGTTATTTTGTTTGTATTAATAGTGAATAAAAAAATTTGCTTCATATTTTTTTTCGCATAGTAAATTAGGCAGAAAGAGTTTATAAAATAGTCCTTTTCGCAGGCATTGTATAATTTTCTTGACATTGCATGTGGAATGGCGTTGAATCATTATACAAGACGACACTATAATTAGTGACCTAGTATAACACTAAGTTTTTAAGCCTTGATAGATCACTAAGCTCTTAAGCATAGATACAGCTTTTTAAAAAAGATAAGAGCGTATATGCAATGTATAAACAAACGTCCAAATAATTATTATTTTATATATCGAATATATTTTAAAATCATGGTGCCTTTTCTTTTTATACAAATACAGTTTAAATTACCTGTTGGCAAATTGATATAAGTGTGGGCGTCAATGCGCTGGAGTCAGGAGTAGTTCCGAGGAACCTGATAATGTTAGTTGGACGGACTTCAGCAAACCAATAGTCTAAGGACATTGCAGAACTCTTCGCTAACAGACTAGTTTTACCACAACCACCTGTTTTTATATAGAATATTAGTTTTGCTTGTCATAAAAAAATATAGTCTGAATTGGTCTGAATTAACTTTAGTATGCAAATTGTAGCTTTGGCATTATTGTAAGCAGAAAGTATTAATGATGGTAGGAACTGTACCCCATAGATTTAGCTGCTCTGCAGCAGCAGCTGTTTCTGAGTTATTGTCTTTTTCGGGCTAAATATCATAGACTTACTTATATTCTGCTGAAAAATGAAGTTCCCGCGTCTGAGCACACCCTTAGATAGGATGTTAACAATTTCTTAAATTATTTTTTTGTCCTTACAATTTAAATAGATATTTGCCAACAAATCGAATTTTTAACAATGCTCTGTTGACTTTTTTACACGAGTTCTACGTAAGTACTACATAATTATGTTTATTTTTTTAAATTACTTTACGATTTGAACAATTTACAAAATGAACCTTCATTTTTCTTTTTTTTTGTTTAAAATTATTTTTCTACGTGAAATCAACAGAACTATTGTTAAAAATGATCAAGAACAATTTTACTCATTGCGTGCGTGCAGGACTCGCATCGTTTTTTTTTTGCAAAAAAAATGGTCTACCAAGGGAAGTTAATTAATTAGTTGAATTAATTAGTGGTTTATTAGTTAAGTTAGTTATTTTTTTTGGGGTAAAAATGTCAGAACTATTTTTAAAACCTATAGAACTCAGCTGCACGCGAAGAAAACTCAATTTTATTTTTGATCCTCAGAACAATGTTCTGCAAAGTTCACAGTGTACATTGATTCAGTGGGGATTGAACCCACAACCACCGCGTTATTATTATTTTATTACATATCCAGTAACACTAATTGCAGTTACTTTACTTACCTTCACCATACAAAACCAAAGGCTTATCAGAAGTGTTCGTCATATAATTTTGTATGAAGTTCAAATCATCTTCTCTTCCGTGGAACACTTTGACAGAATTATTGCAAGCGTGCAAATGCTGGAGTATTTCTGTCACTATCTGTCCTTGAGCACTGCTGTCTTCTTTGCGCATAGCTCTTTAATTATAAAATTATCATAATATATTATACAAAAAAATGTATACAAAGTTTCGTTTATAAATATTACTATCACGATATATTTAATGTAAACGGAGGTCCAGCTCTTTCTTTTATACATGTTCCATTTTCCAGCAAAATGAAGAGTGGGAATCGAACCCACAACAGTTTACAGCCAGGGGCTGTGCCGCAGCGCCACGACGGCAATATCAGTATATGTTGTTAATTTTGAACAAACATAATTACCTGTCGACTAATTTAATGATATTTTTATAGAAATGTGATATAAAATGATTAAGGTATTCGCCATGTGTTTCGTTGTCGAGACCCTCCCGTCCGATCCACTCCACTGTGTATCTGCAATAAGTTATAATTTTGTAAGTGTGTTTATTTTTGGCTTTACCAAATTTTCAATATTGCGTCTTTTGTCTATGTTAACAGAGCGAGGAAATAAAAATAAATTATTCCTCTGAGTGGGAATCGAATCAACAACCGTCGACACTGTGTTGCTGCGCCAAAGCAAAATCAACATTTATATTATTTAATTAACTTTTATACTGATTACATTGAATACGGCTTCTGCGCTACATATAATTGATCAGTTAGGAAGCCCAACAATGTTTAATGGAATCACATCATTATTTTACACGAAATTTACAATTAATATTTTTATTTTCATTTTATAGCTTTTGGTTTTCTTTTTCCACTTGGGATTTGGAGTATTATTTATTTTTATTAGAAAATGAATAATTCTTCTTCAGTTGTAGGTTCTTTAACTAAGCCCACTAAGGGGTTCCGTACCAATTTCAGGGTCAAAGGGAAGTACAACTTATAAAAGTTAGTAAACTTAAGTGGTCTTGACAGACAATCGTACACAAAGTAAAGTTTTTCCCTTTTAAAATAAGGGACCTTAAAAAGACGACAACATAAAATTGGGAGTCTTTTTTTTCAATGAAAATACATATGCAATTCAATTGATATAAATATTGCTCATATATGATAACTTTTTTTAAGAAAAACTTTCTTACAATGGCCACTTGTTGCGATTTGAGTATTAAAGCGTGACAAATGCGTGAACTAAAAAAGTTTTTTTATAAAAAAATTAAAGGTATACAAACCGTGGACTGCGATACTTTTTATAAAATGTACTTAATTACATAATATAAGAGAAATGTACTAAAATAAAATAAACTTACTTTTGTATATTTGTCGTTTCGATTTTCTCCGGTAACCTGACATCTCGTAAGTCAGCTAACAGCTTAGAAGCTTCAGCGTCCAAACTTCTATTGAGGATATCAACAAAATTGCTGGCTTTTTTCAAGTTCTGCAGATTTATATTGTTTATGTACCGTACGTACGCTAAACAGTGGTTCTTTGTGTTCTTCACGTTGAGAACACCGTTGATTACTTCACGTTCAGTTACTGAAATTATTGAAATGAAATGTACAAAAAATATTGTTTTCACCCTGTATCCCGCAGATAGCAGGATAGGCAGTGGGAACCTAGTGTTAAAACTATCTGTCCCCACTGCGTGTTAAGTGACAGACCACAACGAGGAAAATGAATATAGTAAATATAAAATTTTCTCGAATGGGATTCGAATCGACAATCTGTCGCGTTTATAATCACATACTTGTGCCCTGCGCTGCTGCATGCCTGTGCTTAACTATATTTTTTCTAGGAAGGTTATAATTTTATTTCATTACGTCAATCGTTTTGTTAAATAATATATAAGCCAATGTACCTGCCATCAGAATTACCTTAATCACTTAAAATGACACATATGTATGTTATACTCAACACGGAGACAAAGCAGTAGGGCTAATGCTTGATAGCAATTATTACTCTACTATTTTTGGATGTAATAATTATAGTATATTTTTTTATATTAATACCAGAAGATATCGTTCTCCATTTTCCAAGCGTTACAAAATATTATTAATAACACGGGCATAGACATCTTGTTCGATCTAGTATTATAAAAAAGAAATAGTACATTTATATTGAATATCGCACCTCTTACTTGGTTTCCCAGAGGTGCCTGTAAGAGTCCCGCTACGTTCAAATTATATAAATTAAAAGATTATATGGGGCCAATCGTGGCGTAGGGGCACAAGCGTGCGACCGTAAACGCTACAGGATGTGGGTTCGATTCCTAATCGAGGAAATGAAATATTTAATTTCATTAGTAACAAGGTAACAAGACAATGCGCTGCGTTGGGTTCACACACATGCATCTCCCTGTTATTAGCAGGATAGATACAACGTGAAGTTAAAAAAGAAAACAAGATTATAATTATTAAGTAGCCTCGATTGCAATTTGATGATTATAATAATGATAAAATTATATTACTCATATTTAAGGTTCTTATCATATTATTTCGTTATTTTATACAAAAAAATACCGAAAATATTTACCTGACATAAAATAATTATGCATAGTGTCCTTATCGATTTTGCCGGAATTGTACAATTGTAGGGAAGCTTTGCGGAACAATTTCTGCATTTTGCTCAGCGTGTCCCACCAGACCGCCTGGTCCTCCGCTTGAAGTTTCGGAACGCGCTGAAGTACAAAGTTGAAGTTAAAATTTAAGTTTTAATTTAAATTCTGTTAAGTTTTGATGGAATCTGGCGTAGTAATCTCATATTATATAAATATGTATGTGAACAATGTACATTTCTTCGTATAAGAGAGAGTTTGATTTTTTTTTATTTTCTTATGAGACACTGAGTGTTGAGTGGCAGGAGTCAACGCCGCGCTTAGTCTACTAGAGCGGGGATGATGAAAACTTTAAATATAATCAGTCCCTCGTGTACCACGATGGTCTTAACTTTATCTTTTGCAATACAAAAATATAAATAATTAACAATGATTTATTTACATATTAATAATGATTATTTCTTCATGGATTTGAATCTAATCTAAAAATGTTAATATTTTTTCTTTTAGCTTCTCGCAGTATCCTGCATGTGGCAGAGTAGGTAGAGGAAGCATAGTGCTAAGACACTCCGCTCCCTATTTTCCGCCGAATTCTGGAGACATGGGCCTCTACTTAATTATATACAAAAATGAAAGGAATGAACATTGATTTAGATTTAGATAGTGGACGAGTCGAAAGAGGTATGCAAAGACTGACGCTCCGTTCTCTCTGGCTACCTCATTCTGTTTCTGGTTAGAGATAAAGCGTAAAAATAAAAAAGAACCTGGTATTGTTATTTTTCCTATCTCTTCAACGATACCATTGTTGACATCGTTTCACAATTTTTTTTCATGATTTTATTTTTTTTGACAATATGGCTGTTGCTTTTGAATAATTTTATTATTATCATGTCTATGAACTTTAGTGACGACTGCATAAATATACTGATAAACACATTACCCTTCGATTGCGTCGCGCACTCGGCTAATCATAAAATAAATACAAAAAAAAACAAAGAAAATCGCATACAAAACATAAAATAACGTAAACGGCGCGAGATAATTCTGAACTTAATCAATTCCCAATACTTAAGCTTCATTGAGCGAAGTTTGATTTAAACTTGTTCTTGTTTCGAACAAACAACTTTATTAATTGTTCAGTGAATAGCTGATTTATTCACACCGCAAATTGTGTTTTATAATGGATTATTATTATTGTAGAAAATGAAATTATTGAAAGTTTCCTTTTGTGACTACATACTACTACTACACACACCTATAGAGCTAAAGAGTGTTGAGAAGAAAAAAAGAAAGCGAGAGAAGCAATTTTTAAGATATTTCATATTGAGTGGCAGAACGCCACGCTTTGTCTTATTACCAGAGCGAGAAAATAATCTATACCACCGAGTGGAGCGCCGCGTCTCGTTGTATTCTTTTCTTTTTTTATTTCTTTTTAGACATACTCTAAATCTTGCATAGAGCAAGAGCCTACTTTAAATTGAGAACGGAACGCTTAGTATTAGGTTGTATAGCTAAAATGAATGCGAAATTTTCGAGAAATTGCGTATTGTATGGCGGAGCTTAACGCTGTGCTGTAACTTATCTTTATCTTGTTGGAAACCCCATATTAAATAATTAATTCTTCAAAATATTAATAGTCTAATTTACCTTATTATTAAAATTCACAAGTATAGATGAAATAGGTTGCAGCACAGACACCGGTGGTACCGCGTTCGAATCCTTTTTGTACCACGTGTCCAGTAAAATGACGTCGACACCGCCAGCGTTGAGATCATCTCTTAGCATTTGTAATTCAGATGAAAGAACGTACGTCGGTATTGGTCTGGAATTTTTTCTTATATTGTTGAATAAATATTGACATATTGATAAAATCTCTAAATAAGATATCAGTGATAAAGACATAAAAATATGAAAACTATAATTATAATGTTTTTTTTTTAATTAAATTAATTAAATACAAAAAGTACCTGTATCCATATTTTTGTCCCAAAAATACAACGAAATTGGGACCCATGGATAGACGTTGACAATTCTTAATTTCCCGCATACACAGTTCTGTGGTCATGTGGTCATCAGTCGCCTCATCTCTTACCCCCCATCGCATGTCTACCACCTGAAAGTTAATATTTATACTTCTATATATTAATATTATTAAGCATTAATATATTTCCCAGAACACGCTATTTTCAGGGACTATGGATTCCAATTGAAAAAAAAAATGTTTTTAAATCAAAATCAGCTTCACGCTGTATCCCCCACACAGCAGGGTAGGCAGAGGGAACCTAGTGTTAGGCAAAGCCCGGCAATGAGTTCTGCCACTCAGCACGCAATGCCTCCAGAATTCGGCAGGAAGTGGAGAACGGAATCTTAACACTAGGTTCCCTTTGCCTACTCTGCTGTGTGTGGGATACAGCGTGAAGCTGATTAATAAAAAAATAAATAAATTCGGCGGCAGCACCTATATATCTTCGCATAGCATTATCTATTTTTTTAATACTTTATTATACTACTAGCGGCTCGCCCACGGCTTCGCCCGTTTAAAATACATGATTATTGATTTAATATGCACAATTGATTGACAACTATAATGACTTCTAATATGATTTTTTTACGACATTATCGTCAAAGATTTTTTGATTGTTTTAAATAAAAAAATACGACCATTGTTGATATTTGATATTTATAAAATATACATAAAGCTAATTATTTATTACACGTATATATGTAACTTTATGTTCTTTTTACCTATATAATATACCCTGTTAAATGTGCTGATGTCAGTGAATAATTTAATTTACTCATTCGGAAACAGCCTTAAATGTTAAATTATTGATTTGAAGGATTCATAATATTCTTTATAAAATAACTGTATTAATTGCATATTAACTCCTGTACAGTTTTTAAATTAGTTACATATATTATATGAACGAACCAACCAAAAAATCTTTGTATTTACTTGATATTTCTTTCAAGATCGTTCTTTATCTCTGTGTTGAATTAATTACAACTTAAACTTAACTGTTATGATTTATGAAGGTAATCTCCACTAACAATTCAATTTTGTTTACTTTATTGTATAAAATATTATATAATAGTTCTTCAAAAATATATATTTTTATCAACAGTCATATAACCCAGACATTTCGAACGTCATTCTTTAGCCAGGGTCATACCAGCACGGTTCATTCAAATGACGATAAGTTTTTTTTAATGAACCGATTTTGATGAACCAAACTTTAGTACTTAAGTTGAGTTAAAACAAAGCAATTGGTGAAATTTTCAAGTAAATCAGTTCAGTACTTTCAGAAAAAAATGCGGACAGAAATATGTCGACAGACAGACAGACAGACAGACAAACAGATAGAAAAGAAATTCAAAAAAAATCTTTTTGCTTTCTATTATTCTTTTTAAGTGTCCCCCTATCCATTTCAGTCAAAATTACTAAATGTACAGACAAAATATTTTTACTGTCTTATTATATATAGAGATAGAGTATAGATTATTATGGATATCGTGTAACTTTTAATTTTAATACTTTTAAATATTTATTTTACGTTGATAATATTAATATTGCTGGTTTTGTTTAGTTTTTTTGATTAATATTTTTCTTTGGTTACGTTTTTTTATTATTTTTGTTCATTTTAAGTTTAATTTAGTCTTTCTAATAGTAAGAATTATCTCTACTTTCAAATTCAAGCGCTAGTATACTTATAAATAAGTAGTTTAGTTTGTAGGACGATCAGTAAAGAAAATATAATGGAAAGTCTATCCATCTCCTATTTATAATTTACACGAAATAATGTTATTATCTAATAAATATATGGAACAGAAAAAATAAACAGAAATGTAACTGAAAGTCTTAGGCATAAAACAATACTGCTAAAAGTACAAATAATTTCTAGACCGTTCCAATTTCAAAAGTATTATTAGAAGTTCTTATTCATTGTTTAATTGTCTGAGCCATGTTTTCTATTACAATATTGAACTATTTCTGAACAAACGCAGCGTTGGATTTGTAAACATATTAAGCTTAGTTTATATAGACGTAAAACGATAGGCTTTTTTTGTTTTCTTAGTCTGCATGGCGTAGGTCCGTTTACGTTTTCGAAGGTCAATCAAGGTATACCCCTACCTCTCTTACCATTCACTTTTCCATCGTAAATCTTTTTTGCCATTCTTTCATCATTCATTCGTTCGACGTGCCCAAACCAGCTGAGCACGTTCTTTATTCTCACCGTGACTTTCTTGCTAGTACCTGCCATTCTGTATACCTCTTCATTGCGGATTTAATCAGCTAAGCTGACTCCGCATAACCTACAAAGAGATCGCATCTTCATGGCATTCATCTTTCTTTCATTCTTCTTCTGTAATATCCACGTTTCGCTGGCGTATAACAGTGTCGGTACCACCACTGCGTTGTGTAAGGCCAAACGCGCAGCTATGCTGACGTTTCACCAGAATTAATAGAAAGATAATTTTAAAAGAAAGAAGGATTTGTAAGACATTCGTTTCTTCAACTCTACCCTTTTACATAAGTTAGATGCATAGAGATTATTAAAACCACTCTTTTTTTAGCTTCACGCAGTATCGCGCATAAATCAGATTACGTAGAGGATACGCAGTGTTGAGACACTCCTTGTCCCACTTTACGCCGAGAAAAGTACTAGGAGAATAAAAGAGTACTAGGTGCCTTACACAATGTAAACTTTCCTTATAATAACCAACAATCCCCAGTTGCGGGTTTATTTCTGTCGACGGAAGCTTACCCACGTGCTGTACTAAACTAAACTAAGCGCAAGTACATACTATTCAATCCAGCTATGAAACTATAACGAAATTCCTACAGTACTACTAGTACTGATAGAACGTTTCAACGTTTTTTTAAGTAAACTGTTGTGCTTTGATAGTTATTTTTGTAGTTTTGATGTTTTGATGTAAGTAAATATTTATTGTGTATTTCATAGTTTGCGTTTACTTTTTTATTATTATTGTGCAGGTATGTATTGCGCGGTAAGCCCCTACATTTTTAGGGTTTCGTTTCTTCTAAGGAAAGAGAAACTCTTATAAGATTACTTTGTTGTCCGTCTGTCTGTCTGACTGTCAAGAGCCTTTATCTCAGAAACGCTTGGAGATATGGAGTTGAAATTCAAACCATATACTCGTACTTAGATCTACGGTCCCTTGATTTTCTGAAAGAATCATATTTCTTCATTTACTTAAAATATATATAAGGCCGTTTAATAATCAGCTTCACGCTGAATCCCGCACACAGCAGGGTAGGCAGAGGGAACCTAGTGTAAAGACACTCCGTTCACCACTTTCTGCCCAATTCTGGAGGCATTGCGTGTTGAGTAGCAGAACTCAACGCCGCGCTTAACCTCGACACCAGAGCGAAGAAGTGGGAGTGGGAATCGAACCCACAACCAGTCGGTTTTACAGTCACACCTCGTGCCGCTGCGCCACGACCGGCCTCATAAGGCCGTTTATATTACAAATAAGTGCATATTACGACACTATAAACGGCATCAAAATTCATAGAATACTTCTAGTTTATCTAAAAACTATAGATTTGTCGCAAAATCCTAAAAATAATTGGCTCACAAGTTGGACTAACCAGCCGTATTAAAAGCGTAGAATTAGAATTGAATTAGAACTCCACAGCTATCAGGTTGAGATCATATCCTGTGTCGTGTTGGCATTATAAGTTAAATATAATTTTATTATCTTCTATATTTAGCTAACATAGTCCTAGACAAGAAGGCCTGATGGCTATGACCGTTACGTGTATTTAGCTGATTTTAAAAACTTTTTGAGTTCCATCAGTAATTCCACGACACACGGTCCTCATAATACAAAGAATGATTAGTCTCTTCTTTCGACCAAATCCTCACTAGTGGCCGCCCGATACTTCGTTTGCATGAAGTATAAAACGTAAAATTCCGTTTTTACCCGTTCCCGTAGGAATATCAGGAAGTCTTCTCTTAGGGTTCCCTTATACTCCTCAAGGACTATACGCCATATTTTAGTATCTACTCTTCTTAGTTTCATTGCGTTGTCTGCCAGTCTCTCAGTAACAGAAACATTTTATTTAGATACAGATTAACGTGTATATATTTAGATTAGATTTCATAAGAATGTAATATAAATATTTATACTTGTAGAATTCCCAAAACCCACACTTTGTTGTTCAACAGATCGATGTCTTTAAAGTCCCTTTGCATTTCCTTGGAAAAATCTCGGATTCATTGAGGATTATTATGAGAGACAAATCAAAAGAATTTTAAGGGGAAGCTAACTTGTATTAAATATTATATTATTTAATATTTTTTCTAATATATTTTTATGAAACTTTTTATGGCTTATGCGATTCCATGGTATTTTCTTGTATAACTTGTGTGATTTTGTATTTTTTTAAATGTCTTAGGGAAAAATTCTGCTTTTTTAGCTTAGACCTGTACCTACCGCATATTGCAGAATGTACTCTATATTCTTCTCCTGTCAAATTTTCAAAAATTTGCATGTTGACTAGCGAAACTCAAGACAGTTCATAGCAGGAAAGCGCGGTCTTGTATCCGGCAACTCAACACATAATGCCGCCAGAATTCGGCGGAACGGGGGATGCGAATTGCTTTAATGGAGTGTCTTAACACTAGGTTCCCATATTCTCTCTGCCTACCATGCTAAGCACGGGATACAGCGTGAAGCTAAAAAAATATAATTATAAAATATACACATTATATATTGAACGTTTCTCATTTGGTGGATAAACTATTAAATTATTAAACGTATGTTCTATTTTATAGATTTGTTTATGCACTACTAATATAATTATATTAAAATCGGTCTATCCTATTTTGAAATTGTCACGGAACCCTCGGCGGACAAGTCCGACTCGCATTTGACTGATTTTAATATGAGAATAAACGTGAACTTAAAAATATACAATTATTATTTTTTTTGAGTATTGTTATAGATCCTGTCCCTTAAGGAAATCGAAGGATTTAGAGAGTGGAAGCGGAAGATATAAATTTTTATAGTATCTTAAGACGATCACTTGAATTCGAGGAATAGCAATATCTTTGCAAATAATAACATTGTATTTCATCTATTTTCTATAAAAGTTTGTTTATACTGAAGACACAAAAGTGTATATTTTTAAAGGAAACAAGAATTGAACCCACACCTCTTGGATATTGTCCAAAAGCTCGAACCTATTGTTTATTATTATTACACTTTATTTGTATATTACATTATATTAGACAATTACACAGAAAAGTATATACTTACATAATTTTTATAAACAAATGTCATATTTAGGGTGAAAAAAACCGTTATAGTCATAAGGTGGTGGATAAAAATTAAACAATACAAGAAAAAAAATTCACCGTAAATACGATGGTTGTAGGTTCAATTCCCACTCACGAGCAACTATATTTAATTTAATTTCCTTGCTCGGGTTGACAAAGCGTATCGTTGAGTTCTGCCACTCAACACGTAATGTCTCAAAAGTTGGGCTGAATGATTATAGAACGGAGTGAAACGCTGGAAAAAATCTATTTTATTAATAAAACACTTACTTGAAATTCCAGGCCATGTTTTTCACGGCAGTAGTCTTTTATTCGTGGATAGCATTTCGCCATTAGAGTGTTTCTTTCCATAGTTGTGTCTGTAATGTATTAATATGTATGAAGTATATAATATTTAATAATAAGATAAGATAATAAATTTTAAAAAATATAACTTTAAAATAAATAATATAACCTAAAATATAATAGAAGCCCTGGAATGGTTAATATTTTATATAAAAAAGAATATAGAAAAAATAGCGTTAATCGAAAAATTTTTTTAGAAATTCTACGCTGTTTTATTATTTATAAAAATATGAAAGTAGCGTGGCTTAAACCTGTGCCTCTTGAAATCTTCCAAAAGCTAAGGTTTTTGAAATATAGAAAAAGATAGAACTTTATCTTTGATCCAGAAATAACCTGTTTTAAACTAAAATCTATTTTTTTATTTGATTTTAACTGACTGTCAGTAGTGGGTTCGATTCTCACTCAGTGGAATGAATTGTTTCCTCACTCTAGTAAAAAAATAAAGCGCGGCGTTGAAATACGCATCTAACACGCAATGTCTCGATAATAGGGCGGTACAATGATATAATATTACAAGATTCAATACATGTAATATCCTAAAATGCATTAGAATTCTAATTTAATCTATATAATGCAAAACTGACCACTCAACTTGAGTGGCACTAACTTTGATATTCATTGGACTCCCATGGGCTTACTACAAGTGGATAACTAAAAGGTTTATTTTTATTAAATTTACTTCGTTCACGCTATCTTTTTATCAGAAAAACTTTAAGAAAGTGAGTCAGTGATCGTAACATTTATGTATTAATTTATTATAACGTAATATTTAAAGTGGGAAAATGGGATATGTGGTTTCGAATCTTATTTTCCCTTTTTTATTAAGATCGTTGTGCCTGTTGTCTAACTGTAGACACGACGTTTATGGGTTCGATTCCAAATCATTATAGCTCAATATGTCATAATATAATGCCGTTATTTATAGTTTTTTTTTTATATATAAAAAAAGATCTATAAAAAAACGGCAAAAAATCACATTTGTTGGTAAGCCCTGTTTAAATATTTGTTTGTTTTAATTTAATTATTTTTTTTAAAGTAAATATATAATTAAATATTCTGTGAATATTAATATTCGCACTGATAACGGAGCCTTAGTAATAGTGTCCCGTTTCATCCTTTGAACGGAACGGAACCCTGAAAAGGAGCTTGAGGCCGCTGCTTATTATTTACATAAAACTTATTCAAAGCTATTAAGACCTATTAACAAGTGAAAATAATGTTACATTAAATTATTAATGAATAATATAGTCAAAATAAGATAGAAGTAGAGGTAGCCCAAGACATATTCATTTATTTCAGCTTTATACTGTATTCCCGATATAGCAGTGTTGGCCAAGGAAACCTAGTGTTAAGACAACTCGTTCCTCATTTTCAGTCGAAGAGCGCTTTCATTACGTGGAGCGGGGAAATTAAAATAATTTAAAATATAATAATTCCCTCAAGTGGAGAACGAACCTAAAACTATCGCGTTTATAGTCAAACGCCGCCACACCGCAAATGATACTCATATCCGAAAAAAATATACTAAGCACATTAAAAATACGATTCGCCACATTTTGAGTGGTAATATAATTAAATCAGCAACGGAGTGACCTAACCCTAGGCCTTTTTTCTTTTTAACTTTTTCATTATTATCATCTAATCGACAGTTTTATATTTATCTGCTACTTAAACTAGGCTTATAACTAGAGATAATTATCTAGATATTTAATTCCTAAGAAAGTCCAGGTAATTTTTGATTGCCTTTTCGTAAACATTTCATTTATTATCTATTAACTTAAAACCTATTACAATTTTACAATTTATATATATAAAGTTTAGCTTTTTTAACCCTAGGCCTTATCTTTTATACTTACTAGAATGTAAGTATTATTTTTAAAGTAATGCATTGCAGTATCTTGCAAATGTAAGGCACTTAGTTTATTACGTGGTAAAAAGTTCTTTATAATTTATTCGGTTTTAACACGCGATTTCGCTCTTCATATTATATTGCATATTCTGTGGAAAATAACGAAAATATACATTTTAAAGCTAATGTTGAATTGACTTTAAACAAAAATGGTGTGTCTTAATACTAGGTTTCCTCTGCTTATCCTGCTGAGTACGGGATAGAGATCTTTACAAAAATAATCAGAAATCGTGGCACAATCAGATAGAGTTTGACTGTACCTTAGTAGGATCTTTGTTTAATTTCCACTTCATGAATATACGAAAAATAATTTAATTTGCTCCCTCTGTTAGACAAAGCGCGGCGTTGAGTTCGGCTACTCAACATGTAAATGTCTCCAAAGTTAGGTAGGGAGAGTCTTGACACTGATTTCCCTCTGCCTGACTGCTATGCGAGTAGAGCGTGAAGCTGCAATAGCTTGAACCCTAGCGGGGTAGGTAGTCAGAGAAAACGGTGTGCTATGTTCTTTGTATATATTTTTTCCCCGCCACAAATACATATCCTCCGCGGGGTCATCATGATCTATTATCATCGATACTGTGTTCTCGAAGGTCAACCGAGGTCTCCCTCTGTCTCTCTTAACACTCACTCTTACTTCATAATTTTTTTGCCATTCTTCCGTCACTGATTCTCTCGCCGTGCTCAAGCCACCCGAGCTCATTCTACTTAATTCTTACTATGAAATTCTTGCTAACATTAATATCTACAGTATTTTATTTGAATAAAAAATATATTAGTATAAAGTATATCGAATATCCCATCACGCTTATACTATCTTATCTCCAGCTACTTTAAATATTTCTTATTTTATTATTGTATATTGCACAAATTTTGCGTGACTAATTAGTTATAACGCGGTGGTATTAGCGTCAAAATGTAGTAATATGGTGCGTCAAATGCAGCTCTACCGCGGGACACCGCAAACCTGGCAGCGGTTGTTTTGGTTTCATTTTAAAAATTCAATTTGTAATAAATCATTGAAATTAACTTCAAAATTGACTTTTAATAGACGCTGCGTGCTGTTTTAGTTTAAATATGTGTCTTTACAGTTATAGGTTTGAGCTCCACTTGAAAGAATATTTCCCAATTTATTAAATATACAATTTTTCGTGGTACCCCATATATAGCAGGAAAGGCAGAGGAAAATTAATATTAAGACTCTCTGTTCTCTAAGCACTGGTTTAATATTCAATCACTACTTGTTGAGTAACGGATCTCAACGTTGCTCTTTGTCTATTTACCCAAACCCGTAGCGGTTGTAGTCAGATGCTTTGCTTTACGCCATGACGGCTTCATATTTATATTTTCTAGATCTCGCTTGTCTTCAAATTTAACGGAAAATGGAGAACTTAGTAATAACACATCATAACTAGAGAATTCTCTTTCTATAGACACTTCAAATTTAAATAATTTTAATTATAAGAAACCGGTCAAGTGCCAGTCGGACTCGTTCATCTATAGTTCTGTTCCAATTTCAGGATTGTAGGTCAACGGTAAGTATAACTTATCGAAGTTGATAAACTTAAGTTAGGGGCAACTTAAAGTCAACTAAAGTACACACTAATTTTGAACTACAATTATAAACTTGCATGTTTTTGTATCTGTATGTAAAATAAATTAAAATTTTCTTTTCTCGAATTTTCGCTTCGTTTTTACTGCAAGTTCTCACTTCTTGCCAAATTTCGTAGTTGTAAATCCACGGGAGTATCCTATAATATTTATTATACTTATATAATAATTAATATCCGACTAATTCCATACAAAATACAGCTAAAAGATGCGATCTCAGTATAGATGATGTAGACAGACGGACAAGAAGGTGATCTTATAAGGGTTCCTTTTTTTGAGGTACGGAACCCTAAAACAAGAAGAAAATATAACCAATGAAACATATAGGCTAGTAACATGATGATTCAGTGTCATTCTTAGACTGACATCGTAATTGTAATCCGATATGGTCGGGTCTCTGTCGGTTCTCTTGTACTCATTTCAAGCGATTTAATATCTTTATTGGAAATAATTATTAATTGTGCAATAATATATAAAAACTACAATAGAACATACAAATTATAATAAAGATGTATGTATGCATCATCAACAAGAAATGCCTTCCGAAAGTGGGGAACGGAATGTCTGAACACTAGGTTCCCTCTACCTACCTTGCTTTGTTCGGATACAGCATTAAGCTGTATGTATGCAAACTGAGAACAAAGCATGGTAGGCTGATAGAAACTAGTGTTAAGACACTTATTCCCCACTTCTCTGAGATATTGTGTGTTGAATGTATGATCTATGTGACCAGAGTGAAAATAATTAATTCCCATGAGTGGGAATCAAATCCACAGCGCCACGATAGCCTCGTTTATTTTATATATGTACAATTTTACAAACATACATACATACCTTTATTTAATCGTATACAATTTTGAAAGCATTTTAACAAAATAACTAACTTATTATCAAAATATTGGGTTAGGATTCTACTTCTATTGTTTTATATTTCACATTGTTTCATAATATTTGCTTGAACCATTTCAATGGTCACATTTAACACAATCACCTGCAGAGGAGCTCAATTTATACGTATAATATATTTTGTACAGAATTAGTTTAGAATATATATTAAATTAATTTAATTTTTCTCTTTGGCAGATAAAGTGCGGTGTTGAGTTCCGCTAATATACGCAACGTCTCAAAAATTGGACGGGTAGTGGGGAAACATTATTTCTATTTTCTTGCGCTGGTAACACTAGATTCCCTCCGTATACCTTCACGCTGCATCTCGCACGTAGAAAAGTAGGCAGGGGGTTGCTAGAGTTAAAACACTACGTTCTCATTAACATACTTCCGTTTCCCTCACTTACCGCCATATTTCTAAGGTATTTCGTGTCGAGTGGCAGAACTCAACGAGCTTTGCCTCGTTACCTGAGCAAGAAAATGAAAATATTAAATATTCTCTCGAGTGGGAATCAAACTCACAATCGTCGCGTTTACAGTCGTAGGTACGTATGTGCACCTGCGCCACGACGAAAAGATATTGCTGTAAAAATCATTTACTAAATTATGTATGTATATCAACTTTAATTAAAATGTCATTATAAGATATTTACAGTCTTTTTACAGGTAAAACATGGCATCTACCCAAATTTATTAAATATGCGAAAGCTTGCCAAAAACTTTTATTATTTACCGAGTAACAAAGATTTATACGAGATAGTAGCATAATTTAAAGTTTACAATAAACTTTATGTCACCAATATACATTTTCTTGTCTTTTTAGGGTTCCGCACCTGTAAAGGTAAAAACGGAACCCTTATAGGACCACTTTGTTGTCCGTCTATCCGTCTGTCAAGACCATTTGCTTCTCTTCTTCTCAATTTTGATCGATTGAGTAGAGGCATTAAGCTGAAAGCTTACATACATATGTATACAAAACTCTTTCGTTACTGATTGACTGACAGACAACGCACAGACGAACAAACTATTGGACTTAAAAAGTTGAAATTTGGTATGTAGGGAATATAGATGAATACTAAAAAAGGATATTTTAAAATTCATACAAATAGAAGAAACGGGAGTTTTCATTTTACGTACATGTAGATAAAGCGAGTGATAGTATAAATATACGTGTTCAAATACCAACATTCCATCACCACTAATAAAATTTTTTATTTATTTTAAAAATATACATGAAAAATATGTTCTTACCTGTAAATGTGGAACTGGTGAAGATTCTGACGATCTTCGAGCTGACCGGTGGCAAAGACTTCAAGGAGCCACCGAAAATCAGGTCGACCGTTCTGTCATCCATGGTAATGAGTTATCTGATGAAAAAATAAAAAATGTATATTAGTTGAGGTCGTCGATGCGCAGTGGCGAGGTATCTGACTATAAGAGTGATATTGTGGGTTTGATTTTTTTTTGGGTGAATGAATTATTTTCATTTCCTCAACACTTTGAATATCTATTAAATATAGCGGTTTGTTGGGAACGGAGTTTCTGGACACTAGGTTCCCTTTGCCTATTCAGTTCCATGCGGGATATATCTTGAAGATAAAAAAATGTTGACCACCAACCCGCTTCTTGTTGAAAATACTTGTGAAGTGAATTATACTAGAAACTTATTTATGCATACTGAATGTTTATTTTTATATAAAAGCTGCTTTCATAAAATTTCCTTCCATTATTTTGTCAGTTTTACAGTGCTTATATATTATTTTTGACACATTTAAAACAAAACATAGATTCTAAATCAATATTCCATATAAACCTTGAATTAAAAGCGATTTTCGTTCGTTACGTAAGGACGCGGGTTCAAATCGTGCTACACTTAAAACTTGTATAAATTGCAATGAATTTACTTTAGCCCAATCGATAGGAACAGCATAGGTTAATTAGAAAATAACCTACCTTACAAATTGCGTCTAATCACGACACCGGGCAATTACACTAAAAGGTTGCTTATCAAATTTATAGACAAAAGCTATCACTACGTAGCCCGAAAATACTGTCAGTTTATTAAATGCCAATATGTGTCCAGGTACAGTAGTACAGTAGTAGGTATATTCTTTGCTTCACGCTGTATCCCGCATATAGCACGGTAGGCAGGGTCTAGTCTAGGTCTGGGAACCTAGCCTACCAGCTTAACTTGAATTCCGCCACTCAATACGCAATGTCTCGAAATTAGTGCAGAAAGTGGGGAACGGAGAATTTTAACACTTTCCTCTGAATTATATTTATTTTTGTAAATAGAATTTGAACCCACAACTACCTCTGCTATTAAGTATCCATCCATCCAATACGTCCACAAAAGTGATATTATCCTAATAAATTAGAAGCATCGTTACCATACCATATTGATCAGTTAAAGTAGTTATTTGATAAACGCTAAAATTTATTACATCGTGTACGCAATCACGAGTTATCTCTGTCAAGGACTTAGTAAAGTTTGCATGAAATTGCATAAATCGATAATGCCTGGTTTCCAATGTAGGTGACTGGTGAAGCTTTTGTTAAAGTGTTTATATAACATACTGACTTTTACACGCGGTTTTTCACGCACGGAAAAAGATTTAAGAAAAATCAACTGTTTCCCGCATACAGCAAGGTAGGCAGAGGGGACCTAGTGTTTAGATATTACGTTCCCCACTTTCCGCCGATTTTTTCGAGACATTGCGTGTTGAGTGGTGGAATTCAACGCCAGGCTTTTGCCTTGGTGCAAGAATGAAGAAATTAAAATATTAAGAAATAATAATCCTTCGAGTTGGGGTCAACCCCACAACCGTCGCGTTACAGTCACACCCTTGAGCCCCTGCGCCAAAATTGTTCGAGAGAATGCCATATTACAAAACTGAGTTACCAAGGCGTCATATCTAAAGAATTCCTCGATAAATTAATTATAGTTATCCAACAGTAAAATATTTTTTTATTTCCAATCCATCCATCCATTTCTGAAATTACAAATTTTAATCACAAAAAATATACAATAATGTTGAAATGCATTTGGTGATTATATAACCTATCCGTTCAAATTTTGGCCATAGAAAATTTCATATTACAGGTATTTGCCCAGTGGCAATTGAACCCAGACTCGTCGCTATGTCGGTGCACCATGACAGCCTCAAAAAAATACTTTTTACATTATTTAAAAGTCAATTTAAAACCTCTATTTGATTTTGAAAAGTAAAATTTTACCCAAAGCCACACACACATCCCATATGAATATTGATTTATCTGTATCGGAATTGGGGCGTTGAGTGTGGGCTAGTCCCGTCCACTCTCACGTCGCAGTCACTCAGTGTCGAGAGTTTATTTTTTACTTTTTCGTCAAAAGAACTGACTTGGTTGTGCGGTTTGGTGCCTAAATCGTATTTTTTATGTTAGGTTTGTAGGACATGCCGTAGTTCTAGGTTAGAATTGTAGTCATTGTCAGTTTGTTTGTATTAAAAATGTTAAGGTTCACGCTGTATTCCGCGTATAGCAAAAGATAATAGGCAGAGAGAACCTCATGTCTTGACACTTGGGAGAGTTCCAAGTTAGAGACAACGCGGGTTGTTGGGTAAAATACAACGCCGCGCTTTGTCTCGTTACCACAGCATGGAAATGAAAGTAGTTCATTCTACTATATTTTCATTTTTTAATAGGATAATAAATAAAATTATATAATTTTTCACTAAAAGATATTTTATTATTCATGAATATAGTAACTTTCCTAAAAAAAACAACACTAAATGATAGTATAATGTACATAAACTGAAGGCTGAGAAAATCGTTGGAGGCGCCCTAATGGCTATCCGCTAGTAACTTCCAAACGCCGTACGTATTGATTTAAAACAACTTGTATTTTGCTTTTCATATAAGGAAATGATATTATTATATATTTTTTTATAAAATGTTAATGTTAATTTTTATAATTTTTAAAGTGTTATTCCACACTTCGGAAAGAAAAATACTTTTTAAAAAAA